>SSNR01000009.1:1791565-2023383 GCA_006937965.1 Callopanchax toddi | reverse complement strand
CCCCCCCCCCCCCCCCCCTCACTGCAGCTCACTTGACACAAAATAAGGACCATATGGTTGAACAAGCATCAAAGTGAGGGAAAAAAGGCAGATCCTTAACAACTTTTTAGCTTTTAGTGATTGAATCGTGTTTGTGAAGCACTGAAACATTAAAAAGCCCATCTGTGCTCCTACTTTTGCTTCATTCATTATCTTATTCAAACGTGTCAGGAGTGGTCTTTAAAAGTCTGTGCTGAGCGCGATTGCAGTGTGCTGAAACTGCAGTAATGTAGGATAATTTTGTGCATGCTGCTCGTGAAGAAATGCCGACTGAGCGTCTGTGAAATCCCAGCCTTTCAGTGGCAGCTGCGAGGAGCCTGAACAAGCAAGGGAGTGTGGACAGCGTGATTTTGAGCATCTGGAGCAGAAGGCAGCGCTGTGCTGTCTACAACCCACTAAAACAGAGCAATGCTGCCAAACCACCACCATGTTTATTTTTATACCAGCTGGTAAAAGGAACAGGAGGCTGAAAAAAGGTGGCCAAGACATTCATGGAGTGAACAATGAGTGGAAAAGGGGAGGAAGGTGAGAATGGGTGTGAAATGAACAAGTGAAAAAGAAAAAGAGTGTGAAACTGGTGGCCGGTACACACGCAGATGCTACATCGAGTTCCAGGAAGCCCCAAAAAACTATCATCAAGTTTGTGTCAGTGAAGGAAATGAAACGGAAAGCACAAATGAGAAACTCAGAGTGAATTTAAAACACAATATACTGTCAGTGGGTAACAGGAAAAGTAGAAGTCTGAATAAATTATCAGTATAACACAGTTTAATGACATAAAAATGCTGCAGCACTCTGCAGTCTGTGGGGCAAAAAGGCCAATCAAAATCA
This sequence comes from Callopanchax toddi, assembly GCA_006937965.1. Taxonomy (NCBI): domain Eukaryota; kingdom Metazoa; phylum Chordata; class Actinopteri; order Cyprinodontiformes; family Nothobranchiidae; genus Callopanchax; species Callopanchax toddi. The sequence goes on along the minus strand of SSNR01000009.1, from coordinate 2,022,513 downwards.
CAAGCTAGATGATAAAAAATCCAAAGCACAGTCATTATTTAATTCACTGATATTTTAAATAATTAAAAAGACATTCTGGTTCATCGCCATCGGGCAGCAGCACCACATGAGCACCAGCACAGGAGCATTTACCCTCTATGAAAGAGACTCAGAGCGCCTGCATTTAAAGTTGTTAACATGACAGACGGATGGATACGGAGGAGCTGGCAGGCGTGCGAATGTGTCTGTCTTCATGTGCATTACATTATCCCACGTCAATGCTCTCTCAGGCTAAAACAAATATGAGGCACATGCAAATGAAGCAAAATGCTGGAAGAACCCGGGGTAGGCTGCACGCTGGTTAGTGAGAAATAGTTTAATATGTATGCAAAAATATATAAAAGTTTATCATGGAGATAATGAATTTCAGATGCCATCACAATGCATTACTCTGAAACGCTTTACTGACAGAAGGAAAATGAAGTTAGGGATTTGAATGGCACAAATGTAGAGAAACGTTTTTGTGTAATTTTATAGCTTTTAGTTTCATTATTTCAGTTTTAGCAATCAATCAGATAACTTCATCTTTATTCATTCCTGAAAAACCTTTTCAGGAATTAAAATTGTCCTAAAGAAAAGTTTCTTGCTTGTTATATAATTATTCATTTTGTTCAGATTTAAAAAGGTCTAGTATAAAAACATGATGATAGAATGTTAAAAGTTGCTGTGTTTTTGTCTAATTTTTAGGTGAATGTAAAACTTTATTCTAATGATAAATAATTACAGAATATGTTAAGTTAAATAAAAAGTTATAAAAGCAGGTTAATATTGGATTTCCTTCTAAAGGAGTGCCATTGTTTGAGGTTACTGCTGTAGTCCTTATAGTATAGTAGTAGGTCTCTGGTGTTTCCCATCAACCTTCCTCCTCCACTAACTGTAAAGCAGAGCCCGCCCAGACGCAAACCCCTCTTCATGTCCTGGAACAAGGCAGGATGACTTGAAAAGCTCTGAAACCTTCTCCGGTCCTGACTCAGGCTGAGATGTAGCGCTCAGTTGCACAGAGGTATCCACCTGCATCAACCTCACTTTCTGCAACATAAAGGATTGTGGGGATTTAACCAATGCAGGCAGACTTACTTGTCAAGCAAAATAAAAAACTAACAATGGAAACACATCAGAGATTATACTACATGTAAGTCAAATATCGATTTGATAAAAGCTAGCTTGAGCAGGAGGCAGATTTTATAGAAAGTGTGAAAAACAAGAAAAATAAAACTATGAATATTGGAAGGAGTGAATATCATCCAGCTCCTTTTAAATGAGGATCATCTCATTTTAAGAAATGACTGAGTTTGACTTTGGAGCTGACGCTGTCTGGACCTGCAGACTTTTAGATCAGAATATCCCGTTTCTTCTACACCTGACTGTGGAGATAAACTACTGGGGTGAAGATGTTTGTTGGTGAAGCTATGATGAGGTTCACGAGTGATATGAAACTTTTAAAATGTTACAGGAAGCTGGTGGTCAAAGTAGGACATGAGGTCTGTGTGCACTGAGGGCGGGAGAGGAGAACGCTGCATCCTCCTGGGCTGAACCTGTTGAAAAAACCATGCACAGCTTATTGGCTCTCCAGGCTGCCATCAGTCTGATCCCCCTGCACTTCTAAACCTCTGATCTTTTCTATCCCTCATCACACAGCTTGTATGTTATTCAGCTGGAGCTTCTACTCCAGCTTTATTTCTCTAGACCGTCATGCTTTCTCTTCAGTTGATTCTCTCTGCACACTTCTCAATAACTCACCGCCCACTGCTCTTTCAGGTCACAACACTAACAAATACTAATTACTTGTGTCATATACTCAGATGTGGTAACGATGCATCCTAGTCCTTTGTCTTGGAGATACAGACATCCTTCAGCAGTTCCTATTTAGAAAACACTGGTGAAGTACTGAAGTTGTTCCAGCAGCCTGGTCAAAATAAAACAAAAAATACTTTATTTCTGATGTTTCTGCAGAGTCTCTGAGCCCCATGCTTGTTTTTTTATTAGCCAGGGATCTTAAATTCCCTTGTCAACTGGGAAAACATGGTTTGAACTTCCTTTTTCTGCTCCACATTTGACTCCTGCTGAACATCTGTGATGCCTTTTCTTCAACTCATCTGGGTTTTACTTTTGTCTCACTCCAGACAAAAGTGAAGCTTTGGAAAGTCAAGCTATGCTCCCACATGTCAACAATTCTCACATATCTTAAAATATAGTCAAAAAATAGTCAAAAACACCATGAAAATACAATTAAGTAGCACAGCATCCAAACAGAAAACTTTTAAAACTCTATTTTAAAGGACTTCTGTTTACTAGAGAAGTATTAGAAGATAAAAATGGAAGCGCCACTACAACTGGTTACACACAATGTAAAAATATCAGTTTATTCTTTGAAGCGCAAAGTCTATTTTGGTTATATACAATAATTAAGACATCGAGCAAGTTAAGCTAAATCTCCACACTGGACAAACAGGTCCACGTATTCATCTATGAACATCTGCTAGTGTAAAGTTATTGCTGAAACAATTCTCCAGTTGCATCACCAAGTCAGCAAAATGGTCCGTAGTGATATCAGCCTCAGAGAATTACTCTGCACAATGCTGTTCTTTCAGCGATGCTAAATTAAGTCTCCACGTTTGCATCAGCTTTTTGATCATCTCTCCCAGCGTGGTACCCTCTATTTTTGCATGATTCTGCCTTCAGTAAAAGAGAACAGAAACTTAGAACACATAAAATATAACTGTAAAAAAAATATAAAAGCCAGAACATCCTGTCAAAAATACTTAAACTGTAAAGGATCTTCAGTGCGAACAAGGCTCCCGCTGGTCTTTTGCACACTGTCTTAACATGAGCTCTTGCAAAAATAATGTCTTGAAAATCACTTATTTTAGGCAACCAGATGAATCTTTCAACAAATGCAGCCACTAAATCAGTCGGTAAAGCCAAGACTTAATTTTAATCTTGGCTTCTGCTCAGCAGAATCACTGCAAAGCAAACAGCATTAAGCAGCGACTCTTCTCAGTTATGGGTTGTGTTGTTTTCACACACTGGAAGTGGTCACAACGTCAGCAAACTTCAAGCACCATTTACTTTATGAGGCTGCACAAATGAATTTTACTGGGTTCCTTTCTAACAAGTGATTCTGGCTACTGATCAACAGAATGAAACAACTTCTGAACATTTCTTTTAAAGTTATGTTTTGTATCACTGAGGACCTCTGAACAAGTAAAACTTTAAATCACCTTTTAAAGTTTTTATGACTCAGTACATTTTGGTCCTTATTCTATACGCTAATTCAGTTCAGATCAAGGAGAATTGACTTTTATAAAATGAATAGCGGTGTCAAAACATGGGTTGCAAGTAGAAGAAGGCTGTTATTTGAGTGAGTGCATGTTCTGAAACATTTTCTTATTTTTGTGGCACATCCCTGTCTCCGGAGGTTAAATTGGGCCAAAATACCTTCACTTTCTGGTGATGCTGAGAGCTGCTAGACTCCAGATTCACATGTAGGTTTTTTTACAGTTGTGTCAACCTGCAGCACATTCCTGACACCAAGTAGGACTCACGCTTCACTCGCTCTTCACACTTCTAACCAAAACATTTAGCACATCATGCTAACTGGTGCGTTCACAGTGAGCAGCTCATTGCTTACGGTGTCACGGCGTCATTAATCAGAAGGTTAAGTACAATAAACTGTTAATAAAATGAAGAAACATAAAGCAATCAACCATAAAAAGCTTTTCAGTTAAGGTTAAAAAAAAATTCACTGCAGCATAAATCTCCTGTTCCCCTTAAAATAGATGTTAATATAAGTATGCTTCAGTATAAGTATAAGAATATCAAGTATACTATGGATCATGTACTTGTAGTGTACTAGAAAGTATCCTAGTTTAATACTTCTGCATACTAAATTGAAACATTTTTAAGTATACAAGTACACTAATTTTTATACTTTTAGTATACTTTAAGGATACTTTTATGAATTTAGAAATACTAAAACTGAATACTGAAACTTTGTGGCAGAAATAAGTAAAAAGGATACCAAAGTACAAGTATAAGCTTTAGTATTAAAGTACCGGTATATGTGTTAGTCTTAGACTTGTCTTTTTCATTTTCAGCATAAGCCAAGAATACTTTACTATATTAAATATATATAATATAGTATATAAAAAGTACACTTCACTGCCTCAGTTTTAGTATTAATAACTAATTTTTCTAAGGGTCATATGAAAACAAGACAAGAAGATAAATCAGAAAATGACGAGAGAATATTTTGCTTCATAATTTAAAAGATCTATCTGCTCAAAAAACATCCTGTCCCATTTTTTACCAAATTCTGTTTGAAAAGATAAAAGCACACTGGAGAAAAGCTCATTATTGCACTAAGCTAGAAGTCAAACTGAGCTAGCTAGCATGATTTAAACAGAAAAACAAAGCGACTGAAACAACGTGGCTTGATAATGAAAGCTACTATTCATAACGTGATTTATGTGTAAATCTTAATCCTGTATGATGTAAATTTATCCCTTTGATGTAATTATTAAAAAGACTAGCCCATGCATGAAAATAGCCTCTCCTCTAGAAGGCTAACACTCCCATTAAAACGAAACCACTGATGCACAGAAGAGTGCACACACAGAAATGTCTTATCCTCAGCTGTTTGTTTGCACATTTAGAGACGAGAGCTGTCAGAACAAATTATAGCTGGAGATAACATATGTATGTTCTGTAAATGATATAATCATCCCCACTGTTTACCATCTTGAAACAGCTTCTCCAAGTGTAACATTGTAGCCCTACAACCATAGAAACACAAAGCACCTCCACCTCAAATAGTGGTGTCAATTCATTTGGAAAAAAATGCAATGTGTAATTTACTGGCAGTAAATGATACAATTATGCTCATTTTCTTGGACTCGCAAGAGTAAACACAAGGTGAGTCCACAAAATAACCAAAGCCAAATGTGGCTACCAGCAGTCCACATTTCCAGCTCCAAAGCTGAAGTGTTTGTGCTTGAGTGAACAAAACAAAAGGTTAAATTTAAAATGAGATGCAGCCACCTCCATGAAATCTGCATCATTCTTATTACCAAAAACAAAGTGCACATGCAGATGAGAACGAACTGTTCAGATGCATGCAAACGCACAGATGCACAAACTGCAAGGAGATCTGGAACTGAGAGCTTTAAATAAAAGAATGGAGACGAGGTTCTGGGGGGAAGAAACGGGCCTGTACGACATCAATAATTCAGTGGCTTGGTTATTTACTTGGGATATGGTGCGAACTCCATTTCATCATTTTTGCAGAAACGAATAGGGCTGTATGTAAAGGAAGGAGAATGAATAAGGGGGGGGGGGGAATAGAGGGGAGCTCAGGATGGAAAAGAATATGATGCTGTCCATTTCCAAGACAAAATACTGGATTTAATCAAGAGCACTGAAGCACTGATTCTTCTAAGCTGCTTGCCTGCTCCTACCCTAAGGCAAAGCCATGCTCAGAAACAGCATGCTGATATATGTAGTATGAAATTATTAGGTCCTTACATGGTAATATGGCGTATGATTCCAATCATACATCAATGGGGATATGACATGTCTTGCTCCAAGAGAGCAAGTACAGTGGCAAAAAAACAGCTGCAACATGAAGTGAAGTCATGACAGCATACTGATGAGCCAGGTAGGATCCTGAGTCACACCCCAGCAGACTAAGATAAAGTAGGAAAAGCTTTGTTTTAACACTTGAGTGAAGCCGAGTGTGTTTTACGATGTTTAGGGTCATCTCAACCAGACCTCTGCTCTGTATTGGTGTCGTCGCTCTCCATTTGATGCTGCCTGCCATCCTGACATGCTGTGACTTTGTGTTTAAACAACAGAGAGGCTCATGTTCTGAGTGACTGAACACGATGTCCTCAAGCATGACCAAATATACATTCATGCTCCTTAATCCAGCCAGTAGTTGTCACTGGGCTCTGTTTTAATGCAGGCAAAGCCAAGGTTGATAGACTTTAATTGTGTCAAAAGGAACTTTTGGGTAAATTAACACAGCTTTGTCTGGTTCACAATACGACAACATATTTGTATATTGTGTATTTTTCTGTTGATAAATACCAGATTCTATCAAATTTAAAGACATTTGGGAAACATTTATTAGGGCGCTGCACACACAATTACGAAATTAGTTTTGAATATTGCAATAAATTCACGTTTTCCTCACCTCTCTTTATATATTGCATGCCACTGAAATGCAGAAGGTGTCCATTTGCAGAATATCTCAAGCGCCACTGGATGTATTTTACAGTTTTTGCCCATTGCTTGAACACATTTTGCAAAACTTGGCTCATTGTGCCAAAACTCTACACACAAGTAAACATAACACAACACTGGGAAATGTACCATTCACATCTGTGTCAAATAGAAACTCTGCTATCAAAACTTAACATTCCTTTGTCAAAATGAAACTTTGACGACAAAATGATACACACTTGCATCATGTGAGTACACTTTGAGATTGGAAGCAACACACTAGAGTACTTTATATAAAACAATGCAGTCTTTCATTTTCAGTTTTGATTCTGTTCATCAGTTAGCTTCCTGTGAAGCTCAATGGAACACAACAAAGGTTTCCACAACAATCAAAAATGAAAGTTCTGAAAGGTTACAAACGATATCAACTCAATACTGCACATCACAGTACTACAGTATACTTTACAGTACTGTACTGTACATGCAGTAACAAAAAAACACACTACTGTAAATAAAGGAAAAACTAGGCAATTGTGCGTGAGTGGGATTATGGATCCCGCCGTCTGTTTGGGTCTGGCCACATGATCTCTTCCTCTACCTCTTGCTCTTTCTGCCTCCATGCTTGCAAAGTTCTGAAAATGGCTGAACTGAGGCCCATTTATGTCTGGCTGATTGGTGCTGAGTTTTGTAAGTGAGTGTTTTCAGGTGTGTGTCTAGGTGTTTTCATTCACCCAATGTGTTTTGTATTTGGAAGAGATGTGTTGTCCCAATGGTACCATGAGATTTCATTTATGAACGAAGTGTCTTATGCATGAAATAGTGTGTAGTGTGCAGGAGCAAGTGTGTTGCAGAAATGGAACTAAAGTGCAAAGCAGCACATTTGTTTAAGGAATGGTTACTCTGTGTTTAAGGTATTGCACAAAAGCTTCAGGTTTTGTTACTTTGGTCTAAGCATGTGTCTATAGTGTTCAAGCAATGGGCAAAAACTGTAATAAATACATTTTGGAGTCATCCCCAACAGTCACCATGGCTAATCAAACCTAGAAACACAAAAATGGCCTGTAAACCAGTCAGCTTTACTGATATTCACCAAGGATTTGATGTGGTAGAATCTGAGAGTCAGCCAATAATGTACTCTGAGCACCAAAACATGTAAGATCTTTGGTTAAAGGGATATTTTGCAGTAGGATTCTATCAGTTGCGTATAGCATTCCCACCGGTGACATCATTCAAAGCAAACAGAGTTTCTAGAAACAAGAATAAGCCCTCTGACTGGTTCAATACTCATGGCTAGCCAGATCAGTAGTAACAATTTTTAAATCAACCATTGCTCAAAATGTCATAGTGATGCGTTAAAACATGCCATTACACTTGCTCTTGGAGCAAGACGTCATATCCCCGTTGATGTGTGATTGATATCATACACCATATTACCATGTAAGGACCTAATAATTTCCTACGACATATATCAGAATGCCATTTCTGAGCATGTGTTTAGTTTATATTACCTATTTTTAACCTCAACAATTTTGCATTAGACTGTTTAGTTTATGCTGTTTGTTTCACAAAACCAGTCTGAATCACTTTGCTACTCCAGGCTGCTGTATCACTCCACCTGATCAGCTGTATGTTCTGCTTCATATAAATATACTCTTACAACTACAGAAAAAGGCAAGTCATCTGTTGTCTGGTTTAGGAAAACTATCAAAGTGATACCTGAGAATCAGCTGATCAGCTAACCATGAGTATAGCTCCAGTCAGAAAACTCCTTCCTGTTTATAGAGACTCTGCTTGCTTTGAGTGATTTCATCGGCAGGCATGATTCTTAATATAGATAAATAACTGATAAAGCAGCACTTTAAAATGAGCAAAATGTCTCTTTAAGTCTTTGGCATTAACTGTCAAGCCTTAACCCTGCCTGTCTGCTAACACAATACCTCATGAACCACTGGACGAATTTTAATTAAACTATCAGAAAGTGATCATTCCACATACGACTAATTAACTGTAGGAGTCAACCTCATTCAAGATGGCTGCCACAGCCATTCAACCTCAGCGAACACAAAAATGGCTACAAGTCAATCAATTGAACACATGATGAGCTACAACTTCAAGTGGTGATGAGTCACTCACAGTACATACTCCTAATAGACTGTGAGACCATCTGCAGCATCAAATGTGTTATCTGCATGAAGCTTGTGTCTGTGGTCTGTTTCAACTCCTTATCATAGGGATAATAACAGCAATCATTTGTTGTTACATAGAGCAGACCTAAGTCAGATGTTTTAGATATAACAAACATGCTTTAATATTCTAATCTATTTAGAAAAATAGATAGCATAACAATAATTACATTATTCATTCATTTAGAAGGATTCAGTGACCAAGGCTGCTGTTTTTGTTGTTGTTGAAAATATGAAAGAGCTGTTTATTAATGTAAGAATGTCATATGTCACCCTCTAGTGTCCTCCTCGTGTACTGTCTTGTGCCTTGTTTAAACCCTCTGCCTTCTGTCTCCACAGGTGTAATCCATTTGTTATCCTGCCACCTGTGTCTCGTCTTGTCATCACCTCCCTGTGTATTTAAGCGTGCCTGTCTTGTCAGTGTTTGTTGGATCCTCGTTGTGTTTACTCGTGCTTAGTCCTAGTCAGTGTTAATAAAAAATATCTTAAACCTACCTGCGGTTCCTCCATCTGCGTCTGGGTCCTACCTACAACTCTGCTTTACAACAGAAGGATCCAACCCGCAAATGGACCCAGCAGATGATTTCATGGAGGACCGGTCTGCTTACCTGGGGACCCGATTGGCTGTGAGGCTTCCAGTCTATCTACGGCGGGGTCCGGTGCCTCGACGACGCGTTCCAGGACCACCTGCGCCGTCGCGGCTTCCCCCCCAGCAGATCGGAGTCCTTCAGGTCCACGTTGGACTCCCTGAACCGCAGTCCCGTCGGATTCCAGCAGAACTGCCTCAGCCCCAGCAGCGTCCCACTGTTCCCCTCGAGTCCCAGGAACCCACGGATGTGCAACAGGTGAGCCGGCTTATAGAAGACACCATCCATCTCATGGTCGAGAGTCCTAACTGCCCTCACCAGAAGATGCAAATGGCTGATGCCATTTTAGCCATGTTCTGCGGCTCCCCGGTTGTGGTGGCCTCGCTCAAAGACCAGCATGAGCGCATCCAAGCTTTCCGCCTGCAGCAGCTGGTTGCAATTCACCTGGGGAAACCACGCTGCTGTACGGACCAAGGAGTCCCGGAGTCTGGCCCACCTTCAAGTCCAGTCCCGGCTCCAGCAGACCCAGAACCCTCCGGCCCTCCTGAACCTGAACCAGACTCAGTGAGTACAAGTCTTTATCCTGTTCCTCCTGAGTCTGTGTGTTCAGGTTTAGGTCCCGCTCCCGAGTCAAGTCAAGGTCCCGAGTCTTCTGTTCCCGCTCCCGAGTCAAGTCAAGGTCCCGAGTCTTCTGTTCCCGAGTCAAGTCAAGGTCCCGAGTCTTCTGTTCCCGAGTCAAGTCAAGGTCCCGAGTCTTCTGTTCCCGAGTCAAGTCAAGGTCCCGAGTCTTCTGTTCCCGAGTCAAGTCCTGATGGTCCCGAGTCTCCTGTTCCCGAGTCAAGTCAAGGTCCCGAGTCTCCTGTTCCCGAGTCAAGTCAAGGTCCCGAGTCTCCTGTTCCCGAGTCAAGTCAAGGTCCCGAGTCTTCTGTTCCCGAGTCAAGTCAAGGTCCCGAGTCTTCTGTTCCCGAGTCAAGTCAAGGTCCCGAGTCTTCTGTTCCCGCGGTCAAGGTCCCGAGTCTTCTGTTCCCGAGTCAAGTCAAGGTCCCGAGTCTTCTGTTCCCGAGTCAAGTCAAGGTCCCGAGTCTTCTGTTCCCGAGTCAAGTCAAGGTCCCGAGTCTTCTGTTCCCGAGTCAAGTCAAGGTCCCGAGTCTCCTGTTCCCGAGTCAAGTCAAGGTCCCGAGTCTCCTGTTCCCGAGTCAAGTCAAGGTCTCGAGTCTCCTGTTCAGAATCAGAATCAGAATCACCTTTATTGTCATTGTACTAGTACAACGAAATTGAAAGTGCAGTCCTTAAGGTGCCTGAACATAAAAAATAAATACTAAAATACGATAAAATACTAAAACAGCAGTTGCTGAGGGTTATGAATCAGAATAAAAATTTTAAAATCAAAATTAAAAACATCCCACACTGCAGTTATTGCACAAATTCCCATGATCAGGTTTTCTCAGCATTGAGTGCAATTACCGCTCTGGCATAAAAACAGTTCTTCAACCTGCTTGTTCTCGCTTTAATTGTTCTGAAGCGTCTGCCCGAGGGCAGCAGTTCAAAGAGCGAGTGTCCGGGATGAGATGGGTCCCTGAGAATACTGTGTGCCTTCCTAAGACAGCGGGAGCTGTAGAGATCTTCCATAGAGGGGAGAGGGCAGCCAATGATCTTTCCCGCTGTGGTGACGACCCTCTGAAGTGTTTTCTTCTCTGCAGCCGTACAGCTGGAGAACCACGCACACATGCAGTATGTTAGGATGCTCTCAATGCAGCAGTGGTAGAAGGACACAAGCAGTTTTTGTCTGAGATGGTTGTTCCTTAATGTTCCCGAGTCAAGTCAAGGTCCCGAGTCTCCTGTTCCCGAGTCAAGTCAAGGTCCCGAGTCTCCTGTTCCCGAGTCAAGTCAAGGTCCCGAGTCTTCTGTTCCCGAGTCAAGTCCTGATGGTCCCGAGTCTTCTGTTCCCGAGTCAAGTCCAGATGGTCCCGAGTCTTCTGTTCCCGAGTCAAGTCCTGATGGTCCCGAGTCTCCTGTTCCCGAGTCAAGTCCTGATGGTCCCGAGTCTCTTGGTCCTGATTCCAGTCCTGCCTCCGGTCCCACCAGCCCTGTACCTGGACCTCCTCCCAGACCAGTCCCTCCACAGTCTTCAGACCTGGCCCCTCGCCTCCCTAAGGGTCCTCGCCCTGCCAGGCCGCCTCGCCGGCCTCCTGAGGAGTTCCGCCTCTTCGGGTGGCCACGCCGGCGTCCACCTAGGTCCCGGCTTATTGGGTGGCCTCGCCGCCGTCCCCCAGGGTCCCATCCCTGGCCAACTCGGCGCCACCTGCCTGGACGTCCCCCCCTTGGACTCTGCTCTGGCCGTCCTCCTGACCTGTGCCTCCTCTTTGTTTTTCTGGTCCTTGGTCCTGGTTCCATCCCGCCCACCCTCGTTGGTCCCCCTCCCTCCCGCCCTTGTGGGTTTTGCCTGGCGTCCGGAGGCCGCCTTTAAGGGGGGGGGCACTGTCATATGTCACCCTCTAGTGTCCTCCTCGTGTACTGTCTTGTGCCTTGTTTAAACCCTCTGCCTTCTGTCTCCACAGGTGTAATCCATTTGTTATCCTGCCACCTGTGTCTCGTCTTGTCATCACCTCCCTGTGTATTTAAGCGTGCCTGTCTTGTCAGTGTTTGTTGGATCCTCGTTGTGTTTACTCGTGCTTAGTCCTAGTCAGTGTTAATAAAAAATATCTTAAACCTACCTGCGGTTCCTCCATCTGCGTCTGGGTCCTACCTACAACTCTGCTTTACAACAAAGAATGTATTAACACACATTTAATGTAGATATGAAACGATAGTTTCCTTGCTTGAATAAATTCAAATCACTGAAGTGTGAAGTGGCATTTAAATATTTAGTCATCTCATTCATACTGTGAGCAAATGCATGATAGAATATATGAACTTTTCTTTGAAGAGTTTTGAAAAATGAACACTAAGACATTCATGATGAGATTTGATCTTTGGACGTTTCCGTTTATGCCATTTCTCACAACCAGCATATATTAAAAAATTTTATTTAAATAATAAGAGTCAAACATTTCTCTTAATAAATTGTTCAGACTTTTATTAGCTGTCACAGCTCTCCTGCATAACCCCCTACAGTTTACTCCAGTTTTTAATTAGCTGCACTGTCAAGTAACAACATAACACAACATTAGGATGACTTTTCATGCTTGTTGTGTTGAGTTACTTTACTGCTGCACATTTTGCATATAGCATTTGTCTTGTCATGACTTAATTAAAAGTGTTATTGCTTGCTGTCACTGAGGTGTTCCACACACCGTCTTCAATTTAGCAGCAAAGGTGAACTGATTTGTTCTCTGTTATCAGTAAGACAGCTGGCACACACTTTCCTTCATCCTCAATTTTAACACTGAAAGTTTGGTTATAATTGGAACTTGCTAACAAGTTATCCCTAATAAAGTGATAGTTCATTTAACAAATGAATGTACAACACTAAGTGAACTTGCCTTAGTTTAACACTTTGATTGGACTCGCTGATATTTTTGAATAGTGTTGAAATTAAATCTGAGGTTTTTGGGACACAAAGCAATATTTTGTCTGCTCCTTTTTTAAATAGATCCAAGAGCTGGAATGTGTAGCTGTTGTACAACTGTTTAATTACATAAATATACTGTAATAAAAATGTTTTATGGCTGGATGGATGGGTGGACAGATGGATGGACAGTTAGACGAATGCATCACACGTGCATTACTGAAATGCTGGCTCTGAGTAGGGGAGAAGCCATCCAGAGCTACAAACAGCCGTGACTGACTGGTAATACTTTAACTCTCTTTAATAGAATGGGTAGAAAATAGGACTTCTGTCACGCAGCATGACTCTAATCTAATCCCCAACTCTGAAGACTTGCGCTCACAGACAACCTGCACTGACATCACACACCTCCCTCCCTGTTGGAGCTGCGCTCCATACAGAAATGTAGAAGAATAGCAACTAATCAATCTGTCTTTACTAGCAAAGAGGATGTTTAATTAATACCCCAGTGAACAGATACCAATATCACTTAACAAGACAGAATTTCATCAGAATTGTGAAGTGAATGACTATGAAGACACGGCAGACATGTTTTATTCACAATAATTCACTGAATGTGCCTATGACTTAATGTGCCTTAACTACCAGTCGTCCACTGTAAGGAACTTCATTATGACTGGAAACAATTAGTAGGAGCAACGTATGTAATGGGCTCTCAGCTTCCAGCAGCACAGTCAATAGCCTCGAAATGGAAACTGCTCTAATCACTAATGAGAAAATTGTGAAGGGCCGAGAGAGAGAGAGAGAGAGAGAGAGAGAGAGAGAGAGACCCTAAGGAGTGGGGACAAGATGAAAAAGCAGCTATAGAGCACTGAGTACAATAAAGGTAGTCTAATATTAGACAATGAAATAAAAACCAAATCTCACTTTCATTACCACAACACAGAATCAAGTAATAATCAGATTTATTACTAGTTATCAAATAGGTAATCGTCTGGCTCTTACTCATGATCTGATTAAGAACTCCCCATGAATATCTGATGCATTTATAGTTTGATCTGTAATTGACCCAAGCCTGGGGAAAGGGTGTCACACTGGCAATCAACATAATAATGGATTAGGTCTGTATCCATAACAGGGACCGGCTCCTAGCAGTGAAAATGAACAGCCCAAAACACAACAGGGAATGCTTCATAAAGCCCACTCAGCACCTGTGGTAGAGGAGCTGCAGCTAATGTGTGCAGTTCATATGAATTCCTCTGTGTTTCTGTTTTAATAATAGTCTAAACTCTATTTCTCTTGCTCCCATCTCAACCGAGAAAATCAATGTTAAGGAAACACTCGAGTTTCCACCGAGCAATAGCAATTTCTGTTCAGATGGCTACATAGCAAAGAGGTGTTTTATGGTGGTAATGCCATTGCACCACGGGCTATGATTGGAAATCTAATAAGCAGGTCTGGGGAGAAGCCCTGCACTCTTCCAGTATATTTCTCTCTTCCTCTTTAAACTAACTAGAAAAAAAACTGAAATCTCAACACCATAAAATCTCTGCTTTATGGAACACAAGCTGGATAAAAAGCTTCACTGAAATCAATAAAATCATTACGTTTTATTATAGGCTGGTACCGTCATACTGCTGTGCAATGCTTTTAAAATAAATGACAGTGCTTGGATCTGTTTCATTTGCATGTTTTTGCAGAGATGTGTTATCCACATTGGTCTGACTCCCATACCTTCACATCCTGTTTCCCTAGCAATAGTGTTGTGAATTATTGATGTTAGCGCCATGTTTCCCTTCCTCCCACAGTCCCTTACCCACCAGCCTTCTGCAAGGATCTCCAAGCTCCACAGAGTCTCCTAGGAACACTCACACTGCACACGATCTCAGTGACAATGTCCAATAAAGCAGAACAGGGGGAGGGGCACGACGCACCCTGACATTTAAATCAATTGCTTTATTTTTTAGCAACAAGTATAGGATTTAAAAAAGAAATTTCACTGTGTGATCCTCACGGCAATGCCTGAAGCCATGTACATGTTTCTGCCATGATATGAAGAAACTCCAATGAAATACAGTCTAGTAATATCTGTACAGGTTTCTGAGCTCAGATGGCAAAAACAATAAAATGTCTTAATATCAACAAAGCTTGACGCGGTAATGCTCCTTGTGCCGAAATTCAAACAGTGAGCTCTAGCTACGGGTGTCCGTTGTTTGTTGGCGCTTTATTTCTAGATCTGTATCCACGCAGTGTGTTTAACAGAGTGTGCAAAAGAAAAGGCACAGATGTGTGTGAATTCCCAAGGTCTCTGTCTGCATGTTTTACCACTCTGCCTCGAAGAGGCTGAGCGGAGGAGGGGGCGGGGCGGTGGGCAGGACCTAAAACAACAAAATAAAAGTCAATAAAAACATAAATAAAAGTGAGATGATCCATTTAAAATATGAACCTTTTTATTTCTCTAGTTGAAAAAAGATTTAAGAAAATAGTTTCCATAAACGTTCTGTCTTTCAGCACTTGTTTGAGTGATATTTACCAATTTCTACAACTAAAACTTTAATTAATGGCATCAAAATTCAGCTTAAACTAATACCAATTTTTATTGGAGTAATGCAGATAATGTCTTTACACTATATATGTAACTCTAGTTTTAAAAAAGCGAGTTTCACTAGAAACTGCTGTCTATCACTGTTATAATTTATTATTCATAAGTCTCTTTTATGGCTCCGTTAGCCAAGACAGTGAACAAAACATGGCCAGCATGTATACACAGATAATTCATGTCTGCACTTTAATATTTGACGAGGTGGAGACAAAAAGGCCTCCAGTGTAAAAGCCACGACACAACATTAAATCGACTGCTTAAACAAAAGACTGTAAATGGGTGTGTTTTGTTAATGCTAAGTGTCAACTGATTTATACTGACAACTTCTGTGAAGAGTATATTGGCATTTATTCCCAGGTGGGTTTCTGCCTCTCAGGAAACCAGCCACTTAAACCAAATTGCTTTAGTAAATATCCACCCATACATATTGATCACTAATGAAAACTGGTTACGAATTAAGTGATAAATGACTGACTGTACGGCCAAGGCTTAAAAAATGATTGTAGAAAAATATTTAAATGAAAATTTTTGTCATGATCATTTTTAATCAGTGGACGAAAAAGCCTAAAAGATTCAGATTGTTTTATTTGATTGCATGTACGTATTTACTAAATTACATCACATTCTGACAATTTCAAAACTTGTCTCATGGTATATTTTGCCAACAAACTTTTTTTTTTTCATTATCTTAACAGTGTTTTTGTATTTGTATTTGAATTTGTAATGTCCTTAAAAGTATGTTAAAACACACTGATTCACTTTGTGGCATATTCAGTATTTTGTCAGATAATTTAAAAATGTTTCATGAGTGACCAGAACAGAGATGGGACTTTGTTTTGGAGGCTGTTAGACACAGTTCCTGTTTTTGGGAGGAAATCTCTGCATCTGCAGAAGCAAACTGCACTCAGGCTCTGGCAGATTCTTGGATTTTACAGAAGATATTTTATATTTTAAGAAAAAATATTACTTTTGCTATATGCCTGAGGGTTTGAATGAATTTCATCCACCTTAAACTTAAAATCATGCAGCACTCACAGCATCTGTAACATCAAAAATATTCTAGTTTTTGTTTTTTGGACCCAGCTCTCATTGGGAGTTAGTTAAGTAAGTAAGTAAGTAAGTAAAGTTTATTTATATAGCGCCTTTCACAGATATACATCACAAAGCACTTGACAATATAAACAAAACAAAACAAAACAGAGAAACCATTGAAAATAAAAAAACAAAACAGAGATTTGGGGGTACCAGATACAATATTTGGGCAGGATTTGGGGTACCATCAGGGGACCTACATTGTAAATTATGAGTTAAAGTGGGACATTTACTTGGGCTTGGGCAAAGAGAAATATTGGGGCAAACTTCAAGATTTGGGGTACCATCAGGGGACCTGCATTGTAAATTATGAGATAAAGTGGGACATTGGCTTGTGTAAGGAACTAAAGTCTTGGGCAGAAATATTGGGACAACTTCAATACAATATTTGGGAAAAAAAAAATAAAGATGGGAGCAGAAGAAAATGTAAACAAAATGGAGGGAGGGAGTAGCATTTTACACACAGTCACAACAACCGATAAACACATCAAGGAGGGTGGGTGGGTCAGGATCTCCACCAGCAGCAAGGACACGGCACAGCTGACCAACCTTCACTCCCAGTAGAGGGGGGGGAGGCGAGTTAGGGTGAGAGAGCGTAGAGAAGGGGGGGGGGCTGAGCAGTCGCTTCATTCACTCTGTTGAGTAGGAGAATGTTTTCAGGGTCACCAGATAAGATAACAGAATGTGTTTGGAGCAGGCAGTCCTGTTTGTTACAGCCGCCTTAAATGTCCGTCACTGGCTTCATCCCGTCCAAATTTGAAAACCTGGCCAGTCCCATCTGATCCGTGTAGTTCGACACATCGATCGTAATTCACTCCGCGCCAGAGTTCGTTCGCAGACAGTCCTACGAGACAACTCAGTCCTCGCGAGTGTTTCAGTGTTCAAAGCACGCATCAGCCCCCTTTGAAGCACAGGAATCCTGTCAATTGCACCTGTTAGCTCCGTTGTTTTCCGATAAACCAGGTCCATGCAGATTCCAATGAGCGTGCACCCGATCATCATTAATCCAAAGTTGTAGACCTCCAGAGACAGACTTGCAGGACCCGCAATCTGATCCATTACGAACCCCACAGTTCTTGTCTCAGTCAGCCGCGGAGTCCCCTCCTCCGTTTTGAGAGTGTAAAAAATTTTATCCATTTTGTTGGGAAGCCAGCAAACCAAAGCCATATCAAGAAAAATAAAAATATTTAACCAGAAGGAATGAGGAAAATGCTCAGAAGACAAAAACAGCTGCAGGAGGAACACACAAGGGAGAGAAGGAACAGTGCGACCGCTCTCAACAGAAGCCGGAAGAAGAAGTTAAAAAACTTAACTTAACTTAAAAACAGAATTATAGATAATTATTTTTCCACATGAGGCATGTGATAAAGTATGTAATGTGTTTTTCTGATTCCATTCTGGATGTAATAAATTATTTTTGCAGTAAATAGGGATTGAAGATTTAAAACAATTCAATCCAGTAAATGGTTTTAATGTACATTTCATTCAATTTTCTGTCATCCAGTTTCAAAATGCTTCAGCTCTCACGATTAACACTAAGATTTCTCAACATATCAGGTAAACGGGCTGAATGCTGACAGAGACACAGGAAACAACCCGCCCTTCTGGTTTAAATTGATTGATTTGTTGCTTTTATAGTTATTGATCTTGTCTCTTGAAACCTGGATGACTCTGGAGCAGGTGGATTTGTTTTTTGTGAACTACCGCCATGATGAAACTTCAAGAACCCAAAGATATATATATATATATATATATATATATATATATATATATATATATATATATATTGTGCAATGCCCAGTTGTTCTCAGTTATTTCTGCAGTCCTCACACACCAATTTACAGTTTTTTGATTACCACACCTATACTCTCTAAGTACAATGTCTCAACTTTGCTGTTTTATGCTTTGTTTTATTCTTCATGTCAAGATTAGTTCTGATCCTGGTGTATGTTTTACTGGTTTGTTTATCATATGGTTTACATTTCACTGCTACAAATTTTGTTTTATTTTTTTAAATGTAATAAGTGTATATTATCTAGACTTGTCATCCTATTGCTCTAGTCTGTATTTCAGATCATCCTAAAACATTCTGAGAACATTTACAGAGAAACTGGCTGATGGGGAAAACACACAGGGTTTATGTAAGAATGTGGATTTTATTAAGTTGTGTTGATGCTGATGATTTGACTTTTTATTTTCTTGTTAAACCAAAGTCTAAGTAGTCCATATTCTGAGGTGCAGTGAATGCATCATGATATGAATGTGTGGGAGAAGATGAAGTTCTGCATGCTGGATAATTTTACACTGAACTGGTCCTGTAAAGTAACAGTATCCGTTTTATGTTTTTTAAGGCATATCTCCTTTACGGTTCAAAAATTATGAGAAGCACTGGAGCCACTAAGAGCAAAAACACATTAATAATCAAATAAAAGCCCCCATGTGATGAAACCTCTTGACTGTAAAGGATAAAACAACACGAGGCTAAAACAAAGGACTGGGGAAGACAAAATTAATAAAAAGACTCATTGTTTCAAACAACGGGAGGTGTTAGCGCTTCAGTGACAGTCCCCGAAAGTGAGACAAAGAGAGGAGGAAGCTAAGGATAAAGGAAAAGCAAAATCACACTAAAATGTCTGCAGCACATTAATTGTTCATGAGTGGAAGCATATAGGCAAACAAAGCTGTGATGAATGGGCTCATTTGTTCGATGAGAGAGGCCCCGCCCAGCTTGTATGTGATCTAGCTGCGGTCCTCTCTTTACTCAGGCTCATGTGAATCCAGAACCCCCATTAGCTGTGTTAACAGGTAACTGTTTGGAAGCAACCCCTATTGACCAGGATGCAACACAGAGGTGATGGATGACTCAGGAGTTCTGATTCAATGTTGCTCGGGGCAGAAGGAGGAGACTCCGAAAAATATGATAAATAAGATCTTAAATTGCACAAGTGCTTAAATTTATCTTCCAACTTGTATGATTGACTTTTACTGTCACGCCTACCTTAACACAATTACATAGATGCACACAGAGCTGCTATCAGCTTATAGGCAAAACAAGAGCACGGGGCGTGATTTGATTTTGAAATATTAATGATCATGTCTTGCTTCGCCTCCTGCACTCACAAAAATTCCTCTGTTGATCAAATTAGAGCTCCCTAATACTCCAATCCTGGTGGTTTTGCACTACAAACAACCACATAAATAGGAAGCAAATAAACAAGTAAGGAGAGCTGTTCATTAAGGAAAAAATTTCCCATGAGACCCCCTTCTGGCTGAGGTGACTCACAGGAGAATTACAGGGCTGGAGGTAGACAGACAAAATGATGTAGGTGACTAAACATTGGGAAAAAAACCTTACAAATTGACTGAAATGTTGGCAGTTTTCATTTATTTTCTGTTATTCATCATTGGATAACAAAACAAGCAATTACAGAGCAAATGAAGCTAATTGGGTGGGCAGCTGTGGCAGTGATGACCACATCCCTCAGTGGGAGTTCTCCAAAAGCCGCAATAATAACAGAGAAATATGGAGTGATTATAGAAGGTGCTTCAACAAATAAATACGACTCTGGGAACATTACCTCAGAGTAGTCATGGATCCAGATAGGGGAGGTTCTAGTTCCAAACAGCAGCATAAATATAGAGCGATCCCTGAGCGTCTGTTTGTACGTCTACCTTCATGCTCTGCCACGAGTGGAGCGTTCTGTTGTGTCGCCGAAGGTCAGATTGACACTTGTGTGGTGAATAATGCATGACGATGTAAAAATCACTTCCTTAAAATAAAATAAAAAAGGTCGTTGTGGGAACTGCTAGAATGAAAATGCCACAGAAGCTGGAGGGAGGTTGTAATTAGCTCACCCCTTATAGCCCCCAAAGCAACAGCAGCATTAATACCACAGGGAACCGATGGAGGATATGTATATATCACTACCTCTAAACACTGAGGTGAACAGATTAGACCATTAAAAATGTGTCTCACATTCCATCAGGGTAATGAGGCTTCTGTGTTTCACTAAATATTGACTGCTTATGTACAGTAGACGTGCACAAAGGCACATGAGGTCCATTAACGTGTACAGAAAATGTGTCTTTCTCTACTTTAGTGCTGCACTGAGATTAATTTACCTTCTTATTATGAGGGAAATTATCCCCCAGGTCAACTGTTCCTCCAGATGTTTACTGAGAAAATAATTTCAAAATGCCACAACGCTGAAGTGTTTTAATAAAAACAGTACGACGGCCCCTAATCATCATCAACAAATCTAGTGCATATTGCATGAGAACATTACATTTTTACGCAGACATCTCGGATTCAACACAAGTGTGGTTGTTGGATATTTTCCCAAGCTGTAATGTGGGAGAAAACAAATAAATACTTCAACTAGTTGTCAAGTAGATATAGTTTTCTTGAAAAATAGTTTTGGAGCTGTCATGTTTTCACTGAAATGTGTGTTGTATCCATAAATTGAAACAAGGAACGGTTTGATGTCGTTCTCTTTTCACTTGTGTCACAGAAGACTGATGTCCCTTTATATCAAATTTTATGCCGTGTCCTTTCTATCTAATAATATGTCATCTGAAAAGGATTTTTTTTTTCAATAATAGCAGTGCTGTGTCTTTTTCATTATCACCCTTGGCCTTGCTGTACATCTCCCATCCATCTTAGACTCTTGCACCACAGGAAGTGTTTCTTAGTGAGTGACAGGAACACAGCACCGGGCTGCTATAATCCCAGTCCAGTTCTCCCCTCGGTCCCCTGAGGATTTGTGGAATATAAGGGCAGCTTCCAGGGCCACGCTCTCTCACATAGACAGCAACGCATAAAAAATCCCATACCTCCTCATCTATACCCTTATCACCAGCCGTAACCCCTCACCTCAACTCTAAAGTCAGACTCTTTATTAGTCTGCCACATCCAATAAAATCCGGCTTGTATAAGACAACGAAACCCACCTTCCTTTCTTCATGTGGAAGGATCAAAGCAGAGGTTGAGACAGATGCAGCAGACATTTTTTCTACCCTATCATAGCAGATCAAGACTCTCTGATAGGGTGAGTTAGGGAGAAAGAAAACACAAATTACCTTAGAAGTAAACAAAAATCCTCAAATATGAGAGATTTATATATAAAATCATACAGTTTTTCTAGTTTAACACATTTATTTTCCTGTGTAGAATGCATATTTTAGGCTAATTTTAACAAGGTTTTAAAGAAATATTAGTATCAGTAACATCTTGAACTTTGAGCTCTTCGTGTATCATTTCAATAACTTAGCCCAGGGCACTGGCATAAATCAGAGAAGCTGTTGGAAACGCTAATATTTAAATGTCAGTGTCATTTAAATTTCAGATTCTTGATTAAACTGCACTTCAATAAAAGATTAGATTAAGATTTGGAGTCTGCATTTAGCAATAAAGTGTGTAAATAAATAAAAAAGATTAGCCTTCCTTTTAAAGTGACTAGAAAACGATTTGGCCCTAAAGACGCAATGTTAAAAAGCTAAGGCATTTTCTCAAAATTTCCTCAAAAATGATGAGAATTTGGGATCACTAGCTGTGTCATGTTTTGATTTTCCAAATTTGCTGTGATCCAGCCACGTTCTAATAGATCGTATAGGTTGGGAGAATAGCGGGATATTAATCCTCTGTGAAGATTAAGAAATGTTTTTAGAGTTATCTGAAGATCTAACACTTCTAAAAATACATCAAACCCCCATTATGACAGAATGAGACGTTCAATAAGGTTGAATCTGAAGTAAGATCTCCAAAGTCTGAAAAATCTCTTCAATCGTTAAACCAAGAGGGTGGCTGGTCACACGTATGGGCACTGTGATGCATCACATTGATTTGTGCTGCCTCTGTTCAGAAGCCATGAATTTGTCATTTCACAGTTTTGTTGTTGTTTTGATTTTATGGGATTCAGAGTTAACTGTATTTGTAAGAGAGAGTGATACCAGACCAATTAAACTGAATTAACTAAGATTACGTTGAGGATACCCACCAGTGATCAACAGTTAGCTAATGAAATCAGAGACTTTCATTGGAAACACTAATGTCTTTTGAATCAAAGCTCTTTAAAAACTAAAATGTTTGGAGCCGGTTCCTTGTGACTGTCAGTGTCACTGAACTTTAAGGCATTTCAGTTTTAGTTTTACGTTTGACTGTTCGGCTATGTCCAATTTTTTTTTCGGCTAATGGTTTCAGCCAGTGTGACAGAGAGAAGAATGGATTTAATAAAGTAGCAGCAGTTCTGCAAGAAAACATCAAAAACTTTCATTACGATCAATGAACAAGTAACTGAATCATTTCAGTCAGTAACAAATGAATGGGCTAACCATCAAAACACTCAAAGGCTGAGTCACATTCCCAAATCCAAATAAACGCTTAATCAAATAGGTGAGTGTGTAGAGCGCCTCAATAAACATTAAAACACACACACTGGACTACATTTCAAGCTAATGTTATGTCTGTATTTTGCTGTTTTCCCAAGTTAAAACCCAGATGGATTACATTCACCCCTCATAATGAAATCATCGTTTTAAAGTAATGGTCCAGTACTGACCGCAGCACAGCAGCAGAGAGACAGATGAGAGACGGCAGAGCAGTAAAACAAAGAGTTACGATTCATACGAAAGAATGCAATAAAAAGCTTTTATTAATTTCACTGGCTGACTGGCAGCAAGGTCGGCATCGCTACGTGCATCAGGACAGTAGAAGCATAGCGGGATCAATTTTCTATCAAAACCTCACAAAGACTATACTGTAGCAGTGTTTTATGAGCAGCACTGATTATAATATTAACTTACATTTGTCCTCAGATACATAATCATTAAATGATCATATCAGTGCATGAAAACATTATATAAAACATTATTTCCAACACAATAAGACTTTCAACTTGTGTCAAGAGGTTTTCGTGGAGTAAAAAGTGTTGAAATGAAAGGTGACACGTTCTAAACTAAAACCTAGTGGATTATTAGTCCTGCTGAAGCCCAGCAGATTCATCCTGTGTTTATAAAATCCTATCTGACAGGTCCCAATGACTGCTGCAAAACAATATTATGAAATATAAATTTAACAATGATAGTAAACCCCAGTGAGAGGCAGCACTCAGATGCCCTGCATATCTGTTGTACTGTAGTTGTTCTGCATGTGTCTACAGTAGAGCTCAGCTGAGAGGTATGTTGACCTCTGCAGCCTCCAAACAGGCTTATTTATTAATGAAACACGTCTGTAAAATGATACTTTAACTCCCCTGAGACTCTTCCCAGACACGTATGCATCCTATTTAATAATAATGCTGCTGTTTTAGTAGCATAAAGGTCAAAAATAAAAATGCATTTTCATTCAGAAATATAAAGCAGCTTAAATATAAAACACATTAGTGCATACAGTATATACTTTCACTGAGCTGTTAGAAAATAGCATGAGTATTCTGAACATTTGCTGACCTATTTTTCCCGAAACAGAAACGTTTCCACAAACAGACCCAGACGAGGTAACAGTGTTCCACCTCAGACTGAGAGGGACACGTCCCGTGGGTTGTGAGCCAACGTGTTGTGTTGTGAGTGTTGCTTTGGGGAAACAGAGCTGTGCTGGTATTGCACATGCAAATATGCAATTATATGAAGTAAGTAGATGACATTGAAAGAAGATTGCATCATAAATAAACATGCCAAGAGTCTGGATGCGTAATTTATTCTATTTATAACTGAATAGAAATGGTGGAAGCAATTAAAAACATTCTGATCCACCATATATATATATTTGTATTTCATTATGTTTGTGGAGACATTATGAAAAAACACACATGAAGTGTGATAATATGAAATAAATAGCATTAACTTCCTTTTAAACATGAAGCTGAATTCAGATAATCTTCCATTCATGTAAAACAGCTGTGAGCTCTGAACTACCGATGATCTTCCTGTTTGATTGTAGAGTCTGATAATTAACCCATTATAGTCTCTGTTGACATTATTATCAAGTGAAAAGTAAAAATTTCCTCAAAGTGTTTTTTTTTTTTTTTTCAGCTCCAACTGCGACTCTGGTTCACCAGAAAGGTCATTTCCGAGCTTTGTTGACAAACTTCCCAACCATTTTCCTGTTTTCAGCTCATTGTTGGATATGACTTTCCCAAGGACTGAGTGAACTGTGAAGGTGCTGACCTCATTTTTATCTGTGGGTCGTTTCACACGATGAAGCAGAGAAAAAAATCTTGTGCCTGATTCAAACAAACAAAAAATGCTTCTGACCTGTATCTTATCAGGAAACATAAATCTCACTGGACAGAGTTCAACACAACTCTGAGTTTGGAAACAACCCTAATCAGAGCTGGGCTCAGGATCTGATTTATCCCACCGTTTAAACAACTACAACGTGCACTTGTGACGGGGTTCAGCTCTAATTACATCTGTGTAGAGGTTTCCGCAGATAGCAAATCATGTTTCTTTAATAACATTGCTTTCTTCACAGCTTTCAAATTGACTTTCACAAACTTGCATCACTTAACCAACACACTAATCAACTAATTAGATAGAATGAATCAATAATAAACAGTCATCTACAATTACAGGTGATGCAATTCTCAAAGCTTCAGTTCACAGATTTACTTCAGCGGTGTTTCTAAAAAGGTTGCAACACAATCCAAAGGGCTAAAATACACAAGACATCCTCATTCTTTCTGACAGACATTCAGGAATAGAGCGGTCACCGTCCAGTCAGAAGGTTGTCCGTTCAAACATCCAGCCGCTACAGGTGTAGATGTATTCTCATTCATCAACATGCTGCCCTGACATCGTCACCAGTGAGTGACCAAAACCAAAATAGTACGGCATGTAAAACAAAATGTAGCTGTGTTATTGGTAAATGTTACGTTTTTCTAATATTAGGTTGTGATTAAGGAGCATTAATCTGTCATTAACTAGACACAAAATTGCAATGCAGAAGCTAAAACAAATTGACTGCCTCCTAGTGGCTGGCTGCAGGACATCTTTCAGTCCCATCCCCTCTACGTAAACTACATTCTCTTAAAGCTGCAGTCTGGAGCATTTGAGCAAAAGAGAATTTTTAAATCCAAACTACCACGGCCCCTCCCAAAACATCCCTTCTCAGGTCGTCCGGTGTGTGGTCCCTTGATGTGCGTGCACCTTGATTGACAGCTGACAATGGTGAAACTCGAATTCTATAGGCTTAAAAAATTTGGCGGTCAGTGTTAATTGCATAGGGGTCTATGGCAGGAAGGAGAGACTAAAGAAGACTAACAAACGTTGTGGAGCCCTAGCCATATATCATAGTTTAGAACTGAACTACCATTTGAAACATTTATAAAATTTTGATACATAAATGAATACTCCGGACTGCAGCTTTAAGAGAAAAATAAAACACACCTCAGATCATTTTTTCTGTTCTTACCTTACTACTGCTGTATGTTAAAATATTAAAGTGATGCTTAAAACATTATGACTGTGTGCAGATGAGCAGGAGGGAGTTAACATGGTAAATCACTTTTAATTCCAAAACAAAACATCAATTCCGTGCTATATGCAGATTGCTATTGCATTTTTCGACTGTTGACTCATCACCTGCTCCAGCATCTCAGTGAAGAAATAGCATCACAGTCAGATGTGTGCAACACAGCTGAATTCCCTTAAAACAATGTTTAGACTTTCTTTTGTTACAGCCATGACTTGTGGTGCCCATGGCTTGAACGAAGACAAAACCAGGACCACAAAAATGATGTTATGGCTCATTAGGACCCAGCTTTGTGCCCCTGGAGGACGACTGCTCCCAACAAAAGCAGAGTTTATAGCTAAAATAAAAGCTCCCACAGAGGTCACAAATTTTGCACTCAAAAAACATAAAAAGTTATTCAACATAAACAAGCAGAGAAGGTATTGCCCTTCTTTATATGTTGAATACGTTAAGAAAAGTCTTAAACAAGCATCTAAAGAAGAACTTTTTTAAAGTAATTATTAGTTTTATAAATAATTGGTAACATTCAATAAACTTATTTTCACTTATCTCAGATAAAGAGCATATTTTACATTTATGCACATTAGAAAAGGTATTCATCATATCGTATATGTCAGGAGTATTTCTTTAATTTTATTTTGTTTTTCAAAGTAATATACAGAGTCTAATATACCAAGAACTAAAGTGATATACCAAGAACTAAAATATTTAAATTTTAAACAGAAAAGTTGTGGCCAATTAAACATTAGAATTCACAGTAGGTGAAAGGAGACAGCATTCTGAATTTGGTTACATAAGCTTTTTGTTGATTCATGATAGTTATAGAAATGTGTTCCAGTTGTCTAATCATAAAGTAGATGACAGTAGATCATTTTTATTGTATTGTCTTTCCTTCTTGATGATATTTGTCCATGCATTAAATAGGTGTCCTGCAGAGTGAACATCTGGATGTGTTCAAATAGCTTGATTAAGTACAACTAGAAAGTAAAAGCTGAGCTGCAACCTGTAAAATGTTTTGCAATTTTAGGATTTTTAAAAATCCAATATTTATGATTTTATGAACATAGCTGTAAATATGCGAATGTCAATAATCCACTTGTCTTTTTGATTTTCATTTGAAATGTGCCTACACAGATCAATCCTTAAGAAATCAGGAAAAACCAGCTCCTTCAGCATAAGTGGTGCTTAACATTTGCATATGTATCACCACATAAACAGGTGCATATAACAAAAACTCCAAGTAGCTTTGCATTTGAATAGCTTAACAACAAAGGGCTTCAATCACGTTCTAATTGACTTCAGAGTCGACAGGATTGTGCATTTCATGGCACAACAGTTTGAATGCTGCAAATACAGCAGTTTGAGATTCCTCTCAAAACAAATACTAGACACTGCAAAACCTTTACATGTGGGGAAAGTTTTTAATAGATAAATGCAACAGACATCATGTGGAACGGACCACAAATATAGTCAGCATCAAAACAAGCCAGTGCTACAAAGCGTTGCCTCAGTATTCTGACTGGTGAACAACAGAGGGAATTTGTTCTCGTCTAGGAAACATCAGGAAGTCTGCCTGGCCTGACTAATCCCTCCATTCAGTAGAATCACCCAGGTAGATTCAGGGTGTAAACTACATGAGTTTCTGTAATATGTGAAGCATTATTATAGTGCTCACAGCATCTCGTATGACTGAACTTGATCAAATGTATTGACATCAATTTCCCTGAAGGATATTGTCCTTGTCAAGGTTAATAAATCATATAATCCTTCTATTATATAATAATAAAACAAATACTCCAATAATATCAACTACACTCCCCTGATATCAGGCTCAACCACAGACTGTATGAAGATTAGACCAAGTGTCTCTGTTGTGTTTGAGTCTGAGCACTGCAGACGTGATGCTGAAAGTCCTGCCTACCCCATAATGTTTTTAAAGCATCAAATAACTAAATGTATAAGAAAAAAAAAAATATATATATATACCTGTATATATAAATATATAAGAATAAAAGGTGCTTTAATAGTTATATATTGACATTTTGATCCAGCAATGTGTGATATTCAGCCAGTGCTAAAAGGATGCTTATCTTTCCATTAGCACAGACACCAAAAGCACTTTGTACAGAACATAGTTGGATTTACTCTTTCATTTTATTATTACATTTATTATATAACTCTAAACCGTGGTTTTCCCACATGATGCCTTTCACTGCATCAAACAAAGTTTGACAACAGCACTGTCAGACTCAGCATCAGCTGCCTCTATAAGGGATACCGCCTGATAACAGCCGAGATGGAAATAGCATGCAGTTTTTTTTTAGGTGGAAATGATTCAATTTCATGTCTCAGAGGGAAAAATGTAAGTGAACTTTGCAGACTTTCTGTTAATAAGATTAAATTGCACTCAGATGTTTTCATCAAAAAGATGATCGTTTGATGAAAACAACAGATGTTCAAAGGAATTAAACATCTGTATTCTATTATAAATCCCAGAAATTATCTAGGTAACTTTTTAAAGAAAACAGCAGAAGCATAACAAAAGAAAAAAAATACTTTGACAAAGAAGCATCAACACAATAATTCTGTACAAGCAAAAGTGACAGAAAGATGTTCAAACATAAAACTCCTCGGCTGATATGATGAACGCTCAGCATTAAGTGGAAATAATTACCAGCAATTATAACAGAAAAAATATGTCAAAACAAAGAATAAACAAATGCTTCAAATCATTTTACCACCTAAAAATATGTAATTTCAGATTTTATCCCTGAATAAATAAATGACAAAATGTGATTTTTTTTTCCCTCCAGTTTGTTCTTTGTGTCATCTCTTAAATGATTTAAAAACTTAATGAGGTTTCAGGAATTTTTTTTTATGCAGAAAAAATCTGTCAAATTATAAAAGGGGAAAACAAAACTTTAAACCAACAATTTATTTAATTGCCGAGATCATTAAAATCACGACTGGATTCAATGTTTGTTTGTGTCATTTTTTAACACCTGCCTGGAAGAGTTAAGCCTCTGGTCAGAAACAGATTGTATCTATAACCACCTCAGTCATTTGTCAGCTTTGCACACATGAATACACCACCTGCATTCCATGTTTTTTTAAGCGAATACATCTCCCCAGGCATTTCCATTTTGCTGCAGCGTCTGCTGCTGTTGTTTACTTGTCAAACTCATTACAGAGAGAAAGAATTAAAAGGTAAGTATCGAGGTAAAACATGGCAGTGCAGGCATTCAAACATCTAATTGCAATAACCTGGCACAAATGAGTAATTTAGCTACTTAAAAGTGAGCCCTGAGATCTTGAAGGAGCACTTCAGATGAATGAATTCGGCTGAAGGCCATTACATGCCAAGAAATATAGAAAGAAAAACAAGATTTATCATTTATTGCGCAGGATTTGAATATCAAATAGCTCCGTTTACGGTCTTGTGACAAAATCTGAGTTAATATAATATTGTGCACATTGCATTTTTATTCTCAACAGCCTTCCAAACACCCATTATTTATAAGTAATCAACTATCATTAATCATACACAACATGCCAGTTAAGTTGGTAATTGCAGAAAAATTGTGACCACGCAGGACTCAAGTTCAGGGCAAAATGAGGTCACGCCCGGACTAAAGCTTGATTAGATTTCATGTCCCGGTTCCATGTGAGCAACACCAACACTTTGTTTTCTAGTGACAGACTAACTGATTGCTTCTGAATGAAACACTGATGGATTTTAAGAGACTTATTATTGTTCTAATAATGCACACTGGCATTTTACATTGTGCATAATATCATGACGTGCAGAGTACTGTGGGCTGACTCGGTTTGCAGTAATGAGGAAAGATGCCCTTTTCGCTCTGTTAGCTCATTTAACAATGCCCTGCAAAGTTCTGACCAGCAATAGTGATCATTTATACTGTCAAACTGAGCGATAGATCATAAAATCACATCATTAATGCATTTTCAATATGAATAAATAAAAAAATGAATTATTAATAGGGGTAATATACTATGAAAACATAAAAAATAGAAGAAAACAAAAACAATAAACCACCTCAGAGAAGGTTGCTGTATCAAACTTTCATCCATTCTGAGTTTGATTTATTTGGTCGTTTCTCTAGCGACTCATATGCTTCTCAGATCAGCTGCCTGAGAACTAAATTAGTGGCACCTTTGCCCCAACCGTTTTATTTCTCCAGGAGGAACGGGGCTTATGACTCATTTACTCTGAGTTTACGTCATGAAAAGGTGCTGCGCGAAACAGACCACGAGCTATGGAAGGAGGGGGGTTTCCTCATTAAGGCACAAATCCAGACCAAACCTTGCACCTCTTTAAAGAGGTGAAAGATATTAAAACCCAAAAAGAAAAGGCTGCAGGCAGCCATATGGAAAATGCAAATAAAGTTAGTGCTCTTTCTCTTACAAGGACTCTGACTTTTATGTAATTCTGGGCAACAGGAACCAAAGATATATCTTGTTTTGTTTCATCAACCAAATCATTTACAATCTGCTTTAAAAATGCTAGAGAGATATAAGACCATGTCAAACCAGTAACGTAAATATTCTGGTAAATTATTTGTATCTATGAAATGATATACGTTTAAATAAAAAACAAAGATCAAATCGTTACCAGTTTGTGAATAAATGTGGAAAAATAAATATTGAATCACTGAAAGAGCATTTTCCTAAAAGAATTCCTGGAAGGAAGAGGCTTTTCTTTCACAGCAGTGTAGAACGTCATGGACCGATTCAAGGGATTTGAATGAATTTCAGCGTGTAAAGGGCAAGTCGATGCTGGATACCAATAATCTTCAATCCTTCAAATAACACTGCATCATCATCATCGAGTGATGATAGAAAAGGCTTTAGTTAAAGTCTTAGTCAAGCACAATCATTCAGAGGTATATTTGCAAAAGCAACTTTAAAAAAATAAGAAAATGTGACAATTTTCATTGTCATAAATGAAATAAATATTCATAATGACTGAAGTTGCAAAACAATTTCAAATGTTTTTTTCTGTAAGAGTGGATTTACAGTGATTGTGTGCTTCTTCAGCTGCTTCCTGATGTAACTCAACACAGCTGCTGGTGCTGACGCAAGAGGAGAGTGAGAGTGTTCGTTACAAAGGCTCAGAGGTGAGGACTACAGGCACGCGGAAGAAGATCACTAAAATAAAACTCCCAGCTCTGGGATTCATTTTATCATGCCTATGCAGTGGATACTAACGGGCACTCTGCTCTTCCCCATGTCCCTGCTGGGAGAACTTCCTCCCTGCAGCAGAGCTAAATCTGGACACATCCAGGTCTCTGGGCCTGAATCTTGCTTAGCTCCCAGGTGGAAGGGGCAGCACAATATGAGGCTGACAGCAAGATGAACCCCAGTATAACCTGAGAGGTCACACGGTATGAGCAGGGTGTAATTGTTTTCCCCATTTCCTCCAGCTTGTAAAGCTGATCCACTATCAGCAGCAGACTGGAATGCCATGAGCATGGCAATGAGCCTGTTTTCTCTGAGTCTTTTGACATTTCAGCCTATGTAATAGCTAGAAAAAAAAGCTATTAAGCTGGTAATCAATTTGGCTATTCTGAAGCAAAAAGCACTCTGTGGCTGCAGACATTCTCTAACATGATTGAAATTTTCTTGTTTGAGGTGCTTGCCTCGTCTCTGACACGCTTCATTTCTTTCTGAACAAAAAGACCACCTTATTTAATATTCTGAGTAGCTTGTCTGGAAAATTGTGTACAAAGAATAACTAAATTAGCCACAAAACTTCACACATAGAGTGGATGCAGGGATTTTTGGGGGGAACTTTATCTAAAGCTGTCTGTGCTGATGTTGTGTTAATAAACCTGACAGATTATCATCAGGATGACATCAACTCTGACTCATCTGTGTCCCCTGAACAGTCCAGAGACACGCTGCTGTGAGGTGAGAGGTGGGTCATCACCCATGCATCAGACCCGATTACATCATCCTGAGACGCCACACGGAAACCAGGAGCGCCTAAACTTTAGAAACTTGGAGGATTCAGCAAGGAATCAAAATTGTCAAATTTTCTATGATTAAGTTCTGATGTTTAGCATTTTGCTAAATGTTATAATTCAATGGTGCGCCTGGATGGCAGACAGAAAAAACTACTTGGCCTCCATAACAAAACAACCTAAGTAAGACTGGAAATCAGCCTTTTTCTACAGCAAGAAGTTAAAGAAAGGAAAAAAAACATTTGAAGATGAAACATTTAAGGCCCCCATTTTTTCCCAAAAGCTGGATCAAGATAAGAAAATATAGTGAAGCAATAACTAACTGTCAGGTTTTTAACCTTTTTATTGCTGATTGGTACATTTATCTGTATTAGCTTCTGCTTTAAAGTGTTTTCTTAGCTCAATACAAACTGTTGAATGACTTAAGGGGCTGCAATTGGTCCATACAAGGAAAAATACACTGATTGGTTGAGCAAATAGAACACTATTTCTGCACTACTAAAACTGCATTTGCACTGCAGAATTAGAAGCCAGTGTTGTGTTTGAAACCCGCACAGCACAAAGTAAACTAATCTGAGAGATATCATTTTAGCATCCTGCAAAGATGATATTGTTTGAGATAAAACTACATTTTTTTTCTCACTCCTCTCTTTATGTTCTGTCACAATATTACAACACATCACTCAAAATACTTTCTGTGTTTTAGCGTTTTGGTCACTATAAACTGATTCTAGGTATCAAAGATTATGAGTCCATCAGATCAACATGTCACATAAAATATAATGGTCTGTGACTAATTGCAAGCAGTTCTTCACAATATTGATAGTGCATACACTCACTGTGATGTGCAGCCCATCCAACTCCATCTGAATGTTTTAATGCTCTTTTCAACGCAGCTAAATAAATAAAAACAACAACCCACAATGCACAGCTACAACCCTTGGCATCCTCCATTGTTGCTGCTGATAAATGTCATGTGGATAAATGGTTGTGCTGAGTGTTCAGCAATCACAGCTCAATCACAGCCGCCCTGGTGGTGCAAAAGTAAACGCGTAGGTCCTGATAACCCTGACAGTCCTCATGACTGTTTGGTCTAAAGACACCTAATATTATTGTTATCTCTAAAGAAACGTGTGTGTTTAAGTCATCCTGCTGCACGCCCCCACCCCTTTCACGATGTCAAGTTACTTAGAAACTGAGGATTTCTGTTACTTGATGCTGTTTTCTTTTCCACATCACTTCTATTTTTGACTAAAAGGGAAAAAAATTACTACGTTACTCCCATCCGTCCACAAAATATTTTTCCAACATTTTTCTGGCTAGTCCTTACGATCAGTAACAAACTGCAGACATGCTGCAATTTACTTTTCAGGGAGCAGTCGGTTTCTCTCTGCAGCACTGCTATGTACATCATTGCTTTAGTGTTATGATATTGGAGTAAATTTACAATAACCAATGTGGGAGAAGCCTTTAATTTTCTATAAGTTCCCCCAAAGTCTTTTGGGACCTCACAGAAGACTTGATCCTGTTTTCGTGAATAAAGAGAGGAAAACATGTACAGTATTCTCTTCCTGTTTTTACAGCACATAAAATAATACATTTCTAAACTTCCAGAAATTGTTTTGTGACTTTTTTCAGCTCAGCAATCATCATCAACATGTATTGATGTTAAGTTCAGACTTTATTAAATCTCTGTTCAAATCCAGATCCATACTCGTGAGACACCGAGCACAAGTAACCCAGGAAGAATGTCTCTTTCTGAATCTCCAAGTTTTGAAGCTTTGTTGTGGATACAAAGCAGGAGGGATCAGCGGTGCTAAGCAAACTGACTACTGCAGCTCAGGATTAGTTCCTTCTCATCTGCGTAAAGTCGGACATAGCTGGAAGGAAGCGGTGTTGAAATCAAAACAGCAGATTTGTGTGTGTGTGTGTGTGTGTGTGTGTGTGTGTGTGTGTGTGTGTGTGTGTGTGTGTGGTCATTTTCCCTCCATCATAGCCAGTGCACATGTGCTGCACTGCTTAGTCGGAGGCCTTCTAAAAGGAAAATACCCAGAATTTAACTGCTGCCGCTCATTTCACAGATTTTCCAGACAAATAATTTCAGGTTTGTGCCCACCAGCGTCAACCCTCCGTCCGTGCCGGTCTCTCTGGCCTGTAATTAAATGCCATTCATTTGATTTGTTCATTAGGTCAAGCCTCGGCTGGGTAGAAGCAAAACGGAACCCTCTCATTAGTGGTTCATGACTCCACTCTCTCCGTGGTGAGCACTGGAGCTACGGTGAAAAACAGCCGAGCAGCAGTGGGAGGACTGAAGCTGTCAGGGAGAGTTTTTTTTTTAACCCGAAGCACACCTCTTCAAGAGGAAATGCTGTGGGGAATAACTGTATATTTTCAACATATCAAAGCTTTAATCACAAAATACCCTCCACAGTTGCATTATTATGCATTACAGAGAAATATTTAAAACTGGTACCACAGACAAGATGGTGTAAGCCGTCAAAGACCAACAGTTTATATTTAGCCATAAATATTATAATGAATCTATCATTTTCCCCTCCAGCTCTATTTGGCTCATTTTCTTTATGTTGCTCTTCTAACTCCTGCAGGCTGAACTGTGATGTATTAGCTCTGCTGCGTGTTGCTTTCTGTATTGTCTCAGACCTGTGTTCAATCCTAGGAGAGGAAGAATAACCAAACAAGATTTTTTACAACTAGATTGATTGATTTTGCAGCTAGGGGTCTCAATGCGAACAAAACTCAGAAGGAACAGATGAAAGTGTGTTGGCCAGAGTTATAATATTACTGCGCTGCCTTGAACCAAATATAGCAAATTAATAAAACATGAATGGAAGTTGGGAATTTGAATTATTTGCCTTAAAAATTCCAACTCTGATTTGTGGTTGGAAAAAATAAAAATAAGTCACTAAAGGATGATATGATGCAGCCAGCAAATTAAAACCTAAACATGAGTGATTTGTTCTAGTTATTTCTTCACTTTAACTATAAATAGTTTTGCATGTTTTGCAGCTTTTTACACAAATACATTATATATACTGTACATATTCTTTTGTAACAATAAAAATCATTAAATATGTTCTGGTATTTTAAGTAGAACATTAAATGATGTTGATGCACAATATAGCTTCTATATTGTTAAACAAATGTTTGCGTATTAATCAATTAAAATAACTTCAAACCTTATTAATATTAGACAAATTAATATCGACCAAATGAATTTGAAGCTGTGGCTCTAACAGCGTCATTACTAACGCGTGACTGTGTGCTGGATGCATTAGAACAATAAGTGAGGGGCTGCAGCTCCTTCCTGTAGTAAATAAAGGATAAGACAACTTAACTCAACAGTAACTTAATAACAACCAGCAACATTTTTTTTCAAAAAGCAGAGATGTTAACTCTGCAACAGAGGAGGACATAAATATGCAAGCATTAGCATTAGCAATACTGCTAGCCATTTCAGGAAGTTAGAGATGTTACGTAGCAGTTTAAAACCTCCCATGAGTCATTGCTTCAACAGAATCTCATAGGATTGCTTGAGCCTTATATTATTTATAGACTAATGAATTATTGTAGTATTCAATACTGGTGATGCTTCAGATGTTAACTTACATGTAATACTGGCAACAAACTACCAAACTATGTAAAATGTGTGTGCTATTAATAGTACATAAGTGTACTGATGTGTTGTGCTAATAAAACATCAGTGAGCCCACTGAAGAACTACTGAACATCTACCTTTAGATTAGGAAATGCAGCTTCGGTGTGTGTGTGTGTGTGTGTGTGTGTGTGTGTGTGTGTGTGTGTGTGTGTGTGTGTGTGTGTGTGTGTGTGTGTGTGTGTGTGTGTGTGTGTGTGTGTGTGTGTGTGTGTGTGTGTGTGTGTGTGTGTGTGTGTGTGTGTGTGTGTGTGTGTGTGTGTGTGTGTGTGTGTGTGGATGAGAGGATGGAATAAACCATTCAGGAGTTCTAAATAAATAAAGTTGAGTCAAAGTCTACATTGGCTTTTTATTATGCCCCAAATCATATGATATTTCAAGGAAATTAGAAACTGTTAACACAGCTTTAGCTTTACATTTTTAACTTCCAAAAAATATGCCAACATAATTTCACAATATTTTAGTTGACTGACTGAAAAATCTACAACTATTTTAGTCAACATTCATCCTTTTTTTATAAAACAGGTCTCCAAAAGAGATCAGATTATCTTTCTCAGGGTCTGTTGACTCGACGTATTCTAATGCATTTTTATTTTCAAAGAGATTTGAGGTAACAAGAAGTGTACCACTCATAAAAAATGTTATTGAAAAAATAGTTTCTTTACACACACAACACACACACACACACACACACACACACACACACACACACACACACACTGAAATGAGAGCTGGTCTAACGGACTGTCTTTCCAACAGAGAGCCATTGCACCCGAGTGGTTTTCATCTACATGAAAAGCAGAGCATCACTCAAAGTGGCAAAGGGCTCTTCAAATCAAACACACACAGAGAATCTTTTCTTCATGTGCAGCAACAACAAAATCCAGTGTCATCACCCTGCAGGACAAGAAACCGAAGCTTTTTGCACCATCAGGGTGTCAGCATCCACTCCCAGCATGGCTACTGAATACGGTGTTGCTGTAATTAAAGTCCCCTTTCAGCACTCCACACACCGTGACCTTTTTCAGAGCAAACACTCATTGTCTCAGTTAAAGCCAGAGCCCATCCACTGGGATGTAAATGGATATTTCATGTTGGTGAAATTTTAAAAAATTCAAATAGCAATGCAATGAAGAAGAAAAATCTGAAACCTGTTGGTGCTTACCCATCGTTATTAGATTTCATTTGTAAATTTGGAAATAAGAATTAGAAAGACTTAATACCCTTGATAAAAATCATCATGGTGTATAATCAGAAGCTATGCAAATGATTGCTTCGTTTCCCCCGACACTGCAGAGCCAGTTCCCTGGAAACCCTCCTGTCAGTGCCAGAGAATGAGAGTGATAGCAGAGAGAGCTGTTTGTTTAACATGTCACTGGAACAGCGGCGCTGAGAGGGAGGGACCAGATGGAGGAGCAGCACAGACTGGGGTTCAGTCTACAACAGTCCCATCCTCTCAGTCAGTCACTCATGTGGATCTTAAAGGCACTTGACCCAAACCATGGAACTACAAAGCAACTGCAGCAACTGCAAACTGATGCTGAAAGCTTTTCCATCACTGATAAATGGTACACACCTAAGAGCCTACGACAGCAGCATTCCTTTTTGTAGTTCAAAATGAATAAAGCACAGGAAGAAGCTTGGCCACACACTGCAGGTTTTGTTTCCCTCCTACACCAACTCAGACGCAGAAGTGTGCAGCTCTTGTCGATGACACAGCGCTCTATTTGGTCTTCATTTGAGCTTTTTATATTCAGTAAGAAAAAGAGGGACGAAGGGCCTAAAGCTGTCTTGGGTCATTTAACCACACATTTTCTCTTTCTTCTCTCAGAATGTGTTTTCTGGCAGTTAAAGCGCAAAGAGCTGACAGATTAGACAGGGAGTTCCTTTACAGGCTGGCTGTGGGCTTCAGGAGGGTGGGCTGCTCGCCGGAGCTTGGGGCTGCAACACCACGCCTGTCACTGGTTGATGGGCCGGTGCAGAAGTGCAGTCATAGGGAGGTATGATTGATGATATTATGTACTCACACACATACTATCTGAATGCCAGCACACTCCTGTGATTTAATCCCTATTCCTTCATCAAACACCCAGACACAGCAGATGGACTGCACAACACCAAGCCCCTCTTTCCTCGAGGCCAAAACCAGACCACCATCACTAATAGATTCTGCACCAGCGCTCACTGAATACAAACGTTACAACATATAGAATTCAGATCTATGTCTCGGAGTAGATTTAATCTGACAAAATTGCAAGAAAAAGAGATGAATTACAAACAAAACATGTATTTATTTTGACTTCTTGACTAAATGATGTTATAGTCTAAATAAAAATCGCTATACAAATAAAGAAAACTGTCTCAAAGATAATGTGGTTTCCTTTGGCTCCTTAAATGTAGAAACAGCAACTGGGAAATTAATTTAGCTGAGTGTTTTCTTTTTTTTAAATCATGCAGACAAAATCCTTCTCTTGGACAAGAGTGACCCCTAGTGCTGATCTATTCACTGGACCTACACCATGACTGTAAAAATGTCAATACCACGGATTTGTTAATCCCTTTTCCACATGTTACAAGGTAAAACACACAGGTCAAGATATATATTGACACAAAGTCTGATAATCCAAACTTTAGTTTGTGAGTTGAAGCTGTCAGGAAGTAAATCCTGAAATAAGCAGAGCTACATAGCTTAGATTAGGCCAACCATCCCCCCCAGTCACACCACAAAGACTTCATTGTACTCGGATAGCATATAAAAAGAAGGCGAGTGATTTTGGCTGTGATTTTCAATTACAGTTTGGTTTCACTGCTAAAGAGGAAATCTCACTTAAATGAGCAGGATGCTTTTTGATGTTAGTGCAGATGTGGCAGTGTGAATCATTGTGGAATTTGTAATAATAAATTGTGAATGTGACGCCTTCTTGCAGCGAGCGCACAGTGTTATATAACACAAAATGAGAAAACCTACCTGAGCATGTGAAGACGCACAACCCCAGATCAAAGAAGAGGTGGCCACTGATGCATCATCAGTAGCGACAAATTATCATCGATACCACTCCACCACATTATCATCAATCTCTCACTTGAAAGACAAAAGTATCTTTCCATGCTAAATTGTGAAATCGATGCATTTCTATCACTGAGAGGAATTGGTCTTCCAGTGATCTCTGCGGGTGAGTAATGTGAAATCTATCACAGGTTAGCGCTCGTGGCCCAGACAAGATCAAAGACAAGAGCTAAGAAAAGTTTGTATTGATCAGCCGCCACAGGAATGCAGCTGAGGAGTGGAAATGTGATTGGAATTTGAAGCACTTTAAACTGAAGATATATCGTCTCGTTCTTATGAGGAAAAAGGTTACTTTTAGTGCAACACTACGGCGATATAACAAAAGTTTTCCAAGGAAATTTTAATTAAAATATTCAGCAAATTAATCATTGCAGTAAAACAGACATTAATAATGCCCCAGATTCAGTCACTGTCTGAGATTTATCATTCTTAGGGGGGAGATTCTATTTATGCAATATTTTCTCTAAAAATATTAAAATGCGAAACAGAGCATGAAGAGCTCACAGCTCAGAGTTTGAGCTGTTAACACACACTCACCTTTGGCCACTTGGGATTAAGCTCACAAGCTTTCTCTGCATCATCCAGAGCTGCTTGGTGTTGGCCCAGTTTGAGAAAAGCTGCTGAGCGGTTACTGTACAGGATGCAGTTCTGTGGGTCGGCTTGCAACGCATCACTGTACAAACGGACAGCCCCCTGAAAGTCACCTCGCTGACACGCCTCGTTGCTCTGCTGCACTTTCTCCATGAACTGGGCTTTGCTGAGAGTGCACCCTGCCCTGTTGTCTCCGGCACCACACCGGATAGGTCTGCCCGCCGCCCGGGAGCTGAAGACTGAAATCTGAAGAAACAAGAGACAAGAGAGTGGAAGCACAGCAATCAGTCTGAGGAAAGAACATAAACAAGGTAATCAAAGAGCATCATCACAGTAGTGCAAGTAGAAATCATTTTAATAACAAATCCTTTGCTCCAATGAGCAACCTGGAGAGCCGTGACAGAGAGCAGCACAATGCTAAAGATCTGAAGCCTGATTGAGATGTTTTAATTAGAATATTCTGATATGCAGCTGGAACATGCAGCTGAATGAGGGTTAATGAATGATGCTAAATTCACCCATCCCACCTCCATCCTACATCACAGATTTAGTAAAAACGTACATGCAGCAACCGTTTGGCTGTTCAGCCACTTCAGACCTGTACGGCTGCAGATAAAGCACGAGCGTAAATAAACAATAACATAATAGTTTCCAAAGTAACCCTGGCTGACTGAAACAGTCATTCAAGTCAAATCAAGTTCAACTTTATTTATATAGCACTGTTAGAAACAACACAATATTCACCAAAGTGCTGAACGTTGTGCAAGAAAACAATAACTTTAAAAACAGATCATAAATATAAAAAGTATTCAGTGATTAAAAATAATAAAAGCAATAAAAGCTGGTGCAGGACTGAACCAGAAATAAAATGAGAAAAAAAAACGCTCAGCAAGTCTCCAATATACAGTGGTGCCAGGGCATCAAGTGATTTAGAAACAAATAAAAACATTTTTTAAAATAATCCTAAAATGCAAACTAACTGGTGTTAGTCTGAGGAAGGGCAGTGGCCTGAAACGTCACTAATTTAAAACATTTTGCAACGGGAGCTTGACTGGTGTGTAAATCTAACTTTTCATTACTTTACAGAACATCTTGTTGATCCTGCACCCACTCCATATGGACGTATGTGTGTTTGTTGTTTTACTTCTGCAGTGGTGGGATTTCTCACATGGTTTTCTGCCAAAGTTGAATCACATTTTTATGACCATGCAGAAACCCTCCCTGTTCAATCAAAGGGTCGAGAAAGACTCTCAGAACTGGAGCTCTGTATCAGAGGAAAGAAAGAGCAGTTTGACCTGGGATCATTACATGATCATAAACACACATTACACACATCTACTTAGTAAAATGATTCATTAAATCGTTTTAATTGTTGTCACAGTTGCTTCCTGCTATGTAGCTGCAGCACACAGAGAGCTGCTTCAGTGCAGAGGTATGAGGATCTGTCTAGTCAGACCTAAAATAAGCACACACACCACTGTGTTTTCTGCCCTTTCCTTCTTGTTGATAGGTTGTTTTGCAATAAAGCCATTATATGAATTCAGTTTAAAATGTATTCATGGCAGTGTAAACAAGCAACAGTGAAGCAAAGCTGAACTTAGTGATCATATCATCACCATAATGATAAATCTCCCACCATAATGTAATCACTTCTGATTCAGAGTGAGTCCCTCTGCTGTGTGGATTTCATCCAGTCGTAGCCACAGTTCTTAACCAAACTGCAGGAGGAGAAGTTAAATAGACTCGAGTCATCTGGTAATCTCATCTGACCAGCGGTGACTCACTAATTACACCATGTAGAGTGTTGTGAGGATTTAACATTTATCATCTGTTTTACTGAAGAAGAAAAAAATCCATCTCGGGCTTCCTCAGACCAGAGTCCACTTTAGCTCTTTCTCACCACACCTCCTCCAACTGAATTCTGGGATATGGCAGGCTTGGTAATTACTTCCAGAGGCCCACAGAGGAGAACCAGGAGAAATAAGGGCTTTGTGGATGAAGTCAATTCAGCATCAAAAAACGTTAGAACGCAGTTTCAATCATCGGATTTTAAGCTAACTTTAAATGTTTTGCAATTATTTATATAATAATTTTTTGACAACATAAAACTGATTCATTTTCAGGAGGTTAATTGGAACAATCCTGGGTCAAAATCTAAATGATGTTGCCTAGACACGTGTTTGCATGCTATGAAAACAATAGGGTGGAGGAGCATCCAAACCACAGCTGTCACCCATGACAACGGGGCAATGTTTGCACCCAAAGAAGTGTCAAAGAGAAGGATCTATTAAATATTAGTGTTTTAAGCCTTTAGAAGCATGTAGATGTTCTTGTTTTCTGATGAATATGCAGCAGAATACTGGAGGCAGCCTTCTGAATGTGAGCAGGGAGAGATCATAAGAGTTTGCAGCAGGAGTAGAGGACAGCTTCCAAACATGATCAATAAAAGACAGAGGCAGAAAGAGATCCTGATACTAACCCTGCTGCTTGGAAACTATGAGAATGAGTTCTTTGCAGTACAGACCAACTTTCTGAAGTGGAAGGTTTTCTTGATGCATTATTAAAAGAAAGGTCTATTTTGTTTGATCTCCCACCTCTTCAGGGTTAAATGTATGTTTGAAGCTCAAATATCCCTCCTGACAGTCAGAAACCAGAGAAATCGATCGTTTAAGGAGCTCGTTTCTCATCCAGGAGTCCAATAAACAGAACAATAAAAGAACCGTGTTTACCTTTTCTTTCAGAGTCGCTTGTTTCTCCATCCTGTCTGACTGTTTGTCCGAAGGCTTGTCGGTCTCATCCCATCACAAACCAACAGCTGACTTCCTCTGGTCACTTTTCTGCTGCAGAGAGAAAAGCTCCGAATTCTGCCGAGAAAGAAAAGGGAAGTTTTGTCGATAAGAGGGAAGGGAATCCACCAAAACTGAGCCGAGATCCGCTCAGGAGAAAGTTTCCTCAAGGAAAGTGCGCCATGTTGTCAAAACTTTTTTCTTTTTTTTTTCTTTTTTCTCTTCTCTTCTTTCCCCTGCCTGTTGCCATAGCGGATTTAACAGCGCTGTGCTCATGCACGCACGCGCACACACACACATACAGTGGCAGAAAGCTCAGTAGGAGTCAGGAGTGAGGCCGTGGGAAGCAGGGTGAGGGTGCTGCAGCGCCCCCCCGTGGAGGGCCGCTGACACACATGCAAACAAAAAGAATGGACATAAAAAAAAAAAAAGATTTCACTATTTAATAATTTAGTTGTCTAT
The DNA here is from genome assembly GCA_006937965.1 of Callopanchax toddi. Taxonomy (NCBI): domain Eukaryota; kingdom Metazoa; phylum Chordata; class Actinopteri; order Cyprinodontiformes; family Nothobranchiidae; genus Callopanchax; species Callopanchax toddi. The sequence goes on along the minus strand of SSNR01000009.1, from coordinate 1,980,248 downwards.
GTTTGTGAATACCACCTAATAGTATACAGGTAGATGGTAAATTTGCCATAAGGTGTTTCAGTTTATCCCTTGAAAAACAAAATATGTTTATTTTGGAGCTCAGACAAAGTAAAACAAGCTTTCTTGATTTATTTAAGTTTTTTTTTAAAATTCTCATAAAAACTATTTTACATATAAATGACTTTGCTAAGCAGCATTGCACTAATTTCCTTCTAGATCTTTAAATCTTCCATGTTAAATCAGGTTGCTATGGTCACCCAGATGAGTAGCGTTTAGTCCCCAAACCCTGCTGCAACTTATAAGTCTTTACATTTTTAGCTATGCTCATTCAGCATACGATAAACAAACACATTTAGTTTAATATAAATTTTAAAAGTGCCATAATAAATGTACATTGTTTGCTTTATTTGTTGCTAGCTGCTCCCAAGTGTCTGAAATGATATTTCATCTGTAAGTTCTCCATCTCCAGGAGGCATGAACACTGTTTTTATTTACCTCTGCTTACATTAAATCAGAAGACTTCTCTTCTGATCTGTACACAAAATATTATTAGTGCTCTGTGGTTTAAAGGTTTGGCATCAACCACAGTTCCAACATGGACATCTTGGCCTGACATTGCAGCAGGGGCAAAGATAATTATACACTGTTTTGGCTGACTGGCTCCACAGCCCTTGGTCATCTTTCTGCTGTAGCTTATTGCACAGATTACTGGTGCACTTAATGCAACAGAGTCCCCATTAATTAGATCAGTTATACATTTGCTTTCTATATTTCAGTAGGTCAAATAGCTGGTTGTATGGAAGTAATTAAATTAGTTAATTACACTATATCCTAACCCTAACCTTTCTATTCCAAAACAAGGCTTTGTTTTTCCTTCACCCTTACAAAGCTCATCCATATCACCTTTGTCCTAGAGAAAGTACACTTTGTTACTGGAGCAGAGCATGGATGTCTGCACAAGTCTGGTATTAACCCATTTATGCCCAAATTTATTTTAGAGTTGTAAGTCATATCATTTTATCAATTGAGTTTCACTGAATGATGTTATACATATTTTTTTCATTTTGTACTTTTTATTGAAGAAAATAGCATTTTTATGGCTGGCAACAATTGTTGTCAGTAGTCACACAGCTTGTCAGTGGGTCAAATGTCACCTAGTAATAATAATAGAGATATAATAATAATATAGTAATAACAAAATAATAATATAGTCATAATACATAATAATAAATATTAATAAGGTGGAGTCTGAGGTTCCCCCTGTATAAAATTCAAAACAAGAAACAATTTGAACTGGTTTCTTTATTCCCAATTTTTTATACTCAAAACTTCAACAAACATTTTTCTTAGAACCTCTAAAAACATATTTAAGTATATAACATATTTCATCCCATACATTCTATCATCTGTTATGCATGTTCTACTCAGTGTGGTGCTTCTTGAAGCACTCCACATGTAGTGGCACATCACACTTTCCACATGCAAATGGTGTGCGTCCTCTGCAGTTGTTACATCACTTGCTACCAGTGTTGCAGGGTCAATGGTTGAAACTATCTATCAAACCTGGTGGCATCAGTTAACACCACCACCACTGAAGATCTTCTGCCTTGCCTATACTTGGCTTTGTTTCATGGCTGGAGGAAGGTCTGGGCTACCAGCCTCTGGAAGGAGAGGAGATCCATCTGCCCACTTTTCCAGGACCTAAATCAATGACAAAACAAGCATGATAGATGCATGAATGTGCAATGTTTTTGTTTGCATATGATGATATTGATAAATCATCAATATCATCCTTTCTACAGTGGCATGCCCCATATGTAGGATGTTCTGTAAAAGCAATATCACAGTTGATTTTGTGATGTTGGTCTGGATTTCACCACTGTTGCTCTTGTCGACCGAGGAGCACTAGTGACGACCATGAGTCAAACCTCACAAACTCAATTGTGATATCGCAAAAAAAACCACACAGCCTTGTGTACCTGTAATAGCACCAGCTGTTCACCATGGCACTGTTCAGGGCCCAGCTAAAGCATGGCCACCCACCACCACTATTGGACCGCATGTTGACTATGTAGTGGCTAACAAACTGGTCGTGCAGGTCCACTCCTCCCGTGCATAGGTGTGGGTATTGTTATTGTAAGTACTTGTGTGTCAAGAAAAGTGCACCTCCAACTGTGCATCAACAATTTTGATAGCTTTTTTTTTTACTAGCTAGCTAACATTAGATTGTGAAACACAAGCTAATGTCTGCCTGCAAGAAAATGATGTAACATATAAAATCCTACACAGACAGATCTTGAATACCTGTGAATTTATTTAGCTTGGAAGAGTATTTTAAGAGGACTAAAATGAGCCATTGTACATCATTCTACAACTTTAATTAAGTAAATTGTGCACAATTGAACAACTGGGGTTGTCAGTTGTTGTTGTATAAGTCCATGAAGAAAAAAATAAACAAAGATCACAGCTTAACTTGTTTATAAATGTATACAACCTTGCTTTAAAATGATTGTTCTATCAAAATTACAGTATCAAAATATATCTGATATTTACCTAAATCATAAAATTGCATTTACCTATGTTTTCTCAACCAAAGTTACTGAAAATTAACTAAACAAACTTCAAATTCCTACTGGAACAGTTTGTTTTGTGTCTTGGACTGAGAGAAGATTTGGACTCTACATCTACGTTTCTATTGACAAAGTGAAAGAGATTTGTTTCAAAATCATTCAGCAGTACTATCCTACTACCTATTTTTCTTAGAAGATTTTTGAAATCTCCAAAATGAAGATGTTTTGCAGCTCCTCTGCTCCTGCCCATTTTATAATCAGTTCTTGCAAGAATTTACTAATTTTGTAAGGTCTTATTTTCTTCAAGATTTATTTTATTTTATTTTGAAATGCTAATGTTTGGTTCCTACAAACACCTGTTGAACAAACCAGACCAGTTCTATATAACTAACTTATTGATATTACTAGCTACATTTCATATCCATATGCTAATATTTTCTCATACAAAACCATCTTTTCATAACTTTATCAGTGGCTTTATCAGTTATCCATACAACATTTCCACAATGCTAAACAGTGCTGCTCCTCTTTTTGGTTTCAGTAATTCTTCTCTCAGCTGGTTCTCTGTGTTATCATGAACTCCTGACAATTTGTGTTGTATATTTATTGAGCTTTTATTTTGTTCTGTCTTTTTTGTGTTTGTTTTTGTTGACCTTTGTTTTTATGGTTGATTAATTGTGAGATTGTAATAATCTGATTGCAAAAAAAAATGTATAGCTAATTCAAGTTATCTGTAATACCACCAAAAACAGACAGTTGTCCAGCAGATAAGTGCTGTGACCTGAACTGGATGGATGAATGTTTTAGGGTGAGAGAGGAAGCTGAACCAACATGTTTATAAAAAGAAAGTGAAAACTTTACAGAAAGGCTGATAGCACTAGTCAAAGTGAGGTGAGTTGCAATGTTGCATCATTTAATGTCATATGAGTTAAGATTTTGTTAGAATTTTAACAATCACATTTTTTTTTTCACTTTATGTTGTTTCAATTAGTTCTGTGTCCTCAAACTGAACAAATTATTTATTGCAGGCAAAAACAACAACTTGTGAATATTTTCAAATGTTTCTTACCAAAAGGAAAAGTTTGGATAAATATAATAAAATAAAGTAAAAAATTAACACATACAATTATCACTAAGATGGAAATAACTACTACTATTAATAGTAATTTGTTCCTTGTCATCATGGAATAGGCTGCAGCTGATTAATTATGTTATTTTCTCCAGCAGATGGTGTAGTCATCCTTCCATGAACAAACCTTCCCCCTAAGAGACATTAGTCATGAAACTCTCTGTTAACTGAGACTATAAATGCATGCAACATTCATTTTATACAGGAAGCCTTTTGGAATTATTCAAAAGAAAAAAGCACAACTTTGGTGTTCCTTCAAAGTCACTTTTATAAGGTTTAAAGCTGGTGCAATTTTAGCTTTTCAAATAAAAAAAATCTTTCGCCTGCCCAGACATTTGGCAGCCTTCTGTCTGACTCAGCCTGAACTCCAGACTGTTCAGGTTTGAACGGTCCACTCTGGGGCAGCCCAGAGCTTCTGGCAGCTAAAACTGGCTGCTAAAATTGTTGTGACTTTGTTGGTAATAACAGCTGTGTGAGCAGCTCCATTAGAGACAGGATGCAAATGACTGAGAGTAAAAATGCCTGTGATTATACTGAATAAATCTACTCCCTCATTTCTAAGCCTCCAGGAATATTTTCTAATATTTTTGTCCTTCCTGCTGCAGAGTCAAACCGGTACAGAACATTCAAGTTTTTATCAGATCATGACTCATCCTCACAAAAACTTTGAAGCGTGAAGAAACAGGATGAAACCCACGGGGCGTATTGATCTCCGGCCTGTCCCATCACTGGGAGGGGTCTGACTGTTTGGACTAAAGCTGTTTGGTCAGGAGAAGATCCTCTTCTGACAGGCCCACACCAACGCAGGTATATAATCGTTTTACTTGTAAGTGATCTGAGAAGAAGATCAGTTAAATCCGACCCAGCTCATTTCCACTTGTGTCTGGTAAGTGGTAATATGTCTGTGAGAATCACTGCCTCAAAATGAGTCAGAAGGATTCTGCTGAAATCATTTAATGAAGGGTTTGCATTCAGATTTGTAAATCTTACTTGCATCACGTTGATGTTTTGAACCACATCTCTCTTCTAAACACTTCTCTGCATGTCCATCACCAGCGAGATGAAGAGCCAGCAGCCTCTTCATGTGGCCACTCCAGTGAGACTCAGCCTGGCTCTCACTAAACTGGCTGGGACTCCAGTTTATCTCAAACTGGATTCATCACAACCAACAGGATCCTTTAAGATCAGGGGCATCGGTCACCTCTGTAAAACTGTGAGTAATCTGAGGGGATTTCTCTTGTTTTTGTGTGAAGATGAAACAAAGAACTGTCTTGTTTTCAGCTAAAGGTTTGTTTTTTTTTTTGCTTCATAGTGGGCAGAAAGAGGATGTGAGCGATTCGTCTGCTGTTCAGGTGAGAAGAAAACTACCTTCTCCATCTCCTTATTCATGACCATGTAGCTTCATCTGAATGTGTGATTCTGATGACAACAGGAGGGAATGCTGGTTTGGCTGCTGCTTATTCTGCACACCAGCTTGGTGTTCCTGCAGCCATAGTGGTCCCCAGTGTCACCCCAAACCCAACAGTGGAGAGGCTGAAGGATGAGGGGGCAGATGTCATTATTCATGGCAAGGTCAGTAATCCCATGTGCTCTTTGTTACTTCTGTCATGTGACACGATTTTAAGACCAGACATTTCTAAGTTAACTAGGTTTTGCTGAAATCAGCATCAATATTCTTCATTTCACCAATTTTGAGAGATTCTTGGACAAATACAAACATCCAACTCTAATCACAGAAATTACACACTGTGCCAAACACTTTTCTTTAGTGATTTGAACTGCAGAGTGAATGAGAAATGATTCTGCATCTCATCTTTTTCAGACTGTGAATGAAAGCATTGAATATGGACAGCAGCTTGTAGCCAACAACCCAGGCTGGATATTCATCTCTCCCTTTGATGACCCACTCATATGGTGACACTGGTTTTTATCTGCATAAGGAATCAAAGCCATCAGGAAATGAAAAGCATGTACTAACACCTGTCATATCAATATAACATAAATATATTATAAATCAGGATGCAGTGTGCTTCCACATTAGTGAAAGTGAGTGACTCTGCAGCCTTGTACACAGGGAGGGTCACACGTCTCTGGTGAAGGAGCTGAAGCGTGACCTGAAGGAGAAGCCTGGAGCGATAGTGCTGTCGGTGGGAGGTGGAGGATTGCTGAATGGAGTGGTGGAGGGACTCCGTCATGCAGGCTGGGCTGATGTGCCTGTTGTAGCCATGGAAACCATGGGAGCAGACAGCCTCAATGCAGCCATGAAAGCTGGGAAGCTTGTCTCCTTACCTGCAATTACAAGGTACTACACCTCTTCCAGAAGAAATAAAACGATCTTGCCTTCATGCTCTACTCCCAAGTGTGCTCTGATCTCATGTTTGTGCAGTGTTGCAACCACACTGGGCCTAGTGAGGGTTTCAGCACAGACAATGAAACTGGTGAAAGAACACGTGGTTTTTTCTGAAGTGGTCACTGATCAGGAGGCTGTAAAAGCTGTTGGTCGTTTTGTAGGTGAGTAAAAACCTGCCTCTGAGCTGAGGAGGTGAGAACATTCAGCCATCAAACTGAACTCTGCTGGTATTTCATCCAGATGATGAGAAGATACTGGTGGAGCCTGCCTGTGGTGCAGCTCTGGCAGCTGTGTACTGTGATGTCATCAAAAGGCTGCAGGATGAAGGCCAGCTGGCCCCGCTGCAGCAGCTGGGCCCGGTGGTGGTGGTGGTGTGTGGGGGCAACAACATCAGCATGGAGCAGCTGCAGAAGCTGAAGAAACAGCTTGGAATTCTCTAGTGTCACAGACCATACCTTCCTAGAATCCTACTTAAACACTGGTCACACTATTCACCACTGCATTCCAAATCAGCACCAACAAAAACAAACATGAGAGTGGAGCTGGTGGGTCTCTCTTTTTTAGTCTACAATTTCAAGTAGTTTTTAAAAAGTTTAAAAAACAACACACAGAGTTTTTATCAGCACTAGAATTCTGCGCTTGATCCAAGAAGAGGCCTCGGTGTTACTTTTTGTACTTTTGAAATGTTTCCCAAGTTAATCAGTTATTTTTTTCTTATCATCTCTACAGCCCAACTCCTGACTGTAAATATAATTCAAAACATGACTTGTGTTTTCGTTTGCTTTGCTAAAGGACATAATAAAGCTGAGGTGATGACAGTAAGAGCAAGGGGACAGATCTGACTGGCTGGAACTGGTCAGGTCCAGCGCTCGCTGCTCTGTAGAGGTTTAGTCAGTGGTGATGCAACCAGTCAGTCATGAAAAACATGGGAGAAACAAAAACACAACTCACCTGCACCTCTAATATTTATGAACATGTTAAGGTAAGCAGAGAAAAACATTAAGACTATAAAGACGGTGGTTTTACATGAAGACATTTCTTTATTATGACACAGAAATCTCAAATGCCATTCAATTCTTTACATCTGTATAATCCATTTTAGATATGTTACGTTTCTCATGTGCAGAGGTAAGACAGTAAAAGTTAAGTTAATGCAACCATAAATAATTGTAATAAATATCAAGTAAATGTACAGCACACGTTTTATCGCAACACCTCTTTGTATGGATATGTCCTTTTTGTAACCTTTTGTGACCCTTCTCGAGGAGAATTGAGTCAAAAAGAGAGAGAGAGAGAGCAACCCTGTTAGCAGCGGTTAATTCACCCTTCAGGAGAAACTAAACCAAAACCCACGAGCGGCTCAGCAGTCTGATCCTGCTGTCAGTTCCACTGAAGTAGATTTTACTCACACAAGAAAACATGTTTCACCATGTGCAGAAGAAACTGAAACCATCCGTGTACATGAAGACAAAAGATGATCAAGATTATTGGTATTTCCAAAATTCATAGAAAGTAGCAACACAACAAACTGGATATCCAACAGACATCATCTAGTTTGTTCATTTCAGAATCTTTTCTTGGAAGAGTAGTGCAAACCAAACCCAAAATCAAAACAGTGAAAAGAAAAAAGTTAAAGCAATTAAAACTGCTGTCAAACATTACCTCAGTCTATATACATGTTTCTAGGTTGTATTTTTACACCGCTAAACAATTGGTTATGGGTGAAATAAAAGGGGAAAAAAATCAATTTTTCATTAAGAAAATCTATGAAAAGGCAGAACTCAAGATACTCCGCTGCTCATTCCTCCAGTGTGTGTGAGTAGACTGAATATGATTCATAGATTAACATGACTGTTTTTACATGACTTAGCCTTTCCTCAGATTGAATAAAATGTACTCAGTTTACATAGGCATAAATTAGCACTGTCCATCAGCAGGTCATATTTTTTAAACAGGCAGTAAAACTTACAGAGTATTCCTGTACAGCACTTGGTCACCTGCTTCTACATCAGCTGACGTGGTCAGAATTAGGCATCAACATAAATCTCCTTTTATCAGGTCGTACCTTCTCAAATGTCAGACTTTTCTTTTTTGGTTCTCATCACACACATCCAGCTGAATCCTCTTAACAGAGGCCCCTACAGCAAAGGCATAGTTCCGAGCACCGCCCCTTAAAGAGGGATACGGAGGGAAGTGGCTCGGTTAAGCATCAGGAGACGACATATTTGACTGTTGCCTTTAAGGCAGGGTCAACTCCAGCATCTCAGAGAAAAAGCTATTTCAGCAAATAAATACGCAACTGTAAAGTGCTGATCTGAAGTTATCAGATTAAGCTGTTCAATTCACAGACCTGACTCAGCCTTTTTCAACCCAAAAACAGGGCAGGAAAAGGTAGCAGGTTAACAAAAACTTTCACAGCTATTTTACTTCAATGCCATCCTCGAACTCAGTGCAATCAGGTTGAGACTTGTTCGCAGTGTCAGTGCTGATTCAGATTGCCTTCCCTGAATTTGCTTAAAGAATATCTGTCAAACATAAATACAAAATGCAGAATTTGGGTAAAACGCAATAAAAATGCAGCAGTAAATAAAACGTTTAAAAGATGAAACTCTGTCTTGTTAACTTTGCGGCTTGTCGGTACAGCAGAGCAAATGGGACTGGTTTGTCTCAGAGGCAGGGCCGGTTCTAGACTGGCATATTTGAGGGGGCAGACAGAAATGTGAAGGGGGCACAAAGTGGAGATGGAGGAGAGGAAGGCGTGGGTTGGTGAGGAGGGTGCTCTGGATAATTGTTTTTGTCCTGTAATTGGATTGCACTTTGTCAAAGACACAAAGACACCCGTGGCTGTACAAGCTTGCGCCGCATCAGATTTTAAAAAGCCGCTCAGATGGTGGGCTGCGCCATTGGCTCGGTCCGGTCCAGATCAGCCTGATGGCCAGTCCAGCCCTGGTTTGAGGGGGCAAATTTTTCATTTGAGGCGGCAATGCCCCCTCTTGCCCCAGCTTGGAGCCGGCCCCGCTCAGAGGAAGATCCAGAGGGTTTTAAGGATGAAATCAAGGGTGGGGAACAGGTGGTGGCTATGTTTGGGAACGTTGTGTCTTTCTAGCCGCTGAGGGGGTCCTCGCGGTAGTGGATGGCATAGCGCAGCTTCTCCAGCATCACATCCAAAGAGGTGTACTGAGGAAGTTTCACCATGAACATACACGTCTCCACTCGGATGTACCGGGAGTCAGGCTGACCTGTAGAGGAAACAGGAACAGGAATAACCAAATCAACCTGGCGCTGATTTTTATTATAACAAACCCATGGTTACCACTGGGATGTCTGTGGACCTGCAGGAGGCAAATACATTTCTGTGTAACCAGTTCTAAAGATCATAAGACTGAACAAGTTAAGCAATCTTATCTGTAGTAGAAAATACTGAAAACTTGATAATATTTAATCCCACTTCTATAAAAAGAAAAAAAATTATAGATCAGAAATTTTTAAGTGGGTCTTTTTAAAGGGAACTGGTGTTTCTTTGCTCTATAAACGAATTAATGTACAAACATGAAGAATTACATCAAGTTCCAAGTCTGTCTTAGTTACAAGATGAGCCATTTTATAATCACTGCCAGCACTTTCTGCACCAGCGCAGTGTGCACACACACAGTGATAGGAGCCCTTGGGTTCCAGAGCCCCTCAGCCCTTACCTGCAGCTCCATCAGGTGGGGCGATCTTCATGGGGTACGGGGGAACGTGGGCGGTGTCTGGCCCACCATCCTTGCATGGGCACGTGAACGGAATCCGCTCCTGGTTACATGCAAACTTGATAAACTTGCAGAGTTCTTCCTGAGTGAACATCTCCAGGGCGGTCCAGAAGAACTCAATGTGCTGGTCGGTCTCCATTAGACCCACTTGATACATAGTGTGAGCCTACGCAGGTAGAGAGAGAGTGATGTAACTCAACCTGACTGATACTAATGTGTAACTAGAAAATTCCTGAAGGAATCTTGAAGCGTGCCAATGAATTTACAAAAACAGCTTTAATTTTAGACAGTAAAGAGAACAAAGATCAAATGAAATGCTAAAGCTGCTGCTAGTGGCTAACAGTCTTAATAAGACAGGCAGACTAAAAGATAAGCCTCAGACAAGCAGTCACTGTGCAAAAAAAAGTATCATGAAAAACAATCCTAAACTCTAAGAGGCGAAAACGTCTGGTCATCAATACACATCAGTTTTTATGCGTCTACATAACAGTTGAATGTAGAAGAGAGAATAAGTTAAAAAGAGAACATTTTGAGCTCAGATACAATGAAAGTGTCCTCTGCTTTCTAGAACCGGTGTCCCCAAACACCGGTCTCCGAACCAGTGCAGATCTGTGGGTCATTTGGGACTGGGGCATCAGAATGACTGAATAAAAAATGTAATTGATCGCGTCTGAAACATCCGGCCCGGGTACCAGTGTGTTACGTCTTAAGCCCGCAGCCTCCTGACCGGTCAGGAGACATATTGCTCAGCACAAAACCAGTCCGTGGTGCAAAGGAGGTTGGGGACCACTGTTCTAGAGGTATTTAAGAGAAAACTATAATCCTTGAGAAAAGAGACACACTGAATGAAAGATGACAGAAAATCCTTCTTTTTGATGTTAAAAATGTATAAGAAGTGTAAAGTTTGTGGGAGTAAAATTATTTCTTGTTATGTGTTGTTTGTAAAGATTTCCAAACCTACAGGAAGAGCAGCATACTGAAAATGATAGAAACACTCTTATCAATGCTTTCACTGGTATCATAGCTCACCCAGACTGAGTTTATTTGAGGACATATTTTCACACTTTTATTGCTTTTAAACAAATCTTGTGAGGTGCTTTCATACAAATAAATACTTCACCTTGAGGAACTCCAGGTTGATGTAAGGCAAGCCACAAGTGCGCAACTCAATCTCCAGAGGGCTGAGCATGGTAAGAAGCTGTAGAGGAATGATGGCACCAAGCCCAGCACGCACCGCTGTCATACACTCCACGTTCTCCAGCTCCCTCAGACGAAGGTTTCTCACCGCCCGTGCATACACATCCTTGTTCTCCCAACTTAACACACATATATAAGACTTTTAGGCAAAAACAATTTAGACAAACAACTTGCACTATAATAACATCTACAGAAACATAAACTCATAATCTGAGCTGCACTGTACCTGACAGCAAAGCTGTGTCCACCCTGACAAAGCTCCACCTCTTCACCAGTCATAGTGATGTAGGTAAATGTGCAGCAGGGTCGGCTCGGGGAGTCAGGGCTTTCTCCTGAGTGGTGCTGAGAGGAAATTTCAGCACACAGGGCCTCCAGCTCACTCTCATCAGTCACCTAAAGGATTAAAGAAAGGTAACATAACCTCATGAGGAACAAAGTTGCAGCAAAGAAAAGACAAGTTGTACTAGCAAATAATGTGTACTAGCAAGTACAAAAAAGCTACAATCTGATGCAAAATGTTACATGGGTTTGTTTGAGACATTTTAAACAAAGAATTAGATGAATGGTTTAAGTTCAACCAGAGTATTAAATATTTTAACAATGCAACAGTTAGACTTAGCATCTGTTAACACTAACAGGTGGAAAAGTGCACACTACACTAATACAAAATGCATACATTTTTTGTGGAATAACAAACATCTGGACTGCTACTCAATCCTGAATTATAAACTACTACTCATGTTACATTTTCAAACTTCTTGACATAGTTGTAGGTGAGCATGTCAGCTTCCTGCAAGTCCTGTTCTGGATCAAGTGGCTCGCCAACAAGGCCTTTCCAGAAAGAACCCAGGAGGTCCAAGGGAAGCGGGACATCAGCGCGGATGGCTATGCCTAGAAGTTGGCCAAAGAAGTGCAACAACTGCTCTTCTGCATAGCTGATAGGGCTGGGAGTCAGGATGCATTTCCCCTGATAACAACAACAAAACCACAAGAGGCATCATAACCAGGAAAATCAGTTTCATGATGATATACATACAGTACATTTTTCTTCCAGCTCTTGATTTAAATATTAATGTTTTTTTCAGAAAACAGTGAAAGAACACCAATATCTCAGTTAGTAACAGGTGGATCCAGAATGTAACAAGTACAGTACATCTTGTTGGGAAGCATAAACATAGCAGAACTACAAGATATTGAAAATGTTACCTTGTTACGATTGGCTGCAGCACTGGGACAGGGAAGCAGCAGGGACAGCGCAGAACTCTGTAACTCCTTACACACCTGCCATAGAAAGTGTCGAAAAGAGCCACCTGGACAGATACATTCATCAAAAGTGCTGTTAGTTTCTGAAAAAAATGTTGAAATGATAGTAATGCAAGGCACAAAATACAGAAATAAAGTGAGAGAAATTCTAACTTGTGCCGTGAACTTCTTCTCCAGTGAAGCGGATGTTGAAGGCATACGTTGGGTCTCCACCACTGGCCAGTTTCACACAGAGCTGGGATGACGGCACGCAAGACAGCTGGCGTGCAGCCTGACAGAGATATGTGTTCTCTGATGATCTGATTTCACCTGCAGGACAAGAGACAGATGCATTAAAAATAGTCAGTGAATTGCAATTAAAAGGGAGAAAAAGACAAAGGTGAGAGGAGAATTTACCTCCAACAATCTCTAAGGGGTCCAGTGTGATCTCTGGAGCAGCATGGTCTGCTGTTCGCTGCACTGTGGCATTCAGTACTCTGTTCATTACAGTGACCTTAGTGTCATAGAAGATTAGACCTGGAATCAGAGGAAACAGTGGTGTGTAAGGAATTAAAATAAAATCTTTAAAAATAGTTCATTTTATTTAATTCACAATCCAAATAACCTTTAATTTAAGAGGACACCAGTGTGTTCTGGTAAAGATGGTTTCATTGTAATGGGGACAACAGACTGCTATAGAAATTATTTGTGATTTATTCAAAATGTTTGGTTTTTTGGGTGATTGGTGGGGTAGAAAGCTTCCTCAATCCAGCAACAACACTTTCTACAAGACCTCCTGCTGTTCGTGATGTTTTGATCTGAAATGCACTTTAAGAGAGGAGAACATGTGTTTGTAAGTCTTAGAAAGATGCTGAACTGATGTTTTGTGTGCAGTTATACAAGAAAACACGTTTTGCTTTTTTTGAGTTGTAAAATCTTTAAAACAAAAATGTATTCGACATATTTGAAACTGCTGATTAATATTTCTCAAGGATGTCAAGCTGGTTTGATGTTAACATCTGTGGTCACAAATATAATTTCAATAAAGCTGTCTCTAAGTACTTTCTGGATGAAAAACTTGGCCTTCTTTTACTTTAAGTTAGTCTATAAACAGGGGTGCACACAAATGGTGCATTGCGCACCAGTTCCTTCTGCCACAATACTTCTTTGTGCACCGATGGGTTATACTGCAGTATCAATCTCGCAGCTCGTGATCACACACGCTGCAGTGTCAGCTGAGCTGTAATTTTTACCTTCGTTGCACGAGGCTGCTAAAGAGCACTCATACGGTCGTGGATGCTCAGTGACATACACGCTGCAGAGCCTAGACCACAATCAGGTACAAGAACTAAAACTAAGAGAAAGGTTCCCAAAGTCCAAAAAAAAAAAAAGTAAAATACTGTACCTTCAGAAAGTTTGAAGAACTACTGATCAAAAACACCTAAAAATATACAGTAAAGTCTGTCGCCTTGAAAAAGATCAGCTGGACTGGCTCAAAACTTTTGCACAAAAAAGATTGAAAAAATGAAATGAACCTATGAGAATTTAAATATTTCTAGGCTAGGCTATGTCTATGCTCCCAATGTTTCTGTGTCCTAAACTATACCTAGACAATAGCTTTCACATGAATATCTATACTTAAACATTTTTGCATTTGCTAATATAAATAGGAATTTGGCTCCATATGCAGATAGATTTGTCTTCTATCTTTTCAAAAGATAAAAGTGGTGATGTCAGTAACACATTTACAGTATCAGACTAGTCCAAACACTAATTCTGAAATAGCTCATTACACATATACTAAGCTCACAAACACAGATGGCCTTGGTAAATGTATGCTACTCACCTTTTGCTTCACACAGCAGTGCTGCAATACTGTTCTGATACGTATGAGTCTGTCGCAGCTCCACAAGTGGCAGGAAGAAACTCTCCAGAGTGTTGTTGAGGGACTGCAGCAAAGCAAAGCGCAAGCGCAGGCTCTCCACAGGAACATCTACACACATGGACACAGACACAAAAGATTAGCAGGAAAAAAGAGCCATTATTAAATAGTTTTTAATGTAGAGTATATGTATAACAGATGAATTATGTAGAATTGACTCAAACATTCAGATCACTTGAGTTGAGTTGAGATTAATAATCTGAATCTTTGGAGTCACTCAGTCAGTATACAGACTAATTTTACTCAAGGTTCACTTACTGAGCAGGCAGGCTACACGAGGATCAGCAGCATCACTGGGGTCCAGGTACACCTCATGGGGGTGCAGTCGGGCTGGTGTGATGGCCAGGTGACGACACAGTCTGTTGATATACTGCACCAATGCTACATCCATGTCTAAGCTCCATTTTCTACAGGCCTTCTGCGCATGGCGAGTGTCTATACAGGTACACCTAGAATACAGGAAGAGGTGCTTTTAACCTAAATTCCCCTAAAGATACTGGTGGCAAAACACACTATATAATATTAGAATTAAAAATATCTGATACTCTAACAAGTGTTTTCAACCCTATTCGATTTCTTTAAAGGCTGCAAATTTTCAATTAGAGTTATCAAAGTCTGAAAACTGGATTTTTGGCCATAAATCTCCAAGTCTCACCTTTCAAAGTGAAGGTCGTAGCCACAAGCCAAAATAGCTCTCCACACGCTGCGAATGTCCTGCTTGGCGCGGTCAACGGCAAATTTATGGAAACCTTCCAGAGTCAGGTACTTCTCCTCTGGGACTATAGAAAAATAAAGTGTGAAACCAGGACTTTGCTGTACTCTTGTATAAACTATTATAGTAATAAATGATTATTTTTGTCTGACAAATTGTCAAACCCACAATACGTTTAATTTTCAAATAGACACAACAAAAACATTTTTTTAAGTTCTCGTGTGCAGCCACACTATGTGGGGATTTTGCAAACCTTCTGTTTTTTTAGCAGGAGATTTTTCAACATCCTTCTCATCTGGTCTAGATTTCTCTGGAGATTTTGGTTTTAGTACTGCCTTCTTCTCACTAAGTGCCGTTCTAGGAGAGACAAAATATAAACTTAGTTTATTTGGGCATTGTGTCAGCATATTGATGCACCTAAGTTTTGTGCAGTGAGTATTTTACCTGACACTGTTAAGCACAGACTTTTCCTTGGTGAGAGGCTTGGTGATGGGTCTCTTGGTGCTCACTACCTTGCCTTGATGCTGTTCTTTTCCTGCTTTACTGTATTTGTTCTTGTTAGGTTTGGGAGTTCCATACTTTCTTAAAATCTGTACAAAAACCAGATTGTTTGAGATTTAATGTGCTACATAAAGTGGGGAAAATAAGTATTTGATACACTGTCAATTTTCAAGTTTTCCCACTTACAAAAAGTGAAGTGACCTGTAACGTTCATCATAGGAACACCTCAACTGTGAGAGACAATATCTAAAACAATTCCAGAAAATCCTATTGTATGATTTTTAAGTGACTAATTTCCATTGTATTGTATAAGTATTTGATACAATAGAAAAACAAAGCTTAATGTATGGTACAGAAACCTTTGTTTACAATTCTAGAGTTCAGACAGTTCCTGTAGTTCTTGACCACGTTACCATCACTGCAGCAGGGATTCTGACCCACTCCTCTATACAGTTCTTTTCCAGATCATCCAGGTTCCAGGGCTGTAGCTGGGAGTTTCAGCAGCTCTGAAGATTTTCTAATGGGTTTAGGTCTGGAGACTGGCTAGGCTACTCCAGGCCCTTGAAATTCTTCTTATGGAGTCACTCAGTTTCCCTGGCTGTGTTTCAGGTCAATGTTACGCTGGGGAACCCATCCATGATCCATCTTCAATGCTCTTACTGAGGGAAGGAGGTTGTTACCCAAAATCTGGCGATAAATGGCCCCATCCATCCTCTCCCCAATACAGTGCAGTCGTCCTGTCCCCACTGCAGAAAAACATCCTAAAGTATGATGTTTCCATCCTTGTGCTTCAAGGTTGGAATGGTGTTCTTGGGATTGTACTCATCTTTCTTTTTCCTCCAAATACTGTGAGTGAAGTTTTTACCAAAAGGTTTTATTTTGGTCTCATCTGACCACATGACCTTCTCCCAAGCTTCCTCTGGATCATCCAGATGGTCTTTGACAAACTTCAGACGGGACTGGACAAGATGAACTAACAGGTCTGTGAGAGCCTGAATTCTTGTTGGTTGGGAGGGGATCAAATATTTATTTCATGCAATAAAATGCAAATAATGATTTAAAAATCATACCATGTGATTTTCTGGATTTTCTTTTAGATTCTGCCTCTCACAGTTGAGGTGTTCCTATGATGAACATTACAGACCTGTCCATTTTTTGTGTTTGGGAAAACTTGAAAAATAGGGGGTGTATCAAACACCTACTTTCCCTACTGTATGTAAGAGATGAAGGACAGAAGATGTGCAAGTGTCCTATACATACCAGGGTGAGCTGGTCTTCAAGGACTTTCTTTGGAGGTCGAACATTGGTGAAGAACGTATGAAGCAGGTTCCCAGGTGTCTGAGAGTTGATCTGCTCCTTGCTGAGGTAAATGTCAGACACTTTAACAGGTTTGGCTGGTGTGAGGCTGAGCATCTGCTCTGAGTGCACACAGCTTTTGAAAATATCAGTGAGGACGTCTCTGGCTCCTGCTACAAGTTTGTCACCTTGAAACATAGCAACAGATTAGGTTTAGTTTAGTAGAAATAACAACATGTGTGTTAAAGAAGTAAAAAGTCAAACCTTTGATCGACTTGTCCAGAAAGTAGTCCTCTAAGGCAGAGCTCCCCTGGGTGTCAAACAGGCTTTGGTTAACACTAGAAACAGTGAGGATCTCCTCGTTAGTCAACTCCATTAGCTCCTCTTCACCCTCCAGGCTGGATAATCCAATCAGATCACTGCTGTTGAACAGACTGGCACGAATCTTTTCCACCTTGGCCCGAGAGCGAACCTATGTATATTAAAACAGATATTTTTGGATTAATCTCTCTAAAATTAATTTAAACATGGAATTTTTCCAGTGCTCTAAACAAACCCACCTCAATGACAGCATAGCCCTTGATGGGCCTGGATGTGACTGCACTGCTCTCAAAAGAAGTGACTGTGTGCATTGAGCCCCCATCGGACACTGATGGTGTTTCTGTGCCATCCACAGGCTCTCCCAAACTGCCAAGACTCCCCAGGCTTCCTGTGCTACACAGGGAAGTATCAAGACTCTCTTGACTAGAAACTGTCTGAGGGTCTTGGGGGCCCTGTTGAGGGTATGTGACAGCTGAAGCAGCAGCAGGGTTGACAGGTGGAACAGCTAAAAGCTCCTGATCAACAGAAAGCTCACTGACAGTGCGGGAGACCCCCTGAGAAGAGCTGCATATGGAGGTCTGGCTTGTAGAAGCTGATGCGCTCACACTCAAAGCTGGAGTGACACTGCTGGAGCTGTCAGGGCTCTCAGGACCTCTGCTGCTCGGGAAGGATCGTTCAGGTTCAGGGCCTACTTTGACATCCTGAGGGCTTGTCACTCCAACTCCTGATTTCTTCTTGGGGTCCTCTTCCTGTAGCGGTATAAAGACTTCATCTTTGAAGAGTCCTCCATGTGCATTGCAAGCCCTGCGGATAGCATTTCGGACCACGGCCTCCTCGAGGTGTGTTGGAATACCTGAGAGCACCAGCAGGCGGCTGTGAGCAGTGGGACCCACCAGGGCCTGACAAGCATCCGTCACTGCATCGCTCGTCACGCTTAGGCCCTGTGGGTCCTTATTGGCAAGATGTCGTAGGATCATCAGGAGAGTGAGGCAGCGGTGGAACCACAGCATGTCCTCAGGTTTACCTCCTGCCATATTCAAGAGGGCACTATCACTTTCCAACAGCCTCGCACCTCCACTTCCCCGTTTTCCAGAGACTGCTGCTGCTACAGCAGCTGCTGCTCGTTCACGCTTCATCTTAACCTTCTTACGTTTGGAAAGCAAGCTAGGGCTCTGTGGTGTCTGGCCTGGGGATGATGAAGATGATGAAGAAGAGTCACTAAGGTTAGGGGCACTGGTAGAAGAGAGCGCTCCCACTGAAGAGCTGCCAACATTAAGGGGAAGTGTCACCTCTGCCACTGCCAGACACACCTCCGTCAGGGCATGGAAGTAGGTAGAGAACCGGCTCTGCTCTGTCCCTAGTGCTAACGCAATGTTCCCAGATGAAGACCCTCCTGATCCAGGCCCTCCAGCAGTCCATCCCTGAGTTTCTCTGTCATAAAGCTTTCGAAGTTCTGTTTGCATGGCCATGAGCACTGCGAGACAGGGGTTGAGTAGTAGAGCTATGGAGCTGGAGAGGCCAGCTGGGCTCTTACGTTGCTCCAAGTGATGGATCTTCCTCAAAAGTTCAGCTAACAGGTGAAAAATAAGTTCTTTGATGGAGGGAGCTAGATCAGTAGTCCAAAGCAAACCACCTATCAACATGAGAGAAAGATTAGAAAATAGACTTCTTGTCCTTAGGACTCATGTTGCAAGCTCTGGAAATTATTTAATTTGAAAATCTTATCATTAAGAATAATGAATACATGGGGGTTAGCTAGAATATTAACTTTCTTTTCAAAATCAAGAAAAAATCTAATTTTGCTACTATTTTTAAATTCATAAGTTCCAAAACAAAATTATTAGGGAAATTCTTTATAATTCCAAACAAACTAATCACAACAGGTATTATCCAGTACATTTCATGGTAAGAACTTTTCTCATAATTGCAGCAATGTAAAAAGTAAATGTAAAAGCATGTTTTAAATCCTGTTAAATAAAAAGTGAGCACCTTACCCAATAGCTCTACCACCTGCAGCAGCACTGATGAGGGCACCGTGTCCAGCTCATCTTCCGATCGCTCACTGCTCTCACCCAGCTTCCATGTTAACAACTGTTCAGCAAACGCCATTGCCAGAGGAAACTCCAACGGTAAGGAGTGCAGCACCAAGACAGCACCAGGAGGGGGCGACACCCCTAGAGTCAAGAGATGAGAAATTTTATTCAGATTTTGTTTGAAGAAAATGTGACACTGGTATAATGAATTTTCTTTTGGGACTTGGACACTAACCCAATTTGATGTGCACTTTATCAGTGGGGATGATAACTGAGGGGTACTGGTTGGTAGTGGGAGGGGGAGTAAGGCCTGTGTTGGTAGGAGAGGCATCGAGAGGAAAACACACAGCCTCCATCAGATTCAGCTGGCCATTTCTACGCACTTTGTGACCCAGGCCATACACCATGACTCGCACCCAGGGAGCCTTGTACAGGCTTGAACTAAAGGAATTGGGGAAAAAAAACATGTGAGAAGATGAAAAAAAATAAGTGAAAATAAGGGACCAAACTTCATTATTTCTGACTTACTCCTTGCGGCAGCCTAGCTGGCTTTCTTTGCAGGAGACAATCACAAATGCAGCACCTGGAAAACTGACGTCCATGTTAACTTTAGACTCTGTCACAGGAAACTCCTCTGAAGTAAACTGCTCAGGTGCATTCTGTAAAAATAACAATTATAAGACATTTGCCAGCCTGTAGTTGTGTAACTAGAGACACATCTGTTACATGACACACTGGCTGGCAGGGCTGACCTGTAGGAAGCAACAAATCTGCTTTGTGAGCTCCAGCAAACTTTCCTCTCCTTGATGCAAGGCACGAGTGATAGCCACTGTCAGCCACTCCCGGATGGGCTGAGCGTTGCCCTGGTAAAACAGGTCTGTGGGAGAGCAGCTTTGGCCCTCAAGGTTGTGAAGCAGTGACTGAGCCAGGAGAATAGAGCTAGAACTAATAGTGCCATCTGCAGGAAGAAAGAAATTGGTACCATCAGCACAAGATAAAAAGTTTTTACAATGAAGAGAAAGGCAGCTATTTAAGAGATACTGCATATTGAGACTCACCAGGGAGGGGTGGAGCCAGCAGTTGATTAGAGAGAAGCTGCAGGTGTTCCAAGGTAATGTCACGGATAGCAGGTATGTGGAAGAGACGAGTGAATGTGTGGGGATTCTTGGGGGCAAAGATGTTTAGCAAGGCCATACGACAGTACAATCGAGCCAGAGCGCTTTCACAGCGAAGGAGTTCCCTGGAGTGAAGCAGTAACAGAGCTCAGGATCAAAGTTCAAATGCATCATGTTTGTCCACTTCAGTTTACATTACCTATGAATCTGAATGTTGCTACTGTCCAAGGACACTAAGCCATTAGCTGCAGTGCGTCGAGATCCAGCAGGTGGGCGCTCGAGCATCTCGATGGGGTACCAGTATCTCACAAGTACACCCTCACTGCGCAGGTATGTCTCCACCTGCACTAGTTCATTTACCTTAATACGCACACACATACAAATGTGTTAGCTAACATTAATCTAAAGTGAAGGTAACAAAACACAAATATCAAAACTTATTGTACGTACAGAGTCCACATCCAGTACAACCCCATGCAATCCAAACGTCTTCAGCATCCCTCGGATTGCAAACTTGGGCAGCGCTGTTCCCCCTGTAGTGCTGTTGGTGTTGTTGCTGTCAGGACAGCGGATGACCACAGTCAACCCTGTGTTAACAAATGTCATCTGAATCAGTTTAATTACATCACTCTTCATTCAGTTAACAGCTCTACAGTAAGTGGATCAATCCATCTCAGAAATAGTGATAAATCACAGTGTGTTTGTTTCTCTTATAAATGTTGTACAATCTCGTCTTTTGTGCATCCTTTTTGTGATGTTTGTTACCTTTGCGGACTTTGTCAATAGTGAACTTGTTGGCTTCATCCTTAATATCTTCAATAGTAGGGAGGTAGAGATCTCGAGGTATGCCACCATTCTCCTCGTACAGGAACTCCACTGTCTGTCTTGCAATGTCAACCATGCCTGTTTGCAGAAAAACACACCACAGAGATAATTTTAGTAATACTCATTCAGGGTTTTTATTGTGTTATTTAAAGAATCCTATATTTGCTGTTTGTCATAACGACCATTTTTCCAGTGTTTACCTAGCTGTAGGGCCCCCTTAATTTGGTCCAATCCAGACTTCCTCTCTGCCTCATTACGGAACCGCCTACGAATTGTAGGGAATACCTTTGTCTCCCAGGCTTTCACCAGAAGAGCATAGTGATCCTCCTAATGTCAGAACCAAATCAGCGGTAAAAGCAAAATACACAGAAGCAAAATTTTTACTCAGCTTAAATAAGTGAGGACTATACGGACTCTTGGGGCATCATCATCATCCTCATCATCACTTTCATCATCTGCGATGGGTGGGGGATGTGGGTCAGGACCAGATGTGACCAGGTTTTCATAGCTGAGCTCCACCTTGTAGTGGCATGACAGGTCACTGTTGTACTCTGTACCAAAGTTAAAAGTAAACAAAAATTGGAACAAAAAAAAATGATCAGCTTACAAACATTTCTAAATAGAATGAGAAGCTAGATCAATTTAGATTCAAATCAAATGACTGAGACACATACGCTGCTGAGCAACTGCAACAGCTGCAATCCGACAAGGTGGTCCATGAGAGCCAGAGTCTGATGTGACACTTGCACCTGCATCATTATCACTGTCTGAGGCCATAGCAAATGGAAGTGCTTCAAAGTTTGCACTTATTTCCTCTGCAAGATCAACACACAAGTCAGCGGCATTCCTGTGCGCTTGGCCTTCTGCGTACGCAAATGGGCGGTTTCCAAAGTTGGCACGGATCTTTGCATTCTGCCAAAAAATAAACAGGAAAATGGTAAATGGCCTGTATTTATAGAGTGCTTTCTAGAGAGTTCTACACTCCCCAAAGCACTCTACAACACAACAGTCATTCACCCATTCATACACATTCACACACTTGTGGTGATAAACTACATTGTAACCTCAGCTGCCCTGCCACTGACAGAGGCAGGGAAAGGAGATAAAAGAGTTACAAATAACACATTATTTAAATTAAAGGTAAGTTTTTAAAGCAGGTAAAACACAAAGGAATTTATCACTTTTATCCACAGAATCCCACCTTCTTTTGAATGTGCACAAGAGGCCACATTCCACCTGCTACATCCTCCAGAACAGGGCTGAGCCGCTGGCCACAGTAAGTGAAGTAGACCCTGCCTTTAGGGGCCTGACCAGGGGGTGGAGGAGTGCCCTCAGAGCGCTCCCAGCCAATTCCAGCGACGTCACCTGGATTTAACATAAATAGAAGGATGTCATCTACATTATGATTAAATGTAAACTACAGGAAGCAAGAAGAGAAAACATTTGTATTGTTCCATCTCACCAGGAAGCAGAACCACATCAAGTCTGACGCTCTTCCACTGCAGTAAACTAGAGCCATTATAATGCACCGCCCTACCATTACTGACAAAAACACAAATACAGAGATAGAGACAGGGACAAATATATCAAATAACACAATAAAGAAGGATTGTCAAAATCAATTCACAGAGCAAGCTGATGAAAAAGAAAGAGCTAGGGTACATACTTGTGAAACAGGCATGTGCCAACAGGGTTTGTCCATGCTCCATCTCTCTTTTCTGCCTCTGTGGCAAAACCAAAGGACACAATCGGGCCACTGTCCTCCTCAGAGTCTCCATAGGAGACAATTTCTATCTCCCAGTAAAAGGATGGTGCCTGCAGGGCAGGAATACATTTATTATAAATGCATTACTTCATCAGGTTGAGATGACAAGTACAACTGAAGGATTGCAATGTGGCATGCCTACCTGAATCGGTACGGGAGAGGTGGCATAAATGAAAGTCCCTCGTGGCAGCCCACCTCCAGCACTTGGATCAGCCAGGAAAGTGACAGAAGTGAGACGAGACGAGAAGAGGCACGCGCGAACCGGAGGGAACACTCTGGATGGACACCAAGTGATCTCTTTTGGCTAATGAGACAAGCACATGCAAAGCAGTGAGGATATGGCAGAAAGAGAGAATTAGGATAAACTGGTTCCAAGATTTTAACACTTTACCACAAGATTCCACCTTCAATGACACTCAAATTTATTTCCTAAGCATGTTATGATAGAGGATGTCTTAGGCTTGCTGCTAGCTGATATAAGAAATAATGACGTTATTAACTCCCACCTGCCGTCTGTCTGTCTGCAGTGGTGGAGGCGGCGGTCGAGCACAGTCCCGGTACAGCATTCTTACTCTCTCACACTGAGCCTCAACCATAACAAGACGCTCTCCTGCAAAAGATTTTAAACATTATCTGAAAAACTTTGAATAATCCTGGGAAGTTCTGCCTTCTCAAATGATCTGACATGCTTACCAGGACTGCACTCCTGGGCAACCAGGTTGAGAACCTCAACAGCTGCTGGACACTGCTGAATGAACTCCTCACAGAAGGAGCTATCCTCCAAAAGTTGTGCCATCACCAGACATGCCCTGGAAATAAATAAAATTAATCTACCATAAAAAAGTGTGTGTAATGTTTAATTGTTTAATTCAAAGTTTCTAGAAGGATTAATTTTTTGACTATTTTACTGAAATGTTCACTAACCTAGTTCTGATTTCAGCCAGCAAGCGGACTGCAGCCATCACAGGGCTGGAGCCGTCTCCTGTAGCTGGTAGAGACGTGTGTATGGAGAGACTGCCCTCTTGTGGCAGAAGCATCGACTGCACTGCCTGGACCACTTTCTCTGTTATTGAGAGCTTATAGATGGGAAGAGCCTGATGGAGAAAATAAAGGCAAGTTACGTGATGTTTGGGTAGCCATCTTCTATAATAGTAAGGCTTATGATTCAATTTCTTACCTCAGATCTAGGGGTGCAGAGACGTGATATCGGTACGGTTAAAATATCTGAGGCTTTGCAAGCTCTCCTGTACTCACAAGAAGGAAACTTGACTGTAGCGATGCCCTCCTGCTCATTTATGGACATAACTATGCCCACGCTGCCCAGCACACCTTTGCCTACCACCTGTAAAACAGAGGAATTGCTGTAAATATACTATTGGTGGAAAAGACTACTACCCAGAATTGTTATTTTGCAGGCATATAATATATTTTGTCTCATTATACCAACCTGGACTTCAGAACCAATCTTAATAGTTTCTTTGAAGCCTCCAAGTGCACAAAGTGCAGCAACAGCCTGTCTGCCAATTGCCTGCAATTTAGCCAGTTTTCTGCCACTGCTGCTGCCATTCTCCAAGATGCTCTCAGCATACTTCCCCAGTTGAGGGATAAACATCAGTGCCCTGGAAAGCACCTAACACAAAGAAGACGAAAAAATAGACCTTTGACTAAAATGATCAAAAAGCTTTCCCTTTTTTCCATGTATTTTAAATGATTAAAGATCCTATAATGAGATAACATGCATGTTGAGTACTATGAAGGTAGAAACAGAATGTTGCTTTACTTTTTCCACAGTGCTTGTCCAGATCTGCGCAGTGTTGGATTCTGGAGCGGTGAGCAAACTATGCAGCAAGGCGATAACCTCAGCAGCCATGCTGTTGGCAACATGACCACTGATAAATGGCCGTACTGGATCTGACCTATTTAAAAAGGTTTGAAAAAGAGATATTACAATCAGAGTCCAGCTCACTGCCTACCACTCTCTGGTCTACATTTTCAGTTTATTGCACAAATAAAGAATTTCTGTATCCAATAACTAAATTAAACAAACACAACCTTGCCAGCTCAGCATTCCTGTCCCGGCAAACAGCAGTCTGAGCAGTTTTCTTCTTGTCACCAGTTGTAATGCCACCTGCAGTCTCCTGAGCTAAAGTCTCCACAGGTGGACCAACGCTCACTATCAGACCAGACTGAGCCCACTTGTTAGCTTTCCTCAGGGCAGCAGATGCTTCTTCTGTGATCACCTCACAGCTTCCACTCTGTGCAGCAATTAAATACATTAGCACATTATTGTATAGGTTCCAACAATTAAGTATATTAGTTTACTTACAGAAAACAACACATAAATTCTCAGTTATTTTATAATCATATTACAACTCTTGCCTTTGTCATATCTCTGTCCATTTTTACCACTTTTTCCATGTTTGCTCCAGTGCCAAGTCGAAAGGGACGCCCCTCAGAGCTGCTGCATTTTGGGAGAAAGTGGAAGAACACTCAAATAAAAAAAACACAGCGTAACCTTACAATCAAAACTAAGAGTTCTCCCAAAAATTGTACCTGAGAAGTGGTTGCAAAACCTCATGGGATGACTGATCCTCTCTTTTGTGGATGAAAATTGACAGCTTGCCATCAACTGCTTCTGCCTCCTCTCCCATATCCTCTGGCTTCAGAGTTCCTTTGGAACTGGCACGGGACAGACTAGTGTCTGGCTCAGAGGAGCTGGGGGAAAGCAGGGTCTGACACCCTGACAAAGAAAATAGAAATAAGAAATTTAAGCATGTGTTTTTGGTGTTGAAACATTTAAAGAATAAAAAACATATATTTTCATCTTGGCAGGAGAAACAAACCTGGTACTACATAATCTGCTAGCTTAGCTAGCAGCAAGGCAGCAATACGTGAGGCAGGGTCACTGGCATCCTGCTGCTCAGCATCTAATGTGTTAATAGAGTAACTCCATGAGGGAAGGGCCACATTCCCACAGTCTTCCACGCTCATGAGAGGCAGGGCAGCTCGACAGAGCTGCAGAATGATAAGTACTAGTTTTGGAGAGGGTCTCTGATCGAGCAGAAGAGACAAAAGCTTTGAAACACAGGCAGGCTGGCTCAGGATGGCTTTCCCTATGTGGCTCCTAAGATGAAAAACAAAAGAAGGAATAAATATTAAGCAAGCATATAGAAATATATACACATCTAAGATATGAAAATAGTTTAAATTGTACCTGGAGAGATCATTGAGCAGACTGAGCACATCCTGTAAAGCATCATTTCCAGCTGCCTGATTCCCACAGCACTCTGTTGCTCTGGCCAGGTGATTGGTCAGCAGGCTGGAAACCTGCCTTGCCAAACCAGAGTGAACTGCATCTGTGGAGCCACCTTTAAAGACAAAAACAACCACACTAAATTCTAATTACAGCACACTCCTACACCTTATTCTAAACCAAAAGCAGCATGTTTCTACTTGGTATTGGGCCAAAATTGATTAAAATGAGACAAAAAAAATTTCACACCTTCCACTTTCTCCCACTCAATGCACCGGTTAGCCAGCACCTGAAAAGCAGCCCAAGCCATTGTGGCCACCTTCTGTTTTCTGGTCTGCTTTTCACTTGAGCTGCATTCCCTCTGACCACTTAAACTACACAGTCTATCCATCAGCTGGACGAGACCACTCCGAACAAGGCACTGCTCCTCGCTCCTAGGACAACAAACAACATTAGGCATTCAGTAAAAACCAATACCACAGGGCAGACATTTCATGATGGATTCACTTGCCTGGTGTAAGGGATTGTGCAAAGCAAGCCTATACTGTTGGCACAAGCAATGGGGTAGCGAGCACATAGTGACACTACAGAGGTCATGGTCTCTCCAAAGGCTTCCTGCACTTGCTCCACCATCCCACCACAGGTCAGCTCCTCAATCCTGCATAGATGACAAGCAGAAACAGATATGTAGAAAAACCATTAAAATGTATTTTTGCATTTACTATAACAGCTATATTAAAAATAACTCTGCACAATGTGAATTTGCACTAGGTCTTACCTTGGACCACCTTGCAGCACCATTGTGACAGGCCCCACCAGGTGAGTTACTCCACCCACTCTAACAGCAGCAGTCAGCAATTCCCTCATGTGAATCAGTGCCTGCTTCCTTGTGCTGCCTCGTCTCCAACGCGTCTGTGCAGCCGACAGGAAACTGCTGCTGGACACCTAGATGACATGATTTTTTTTTTATTGAGGCAATGAAAGGTCTAGCATTCCTTTCATGCCAGTCTCAAACTAAGATAATCTTACGTTGAGAAATAAAGGAGTTTTAGCTGTTTTGGTCAAATCTTTAAAATAACTATATGTCATGTCATGCAATGTCACAAGATCTTTTGACTTAAAACTGATTTGAGTTCATTTTGAGTTTGCTTATTTTAGCTAAGCTTAGCTGTGGTGGCCATCTTGAATCAGATTGTCTCTAAAGTTTTATCGACTGTAAATGTTTGTGTGATGATTACTTTGAGAGGTTCATTGATATCCATCAAATGGTCAATACGATATTTCACTTATAGACAGAAGGTTGACTTCAATGGCAAATAGTTGACTTAGAGGCAAAGTTTGAAACAAAGATCTCTAGCATTAAGATTAAGATAGCACTCAGAGTATGTGATGGGGATGACTCTTAGCAAATTCTACACCAACTTACAGCCTGATCGGGTGTAGTCCCAATAAAGGCAAAGAGCTGTCCCAGCAGCACGCTGTATGTTGGCTTGTCCCGGCTGTCCTCTACAGCTAGAGACTGCAGCAGGGTAAATGAGCTGCTGCGGTGACTGGATGGATGGTGTCGCCTTCTGAAAGTCCATAAGGCAGAAAGTAAAGAAAAAAAAACATCCAACTACCAGTCATTCCTGTGATTCTTTTATGTTAAGCAAATACCTTTGCGGAGCATGTGTAAACTCTAAATCTTGGTTAGCAATCATCTCCAAGTCAGAAGGTGCAGACATGCTGCGCAAGAAGACTGGCTGCTTGACCAATGGGATCACTGTTTTGGCATCTGACACTGATTTAGAGGCTGACAAAATACATAAATGTTTAAAAATAAAGAAATAAAGGAGCAATAATTTAAAAAAATTATGTGAGTACCTGGACCTGGTGTACCAGCTGGTGTGGTGGTTAGGCTTCTACAATGTGGAGCGATGGTAACATGTAGCAGAAGCTCAGAGCGGTTCATCAAACTTTTTACCAGTGTTTTAGTTTTAGCAAGTGGAATACTGCTTCTGTTGTGTGTGGTGTTCACCTCCTGAAAAAACTTCTCCCTGTTGATGCAGACACATCACATTAGAACACAGAATAGACCTGAGATCATTCCTACAAGATCCAGGTTCCATTACTTGCCTTAATGCAAGGACGACATTTTCCAAGTCACTGAAATCGAAAGGGACTTCCTTCAGTGAGCAGAGTAATTCCAGTTCCTTCATTTTGTTCTAGTAGAAAAAATTTTTAACAAATTGTAATGTGTAATTTTTACTTTTAAGATAAAATGGAAATAAAGTATTTGAAACAGGATACCTCAAAGAAGTGGTAGTCATGAAAAAAGGGAGTGTTGTTCTCCAGTTTTCCTTGCTGGGCCTCCTCTACCTCATTCTGCCACTTCTGTTCTAATTCTGCTACGCTCTGAAAGCAACACAGCACATAATTAATCAGTAAACTTGTTCTTTGGCATGGTTCAGGTTGTACGCCTCTTTTCCAATTTATTTTTCACAGCTAAAATCAGAGCACCTGGTTAACCGTGACCCTATTTTAACTCATGGTGTAAAAAAGAATTTCCTTGAACAGTAATATTTAATATCTGGAGCCAGCCAAAACAAATTAAGTGTCTTTAACTAGTGCTAAGAATGTCTAATTCATAGCACATTGTTCTGAAAACTTCCCCTGAGTTCACCTGCAGCTGACGCTCCATTGCGTTGATCTTCTTAAACGTCTCAGCCATAATCTTACAGACCAGGTCATACTCCTCCGTGTGATCTTCACGATACTGATAGTTGACGAGCGACTGAAGAGCATCCACCAGACTGAGATGCTTTATGACACAAGACACTATAACCTCCTCCAGGACATCTGGTCGAATCACCTCCCTTATTTAAAACAAGAAAAACATTTTAATTCTCAACATAACACTTGTTCAAGAGTGTATTCTTGTGATCGAAGGCATGTACTTGTTTATAATGAAAGTCTTGACGTAAGCCATAACAGCATTCTTCTAATCTGAATTGTAATGGTAGCTAATAAATTCTCCCCACATGGTGTGAGAGTTAATTGTGTTCATGAACTAAATGGAGTTGAAATATGCATACTCCTCGTTTTTAATACAACAAGATGAACTCCTTACTTGATGCTGGGGCGAAACTGTGGTCTGGCCCTGCCAGACACTTCTCTCAGCCTACTCATGATTCCAGGTGGAAGACGGATCCGAGGCAAATCAAAGTAGGTCCCAGGCATGAGTCCTGGAGGTGGGATGAGCACATCAGAGGGGTAGGTAAACTCTCGGTCCTCCTCAATCGTAAGTGGCAGTGGTGAGGGGCTTGGTGTGAGGGCAGGAGAGATAGCACCGTTTGCTTCTACCTGCCACTGACACCTACAGAAGAAAAAATAAAAGATAAAGCTTGTTACCAAGTGCTCATGTTTGCAAAAAATGTATTTTATAATATCTGTATCATTTGCACAATCAGAATGATTCACCTTTGCAGCAGCTTTGAGCAGAGTAAATCATGGCAGGCATCCTCCTCTCTTGTCACCTCTGGCCCGTTATACAAAATGCGGAGCATTGAGCAAGCCAACACCGACAGACCCAGTGCAAGGTCTGCAAGGAATGGAAGCCCTCCAGAGACATCCTCAGAGGACTCCTGACAGCAAAATCAAACAGAGTGTTCATCATGATAATTAATCAGTTGTAAATACAGAGGCTAGAGAGAAGCAAGTGCTTTTTACCTGAGCTCTGACAGTGCAGGAGAACCCCCACATGGCTTTATCAGGTGTATTGTGCTCACGTCCACTTCTCATCTCAAAAGAAAATGTGACAGTGTCTCCTTCAACCTAAAAATTATTTTTAAAAAAACAACAACAAAAAACTCTTATATGTCTGTTAAGGAAATTTGAGTTCATCATGCATATTTCTACAGATGGTTTCTATTACCTTAACAAGGTCTTTAGGCCAACCTGTTCCCAAGACACTACGGCTACCATACCCCAGAGTGTTTCCTCCATACTCTGCTACTTTACGACTGTTGGTGTTGGGACCAGCGTAGATAACCAACTGCAAACATCAGAAGTCAGACTTCTGTTATGGCCGAGAAAATGCATAAGGTCTATCCTGAGATGTACAGTATAAAGAGAGTTGATACCTTGTCATAGTCATACTGTGAGGAGCAACGAGGATCAAAGCGAAGGTAGAGACAGCGGGCTCCTGGGATGTGTACCGTCTCCTTAAACTTGTAATTATCCCTCACAGGGTGCATTGTCTCCACTGTTTTCCCAGCAGCCCAAGGAGCAGGTATCTTTAGTCCGGTCAGGAAACCTGGCTCTTCACGTTCATCCAGAATTCTTATTTCATGGATACAAATAAACAAGTAGATGTAGAACAATCATCTTATGAGAATTCAGTTTAAATATGCTGTCCTGTGGACCTTTGGAAAACTCACTTGTCATCAGCAGTACAAGCCTTTGCTACCTGCCCCAGAGAGCCACTTGAAGGCGGGAGGTCTTCAGTGAAAAGAGGAGACTGAGTCTTCAGTAACAAAGCAGTCTGGGAAACAGAAAGTAACAATAAACACATTATTCTTCTCATTGGTTTAACTCTTCCTAGAAATATATTTTGGATTTGCAAAACTCCAACCTGACTGGTGTACAGCACCAGCTGCACCAACTGAGGCATGAGGGCATCAGCAAGAGTGAGGGTTTGCAAGGTGGGGTGCATCAACGAGGTGAGTAAGACGGGCAACAGATGACCGAGCATCGTGGCCTTGGTAACCTGCTCCAAACCCTTTAACCTGGACAACAAAGCAAAAGAAACAAAAACTTAGCTCAAAGAATAAGAAATAGGTCTCATACCTCCGCCCATAAATACTTTCTCATGCACTGTTAGTTTAAATAAAAATTTTAAAATGCTGATTTGAGCAGGTAATCTTCAATCAGCTAAATCTTAATTTCCAGGAGAGCTGAATAAAAAAATATATTGTGCCTGATTTTCTTTCTGCCAGTGAGAATTTGATATTAAAAAGTGTATTTCCCATTCTTTAGAAGCACCTCAATAAAATACAATTTAAAAGTTTACCTGGTCTCTCGGTCAGGGATGTCACTGTTAATCAGAGCTGTTGTCACCTGCTGGAGGGTCTCCAGGACTTCATCACATCCCACCAGGATTTTGGTTGCTAGTGATAAGATGCTGTTTTGCAGCTCCTAAGGACAACACATAATAGGCCCACACTTACGTAACACTGCCTCCAGGGTTTTTAATTATAACAACAAATTTAGGCATTTTAAGGTTGAGATAAAATGTTGAGAATTCATAATAAATCAGAAATATTCAGAACCCCAAAGGTTGTGGTTTATCTCAAAATGACAGCCTCCTAATCCAGCTCATTCTGGGTTTGAAATACATCATACCTGTAATTTGTATAAATATTAATCAGCTTTTATAATCCACAGCTTTGTTCAACATGCTGGTTTCTTAAACACAGACTGCACAGAGGTAGGGGAAGTTAAAGGGGATGTTTACCTGTACCTTCATTGTTTCCCCCTGTAGGGAGCTGTCACTGTCGTCACTATCATCTGGGCGAATGAGGATGGTGTTGCTGAGGAGGTGGTTTTGAACAGCCATGAGGTAGCGCAGACTAGGTGAGACCACCTGGAAAAGAGGGAAAAAACAAAATTAAACATGGGTAAGCATAAATGATCATTTAAGAACTGCTAAACTGATATTCATACTGGCACAGTGGAGAGCAGCTTCTGGAAGTCATCTCTGGCGACAGTTTGACATTTGGTGATGAGGAGACAGGATTCCCGGACTACAGTCTTGAGGACACAATGCAGCAGCTCGTCATTTAGTCTGTGAATAAATGACATATCAATCACTTTTTGCTACAGCAAAAAGCATTCGGTGAGCCCAGTCAATCCAATCCACTTTATTTATAAAGCACATTTAAAACAACAAGGTGCTGTACAGTGCATGCACAGTTAAAACACATGTTTAAAAGATATAAATAGACACCTAAAATTATAATCTTCTTTTGAGCTTCAGCCTTGTTCTGGAGACAATCCAAGTCAGCTGATCATCTGACTTTAGGGACTGTGGAGGAACATAAGGCTGAAGCAGTTCAGAGAAGTATGATAGGGCAAAACCATTCAGGCATTTAAAAGTTAGCAGAATCATTTTATAATCTATTCTCTATTGTATAGGGAGCCAATGAAGGGAGGAAAGCTCAGGTGAGATGTGCTCACACCTGTTTGCTCCAGTTAAAAGATGAGCAGCTGCACTTTGGATGAGTTTCAGACGTGGAAGTAAAACCTGCCTAACCCCAACATAAAGTCCATTACAATAGTAAGATGAGTGGTAATAAAAGTATAAATTATTTTTTCCAGATCCTGATATGACAGAACAGGCTTTAGCTCTGGTATGTGACGTAGGAGAAAGAAACATTTCTTAACAACACAGCTGATCTGGCTGTGAAACTGAAAATTACTATCCATTACCACTCCAAGGTTTTTCACACAAGCAAACAAGACAGCTTCAGTTTTGTTTTCATTCAGGCTCAAAAAGTTTGCCGACATCCATGATTTAATGTCGTTAATGCATTCTAAAAGTGCTTGAATGTATTTTGACCTAGAGAAATGTAAATCTGGCATTCATGTGCATAGTAATGAAAAGAGACCCCATATCTCCCCTCAGATGTAGCAGTTAGAGGTCCAAGGATTTATCTTTGCAGCACTCCACAGGAAAGAGCCACTGCAGCAGACACAATGAAGTTATCTAATCTTATGATTTGTGACACTTTAAACAAGCACATAACTATCAAAAAAAACAGAAGGCATCATTTTGGGAGATGACTGCCTGTTACCTGTAGTGGTCATCTTCTTCACTCCCAAACCTATTCTTCTGTAGTTGTTCTGCTAAGTTAGTAAGGATGACATCCCGAAGTTGGGACAGACCACCGTTTCTTTCACCTGAGAATTTTAAACAAAATAAAACACATCAAATAAAAGTAGCAGCCAAACATGGGAAGTGTCAAGTTATATTAAAAAGATAATCACCTTCAGTTAGAACCAGTTTCAGTAGTTTGTTGAGCTCTGCCTCCCCCTGATACAAAGTGTTCAGGCCTGAGCTGTAGAGACAGGAAACAGGTAAAGGACCATGAAAACACAGTTTCTGCAATGCATACAAATACAAAAATTAAACTGTAATTAATGCAAAACATATAAAACATACCTGATGGCCAGGCACACCTCTCTCTGAATATCTGTTCCTATTTGATCTACTGGAGCCATGAGCAGCTGCCACAGGAGTAAACCAGAACGACGAACACTCTCTCTGTCCTGCTCCGACTGAGGATTGAAAAACCTAAACACCACCTGGATGAAACAGGCAAATTTTTAAAACTATACAGAAAAGAAACCAGCTGTCTTCACAATTCAACCCAGGATAATCAGAAACCGACCTGGAAAACCACCAGGATGCAGCGAATGATGCAGGTGTCTCCATTGACCATGGCCTTCTCCATAATGTCACAGATGCTGCTGAAGTGACGGGCCTCGATGGGATGCTGTTTACCCAGCAGCGCTTCCAGGGGCAAGCTGTTGCTGCTGGCTGCTAGCAGGTTGAGCTGGTGGATACACATTGCTCCTACATGATGAAGCAGCTGGTTGATCACCTCACCTGTGGCCACAGTTTCCTCTGTGAAAAGAGAGATTTTGTAGACGGCCAAAGAAATAAAACAACAAACTTGTGGTTTGAGAGCAGATTGTGTCTACCTTTTGGCTCTTTGATGACATGGCTTACACCGAGCCTATGGCACACATGATGAAATGCTTGGTTCCCAGGATTACACCACTGGTCTATGTAATCACTGGAACAAGTCCAGATCAAGTTGTTCAGTGCGTCATAACATGCTCCTTTGAGTTAAAACAAATAGAAAATAATGTCAGTAACATGAGCTATATGCTAGATGATATTTTGTGGATTTATAAAGAACTAAAGTCTCATTTGAGCTCACCAAGCCCTGCTACCTGGGCCCCTCTGCCAAGAGAGCTGCCAGGAGAATCGATAAGGTCTGCTCGACTGCTGAACTGACCATCAGCCAAGTTAAAGACCAGGCTGGAAGCTAAAACTGAACAAAAAGGAACAGTCACTCTTACAACATAAAAAAATATGCTGAAAATAGCTTGGATCATTTATGGCTAAGAGTCTCTGTGTGCTTACTTTTTAGTGAGGACAGGCTACTGCTACCTCCGAACAGGGAGCGTGTGGCGGAACTCCCAGAAACACCAGGAGGTGAAACCAGCATCACTAGATAAGTTCCACAAACATACATCGGGGTCTTTCTTAGGGTCTTCAGAGGGAGTCCACAGCTAGTGTTGACAGCTGTGGAAAAGATAAACACCAGAAGTGTCAGAAACAAGCAAAACCGGTAAAACCAACAGAACATTATTGTGTACATTATCATTTTTTGGACCACAAGAAGCTTTTTAGTATTACCGGACTGTTCCTCTTTAACAGTGTTGGTGATTGCAGAGCCTGTGAGAGCAGCTAATGTGGCAGAGTGGGAGGCTCGGAAGCGTGACATTCGACTCAAGAGAAGCTCATTCAAGCACTTGGAAGACTCGCCCTCTTTGCGAGTAAGAATAACTCGTTCTTGCAAGATGTCAGCAACACATAACCCTGTCTGTGTCTGAGCCACGGGAAAAAGAAAAGAGAACATAAAGACTCAATAAATGAACAGATTAAGGAAACCAAAACAGATAAACTTTGAAGTTTAGGGTAAGTAAAACTCACCGACAAGAGAAAGACATCCATGAAGACAGAGTGACCTTTCTGTGTCTTCTCATTGAGACTTGCTGGGGACCAGACCCAGTACAGATAGGTTCCGTCTGAGCAGAGGTGCAGCGTAGTTAAGCTGCTGCCCACAGGGAAGTGATGAGCTGGCATGGGCACAATCTGGCACACCTAAACGCAGAACAATGAGCATTAGTGTTGGATTAAGCTGCACCTGTTGTTTTCACTAAGTTCCTAAGTCAACCAAACGCTAAGAGACTAATTTACATGCATCCAAACTTAAAAATGTCAAATTCATAAAGCGATAGTAAGTGGACATTACCTGGAGAGTGAAGGGGTCAACGACCTGGCACAGCTGATGAGGCTTGGCATCAAAGGAAGAAGGACGGTGGAGGAGGCGACCGCTGCTGAAAACTACCCAGCCAGGCTCCAGCTCCTCATTTCTACAATACACGAAACCCCTACACAAACACAAAACACACACTTTAATACTCTGACCTGAATCACCAGCAATTGACAGCACAGCTCTTAATACTTACTATGCATGCTATCAAAAAAAAAATTCAGTGACATGCTAAAAACAGGGGGCTAATTTTAATCTGTTTCCTCCTTTACAAACATGAAATTCTGAGCTTCAGAATTATTGTTTTGTGTTCTGTAAAGAAACATTTAACTAAACAAAAAGGGAGGTTTTATGGCTCTGCAGTTTTAAAAGGGTGGCAAATTTTAAAACTGAACAGAAATAAATAATTGTTTCCACTGTGAAGTAACAGATAATATTTTACAACAGTCTGTCTTGTGAAGATAAGGTTATATGGCAGTGTTGTCTCTAATACACATGATGGTCTCATCCTTTTCTGTCACAAATGAGCTCTTAGCTGTGGTTTTTCAATTCTCGTTTTGAGTACATCTTTCTCACAGTGTCTAGAAACATTAGGTCCTCTGTTTAGGTGTAATTTCCTCTTTCTGTTGTGGAACTTTAAGATTCATAAAGGAATGACACTAGCTCCTAGTTCGTCAGCCTTTTCTGTTGTTGCACAAATAACTGGCTCCAACGTCTTCCCCTTAAAACTGTCTAATTCTAATGTAGATTTTTTTAAAGACACGGTGGTGTAAGCACTGACAATATAAATTTAAAGCATGTTTCTATATGTATAGTCAATATGATTAATCTTCAAGCATCATTTCAGCAAGCTAGCTGCTATGTTGAATCCTGCTAACCCTACAGTCAATACAAGGGTAGACCCTGCTACAAAACAGCAGCAGAGTAGTTTGCTGCAGACGTGTCCTGTTATGAGGTTTCAAAGGGAAGATTTTAGTCTTGTTCCTATTTGATTTTTATTGCTCTCTAACTTGTTTTCAATGTAATTGTATTCCATCCATCCATTTTCTGTAGCCGCTTATTCCTCCACAGAGGGTCGCGGGGCAGCTGGTGCCTATCTCCAGCGGTCAGGGGGCGAGAGGCGGGGGACACCCCGGACGGGTCGCCAGTCCATCGCAGGGCCACACAGAGACGAACGAGACAAAAAACCACACACCCACTCACACCTAAGGACAATTTACCAGCCCAATTAGTCTGACAGTCATGTCTTTGGACTGTGGGAGGAAACCGGAGTACCCGGAGGAAACCCACGCACGCACGGGGAGAACATGCAAACTCCACGCAGAGAGGCCGCAGAGCCGGGACGCGAACCCACGACCTCCTTGCTGCGAGGCAACAGTGCTAACCAACTGCGCCACCATGCAGCCCTGTAATTGTATTCTCTTATGAAATCAATAAGACAGCTAAGCTATTTTAAAGTGAAACAAAACATTAAGGAGATTTTTTTTGTGTGTTCTGGTGTCTATATAATCATATTTGTTTCGTTTTTTTCTAGCTAGTTTTCGAATGCTGCAGGTGAAGAAATGCACATCGGAATGAGTGTCACATTACCTCAGTGTCCCATGTAAACCAGAGCCAAGCTTGCTGAGTCCTCTCCCAGAGGAATTAGTGGTGTACAGATATAGTCCATCTGTGGCTAGACAGCGCCCTAGATCTGTGTCTGCAGAACAGAAAGTAATAAAAAAAAACATCAAAACAATGTAATTCAAATACAGGGCTACAGATCAAAAGAGGTATATGCTTTGTTCTTTTCATTTAAGAGTTGTGCTTCTGGAGATCTGATCAAGATGGCTGAAGTATCAGGTTAAATCAAAATATCAGGCTTTTTGTTGGTCTGTTTGGTTTTGAGCAGTATTTACCTTTACTTTCTGCTCCTCCAGCAGAATTATCAGGCGTGGGCAGCATATCCTCAAAACCCCAGGACACACTGTGTTTGCCTCCTAATAGGCAGGATGGAGAGCCTGGGCCTCCTTCGAGAAGCAAAAGTCTGATACGGGAGAGATATGACGTGGTTACATGTTGATAAAGTCATTAAGATATTTTTAGCTAAATCCAAGAGTTTTCTTTACCTGTAAAGGACATCTGAAACAGGAAGTTGGCCCAGATCAGTTTGTTTTTGCAGCAGGTGAACTGTGTGGATGAAGGTCTTTAAGGAACCCCTAGAAAACAGTTTGGCAGATTAATCATAAGGTCTCAGCGTGAAACACAAGTGAAAAAATATGTCGGAGTGTTTCTGGAACTGTGAAAGAAAAAATAGCCTGGTTTAAATGATGGAAGAGATGTCTGATGATGGAACTTTTTCCATCTCTGAGTACAAAAGATCTTTTTTATTAGAATGCAATTGATATTTTATTAGGTGGGAACAACTTACTTTGTGCAGTGAACAAATTCCTAATTGAATAGACTTAATTGAACACAATGTAATTGCATAAATAGCAATAACATCTAGGAAAAGAGCAACTTTAATGTTTTGTGGTTTTATTTGAAGCTGAGGTTTGTAACAGCAGTTTTTAAAACAAAAAGTAACAGTTACTAAAAGCATTAAAAATGCTAAACTTAGCTTTGTGAGCACAAGGAGCGTGGAACTGACACAATCTATAAAGACCCCATCATATACTGGAATACAATGCATATTTGAACCACAAGTATTTTTTTTATGTAGTCAATTTGTTATTTAACCCTCACACATAATGACTTTCTAACCAGCCCCATGAGAGGTCAGGGGGAGTAAAGCAGATTGCCCTTTGATCAGCTCCAACTGAGGGTAAAAAGCTGGACGGTTCCACATAACAAAAAGCTCTCAGCTGTAAATAAAGAGCTCTCAGTTTAACCTGACATAGAACAAAAAAAGGGGTAGAGTTCTGTTTGTGACAAGGCAAGAATAGCCCCCACAAACTGAAGCCAAACTCCAGGTAAAATAAGCAAATACAGTACTTAAGCACATTATGTTTGTTCTTCTGTGTAAATAATCACTTAAAATACAGAACATGGTTTTCTGGTACAATACCATTTAAAGCTACAACAAGAGACAAAAACATTTCATGCATCTGGCAATGTTATCAACTCATGCTGACAAAGCATGATGTAGACTCCAAGGATTTTGCTAGTAGACACTACAGCACTCCTAGGAACAGAAGAGCTTCTTCAAGTCTAACAGAAAGTGTGATTGCTACTGTGTGCTGAAAATATTTGAAATTTTAAACAAGCATGAACATTTCAGAAGCAACTGACATGAATCTCTCTTTTCCTTGTGAGTAGTTACACAAAAGTGAGTAAGAATTACTTCTAATGACATAAACATCCCAAATCCTATTATTTATCCATCTTTCAACATCTAAGCACATACTAGTTAATTATTCAGTGGCAATTTTGTAACAACTATCTGTATACAACAGCTATCAGAAGTTTTGAAGTTGAGACAACAAAGACAGAAGGTATAGCCTCACCTGGCACATGCAAGTGCTACTAAAGCAGCAGCAGCATTTTCCCGCTGTCTGTGTGTGTGTAGGATCTGTGAACAAGCCTGCCCATGAGGTTGGCCAGACTCCTGAGCACCTTCCTCCAGCCAGGAGCACAGCAGGCCCTCCAGGCCATTCAGGCAGTCAGCAGGCTCTTTGCTGAGGCTGAGCGGCTGGCAGTCCCGGAGGCAGGCTAGCAGAACTTCTGCAGTTACACCACACAGTGCTGGGTCACTGCGGGTTTGGGACTGCAAAAGAGGGAAGACCAGCAGCAGAGCGACACGGGACGTGAAGGGGGCCTGCTCGGGCTGCTGGAGCAGGCCTTGTCTTTTGAGTAAGGCTAAGGTCTCCTCATCAGCACCTCCAGTTCCCTCTCGCTCCTGCTGCTCCTCCAGGGCCAGCTGCTGCTGCGCTGCCCACAGGCCACGCAGAGCATTGAGGCGATACTCCAGCAGACGAGCATATGCGTTGCTTTGATTCCCACAGACAGCACGCAGACGCTCAGCAAGTTCTACAGGGTTCTTTGTCTCAAATGTAAGAATCTGGAGGAGAGAGAGAGAGAGAGAGAGATATGATAAAGAGATCGAGTTTACCATTAGTTGACATTTAATTCTGAAACTAAGTTTAAAAAACAAAGAAAACATGATTTTTAAATGATTGATTTTAAATGATTATCAGTCTGTTTAAATGATTATCAGTCTGTTTAAATATGAACAAATCTGTTTCACGAGGAATATTAAAACAGAAAGTACGGAATTTCATTTTACAAAGTATACATTTTGTTTCTCAGTGTTCTACTTTTGCTGACATCACAGTTTTACTTCATCATTAGTCATGTGGCTATTATGTAGACATTTAAGCAAATATTTCACTGTGTTTTAACTAATTTATTTAACCTCAGAACCAGGACAATTTTTTGTAATAAGCCACTTATTAACCAAAAGACCTTAGAAAACTGGTAATTCAGCAGAGTAGACTCATCTCCACAGTTCTTCAGACTAATAGCAAAGATCATTAGGTATAGTATATCAGTGAAACAATGCGCCTCTTGTGCACTTAGGATACATCTCAGATATTGATTACATTCTGCTGCCCACGAATCACAGTCTAGAAAAAAATTCCATTATTCCATTTAGCAGGCAGAATTTGTATTGATTTGATTTCAGAAATGCTACTTATGTTACAGTAACACTCCTTATCTGGACACCAAGCTTTCTCCACCTTTCTCTGCAAATCACTGCTACCACTGCATACATTAAAAAAAAACATCAGAATATGTCATTTACAAAATCAAAACTAAATGGGACAGTTAAAACTGGACAAAAAAGGCAAGAAGCAGGTGTAATTCTAAATAACCAGAAGAACAGACAAGTTTTTTTATGGTTCATGTTTTGTTGAGATCATTCAGCATATAGTTTCAGTTATTTTGAACATAACGTTCTTTTATATATGAGGAATAATTACCCGTTTCAAATTATTTGAAATTACTGTATGTGTAAGCCTAATACATTTTATATGAATGTTTCCTATTATGATAAAAATAAATTGTATCAGCTCTCTAACTGCCCTCTGTATATATGAATCCAACTTAAAGTATCAGATCATGAATGGATATAGACTCATTTATATATATAGTAAAATCATGGTATGCCCATATGATTGGCATGGGAAAAACATCTAGAAGTGAAGGTAGTTTAATTAGACCAGTGGAAAAGTGCAAACAATCCTCAAATTATAAACATTGTAGCTTCTGGAAAACTTGAGAAATTGTGGTTTTACATTTAGCACAAAGTGAACATAGAACACAAGTTGACAGCTGAACTAAAATGATAAACTAAAAGAGTCAAATGACAAACTTGTCAATCAAGTTAAAGATTAGATGTGATGTGACAGCAAAATTCAAAAAGGACTATAGGTGAACAAATGAACAACAGGCTGCTGCTTATGCAGGTGAAATTAAAGCTAAATACATACATAATAAAAACAAAAGAAGGGTTGTTGTCTGTTGATGTGCACATCAGAGTCCCTGTAGGCAAAGCATTTAGCTATAAAGCAGTAATTACCCATCCTGCTCATATCGACTTTTCTTAGAATATCCCCTCCAAAGTCAATTTCTTATTAAATGAAAACAACCTATGGCGTCCAGAATTTTAGCCTTAATCTTACTTTCTTCAAGCTGGCTTTGTGTTCACTAAGTCTACTGATAATAACCAGTGGACGCAAACATTGGAGTCATAAACAGGCCAGGCATTAGCATTAGCTAATGACATGTAACCGGATAATGATCGCTACAAACTGGCAGATGCTAGTAATTCAAACTATATTAAAAAATGTAGCATGTTGAAATGTCAAGGATGAAATATATGTTGTTTTAGTAGCTCGAAGTTTCAGCATCATTTTAAAGGCTTACAAAGCTAACATCAAGGTTATAACCAGCTTCCTAATTTTGCCTTCAAAATAAAAGAATACTCTAATACTAAGAATTTACAGGAACAATAAATAATTGTTTATATATCAAGAATACCATTTAAAGTCCATCTAAATTGATTAATGGTCGTAAAATATTCCATATATGTAATATTTTTACCTACAAACAGAAACGTGTGATTGCTGGAATGTGTTCAACATAAAAGGCTTCTATTTTGAAAGAAACGACAGGAAATAAGTTGGCAGCAGCGGACACTGACGATGAATCAATAACAAGCAGAGCAGAAAACTTGCAAACGTCGGCGCTGCAGTTATCTCCAGTGTTGCAGTGGGCAGAGAAAACATGTTTGAATAAACTTAGTTTGCAATCGCGTACGTGTGTTTCTATTTATAACTCTTTGTATGGCTCTAGTGTTAGAGAAAAGCGGCTTTCACCCACCTCCTGCTCGGTATCCCCCTGTTCCGACACTCCAATTTCACTGGGCAGCTCGGCCAGATCCGTGACCCGAATTAGTCCGTCGTGGAGAAATATAGTCTCCTCCTTCACCGAAAGCCACTGGGACGAATCCACAGCCCCGGAGCCCATCTCTCTCCCCTCCGACAGTGATGCCAAAAGGGTCGAACATTAAAAATTCAGTGACAGAATGACAGGAACGCCCGAGACAGCCTTTTAACGATCTACAATAAACATAACTGCAGTAGCCGCCGCGGTCTTATCTAACAATGGGGTCCGACAGGGCAGACTGTAGTACTAGGGTGCACACTCAGACAAGAGCCAGGCAGTGAACGAACAGCAGCGGCAGGTCCTCTTGCCTTGTTAGCTTAAGCAGAGCTAACTTACCGTACGGTATCGCTACAGCGTTACCGACCACAGTGGGCGTGACACTCGCACTAAACTCGTTATTGCCTCGCGCTGTTTAAACGACAGTCCTCTCGTAGTGAACACAACCTCTCTATTGATGCCATTTGACGGTTAAAACCTCATTGTATGTATCTTCGGTACCGGCCCAGCTGCTGTGTCAGTGCCTGGAACAGATAACGGCTGTCAGTGAGAGGCCATGTTTCCAAGGCCAACTAGCTGCACCCAGCATGCACCGCGCGCCAGAATAATAACTGTCAAAAATTCATGAGCTCATTGTGCTCCAACTTACATCAACAATTAAGGGACAAAAATACAATTATCATGTTAGAAAAATAGTTTCTTTTGTTTTCTCTTTTGCATTTATGGAAAAAAATGTAGTTATGGTAAAACATAATTATGAAAAAGCAACATCACTATTGGCTGACAGAACAACTTAGGCACAGTGAGAAAAATCACAAATGGGGGATAAAGGATGCAAATTTTTACAAGTGAGAATTTCTTCAATTGTTAAACATGAAGGTGGAACTTCCTCCATAGGAACTATCATGCTCAGTGCTCCCACTCAGTAGCTAATAGTGCACAGATAAGTCTACAGCAAAGCCTTGATGTTCAGATCCATCATTATTATCTTATTTTTTGCCAAAAATGTCTGACATTAAACATCTTCTTAAAAATAAACATGAAAAAATATTCAGACCTGACAAAATGTCAACAGTTCACATTAATCATCCAATCTACAGAATATAGCTTATGCAAATTAAAATCTTTACTTTCATTCCAGCAGAATTATTTTAAATTTCAGCCAGCAGTGCTACAGCTTGGTAATATTTGATCACAAACCTGATTTGAATCCATGGTTGATTAACAGGTTTCTGCAGAATTTGAGGACATGGTGAGACATTTGGTCATTGAATTCTGATTCTGAATCAGGTGTGTTGGAGCAGCTAAACTAATATATATCAACAAATCACTAGATTTGTGATGGGGCAAGCATTTTATGCATTTTTTAAGTCCTTGATGTCAGTTCAAGTCATTCTTCCTTATCCATATTAGGAAGAGAAAGGTTGATTTCCATAGTAAGAGTTGCTTTTTAATTAGTTTTAATGTACCGTTTGAAGTATTATATAGCATTATGAATTTTTATTTATAAATTATTTATATTAAATATATTGCAGATGTATGCATAGGCCAGGGGTGGGAAATTAATTTCCTCAAATGGCCCTTTAAGGACTTGGGACTATAAGGGAGGGACAGGTTAACAAACTAAATTCTGCCAAATCTATTGCATACATTGCTTTATTATTTTCATTAATAATAGACATTGAAACTAGGCAATAAAAATTGCCTCATATATTTAATAATTAATGTCAATAATGAACCCCATCATTTAAGAACCAGTTTTTTTTTTCTTTTTTGTGAGGTATCATGACATTGCTATTGGCTGCTGCATTTCCAGATGCATAAATCTGAATATCTTTCATTGTTTTTGCAACTTGGAAATTTTGAAGGATGTTATTTCTACAACACACTGCTGGTGTAGTCATAAAAGTTGTACGCTGAGATAAGTACCGGTAAGTTGCGATAAGTAAAGTTTATTTCGCATCTTTTACAGAAAAAAATCACAAAGTGCTTCACAAAAAACATCAAATTTAAAACATGATTAAAAGACAAAGAAACAGAAAAATAAAGATTAAAATAAGATTTCAAGAAATATTAAAAACAAAGAAAATTCAGAAAGACTAATTAGAATATCATTAAAAACACATGATGATCAAAACACAAATAAAGACAGTTAAACCCAAATGGAAAAACATAAAATATTTAAGTACTGGTAAGCTGTTTTAAGCACCAGCACCCCTATTGGATTATTTCAAAAGGCAAAAAAGCACCAGAGATACAAGATCGACCTCACAGGGGAACTGCCAGGTTCAATTTAGGAAAACAACATTTGCACCGAACACTTTGTCAATCAAGGGATGCCATGAGTTGCATAAACTGCCAGCCAACATAAGAGACAGCCCCTCCTTCCATTCTTTTACAGTAAAAGTCAGCTGAAATCATGGCTGGTCAGCAGTCACCAATGCAATCATTAACTGTCTGGTTTCATCTCAACTTTGTATTTCTTTT
This sequence comes from Callopanchax toddi, assembly GCA_006937965.1. NCBI lineage: Eukaryota > Metazoa > Chordata > Actinopteri > Cyprinodontiformes > Nothobranchiidae > Callopanchax > Callopanchax toddi. Next base: position 1,936,228 of record SSNR01000009.1, on the reverse strand, counting down.
TATTGTTGTTTTATCTTAACTATGGATTTGCCTCATGTTAGAATATAATAGTTCTTTTAAATGTAGAGAATATATAGTATTGTTTTAGTTGTTTTACTTATGTCTTAATCATGGTCTGATATGGTTTTATCTCATTTTAATCTTGTAATGTTTGTGTTTTATGTACTGTATATGATGGAAACTAGGTTTTGCTAATTCTGGTGTATTTGCGTCATGTACGTTCATTAATATGCTTTGTCCCATTCAAATAAATAAATATACCGGTAATCTAAATCAAAAGCTGTTTTAAATGGGGTCTTCAGCTGTTTTTAAAGTGTCCAGACTGTCAATACAACATAAAAGTAAAGGAAGTTAATTCCAAAGTCAAAGATAATGTGTGAACATTTTTTTAAGGGGAGAAATGTAATTAAGAAAGAAAAGACAATCACAGATCATTTTTGGCATGAAAATCTGAAGCAAAACATTTGTGCTAAAAAAAATCACAAGTTATGTTTTTATTAAAAATAAATTTAACAAGCATTGCAATAATCAAATACTTAGCAATTTTACACTGTCAAAGAAAAAAATCTGTATGAAACTGTATGCTTTTTAAATTTGTGCTGTGTTCATTCATTCATTTAGCTTTGACATTATATCAGTTTTCATCTGTAGCTTTAGGCAGTGCTTATAAAGGCGAACAGGAATCCTTTTTCTTCTGTCACTAGCTAAACATCCCATCTCAGTAGTGTCTTTTTCCTTTAGCTTCTTAAGTGCTCGATGTAGGTCAGAGGCTTTAGTGAAGCCATCAGAACATCTACAAAGGAAAATTGAAAAATAAAAGTGAGAAAACTTAATTCATAATCTGTCGGACATGCAAGCTGTGTTAACACATCTAACAAAGGGACTGGAATCACTGCAATGGAAAACTTGCTTAAGACTTATAAGCATTTCAGAGCTCAACACCTTTTGTTGCGATGGCATTTTTTCTCCTTTGGAAGAGTAAAACATTGCTGAGAGACAAAATCCACCAAGAGAGATGGAGCGATACTGGGTTTCTTCAAGTTTTTGATCTGAACAGCCAATCTGTAAATTTGACAAGACAAATATGAAACAAAAACATTCACAAGCCTTACTGTTCATACAAAAGGCAAGAAAATTAATAGACTAACAAACCGTTTTTACATTTATAAACTTACAAGCTTTCATTTTATGTCACAGCTCTGCTAACATTTTCATATTGGTAAACATGGTATTTACTTTTTATTAATGAATTTATAGATTTTTTATAGATATGATCTATTATATAACTAATAGCATCTAAGAAGGGATTCCATACAGTTTATATTTATGTTTTACATAAAAATCTTTTTTATTGTGAAAATCAAATGTTTTCCAAACACAAAATTTTTATAAGGTATTTTCATTATTTATCTGCATGTCAATAGTCAGTTATTCACTAAAGGGGCTGCACTGAGTTTTTACTTTTCAAAATGTTTTCCATAGTTTTATTACCAAAATAAAGTCACTGAAAAGACAAAAAGTCTTGGTCAGTTTGTTACAGGCACTTAACAAAACTGAGGGTGTTTTATTCTATTCTTTCTTCAAAGAAATAAATATCTGTCCACATACGAACTTATTACCAAAACTGGAGCATTGTTTAGAGAATCCCATAGGATCACATTCATTAAACTCACATACTCTTCTACAAACTCCAGCTTCCCATCCTTCACAGTCAGTGTAAAAAAATCTGACCCTTTTTTTAGAGACAATTTTGTTAAGACAACTTACAAGATGCAGCAGCAACAAGACTCCACAGTTATTAAACCTAAACACAAGGTGTCACTATAACAACAATCTAAATTTGTCTCCATTCTGACTGAATCAACACATTTTTAAAAACAGAAAACAGACATGTCATAGCAGCAGTTGCACTAATAAACATTCTGCTACACAATTACTATCACTTTACTGGAACGATGTAATGATCTGCTATACAATTATCCACACATGCTCAGTTTAAAGTTGGGATGGTGTGAAAGTAAAAACAAATACATCTACATTTCTGATGTGTAGCATATTCCAAGAAGAGTTGGGACAAAAAGATGAGTGAGTTTGTTTTTTTTAAGTGATGTCAAAAGTTGGTTGTATTTATAACTTGTTGTCACTGTTTCCATATCTCTGATGTTGAAAAACAATATTTGTTTTGATTGAAGTTTGTATAAATAAAATTGAATTTTTCTCCCTAAATGATGTAATATAAATGTCACACTTTCATTAATACTGTACAGCATCGTGAATATAAAACTTTTTTGTTTAATGTATGTATGTATGTATGTATGTATGTATGTACTGTATGTATGTATGTGTGTATCTATCTATCTATCTATCTATCTATCTATCTATCTATCTATCTATCTATCTATCTATCTATCTATCTATCTATCTATCAATCTACTGTATCTATCTATCTATCTATCTATCTATCTATCTATCTATCTATCTATCTATCTATCTATCTATCTATCTATCTATCTATCTATCTATCTATCTATCTATCTACAGTATCTATCTGGGGTGGCAAGATATTTTTTCCGGTGGCATCTGCCCCTCCTTGCCATTCTCTAGTTTCACCGTTGCATCAATCACTAATTATTTTTATTGCAAGAAAGGATCTGCAATGCAGAGGGAAGTTACAGTAACAAAAGTTCAAAGTGCAGTCATATTACCGGCTGGTGCAGTCACAGTGGTAAGCAGTCTTGGACTCCGTGTTCTGTAGATTATATTTCTTCCCTAATGGAGGAATTTTGAATTTACAATCATCCAGATGTTTGAAGCTTTGACACTGGAGCTGTTTATCTGGAGAAATAAAGACATGCATGCAATTATTATGTGCTTACAGTAAGGTAATCTGATTTAGTAATGTTTTTAAAAAGAAACTTTACACTTTTTTCACTTCTACAAACATGCAGTAAGCATTTCCATCCTGACCTATTAGCAGGAAGTGCAGCTAGATAGCTTTTTCTGAGTTATGAAGGAAGTTTGCCCTTGGCCACATTTTTACTGTAAAAGCAATGTTCTGTGGAATTTTTGTAGGTATTTTCAAGTTGTTGCTATGTCTCGCCATGTTTCCCTTCACTTTACTCACATAGGAATTCTAAAAAATGCAACAATGAATCGTTTATAGGAGATTGCTAAGCTACAATATTTAATTGCAGTATCATATCCTTTCTCCCTCTGTTCAGCCAGGGGTTTTTAATTGTTTATACTTACGTAAATAAACACAGCACCTTGCATTCATGCAGTATAGAAACCAATAAAACATGTAATATCAAGGAAATGCTGCACAATCAATAAATACTTGGAAGGATAAAAAATACTGCAGGCAAGTTGTTGTAAAATTATATGACTCGTCTTAGTCCTGAGTCAGTGTCTTTGGATGTTATCAGCACATTTTGGAACACCGTGGATCTGAGCTAGATTTAGTTGTTATTAATATAATTTTATAACAAAACTGTAAATTCTCAAGTGTTAGTGAGCATTGCAGCTCATGTAGCTAAAACTGAATCAGCTGATTTAACACAGCCTCACAGAGGTTAATTGAATCTGTTCTGAAGTCAAAACTGTGTTTTTGTGCAAAAGTGATGCAAAAAATGCCAGTTAGCTTCAGTATCTGTTGGTCGCCTTTAAAACTCATGATACATGGGTGGAAAAGGAATAAAATCAGGAATGTTTTCTCTACGTTTTCCCCACACTTAACCAGACGTGTAATCTCCTTAACAAAATGATGTGAACAAAACGCTCTTGTTTTATACTCACCTGTCAGATCATGTAACTCATTATTACGTACTGAGCTGTTCTTTGCTTGGATGTTGATGGTGTTGCCCGAGAGCTGCTGATTTGTTTTGTTTGATGACAGATAGAACCCCAGCCCTTTTTGTTGCTTGCCATACTCAAGAACAGATGCTGTAGTTTTTTGTTTTGCTGTGATTTGAGCTGGACGAGTTTCTGAAGTATTCCTGTTGTGTGTCGCTGTTGCCTTTTTAATGTGCATTCCCATGTTTTTCATCCGACTGACTGGAGATCTGTTTGTCTTCCCCAGAGTTCCAGTTGTTAAGTGGGATGTTGTTTCCTTCTGTAGACAGCTTGTACAGTGTAATGAAGACGTGTCATTCTTTACAGATTTACTGGATCTACAACAGCCTCTTTGCTTTTGTAACTTTTTCTTCCCTTGAGTGCTGTTGCTCCTTTCTTTTGCTGCTGTCATCAGGTGGGGGCGACGTGTCAGACTCTGTGTTAAATGTGGGACACTTGAAGTAGTTGTGGAGGACGTTTGATGATCAGGGCTTGAGGACACTTTCAGTGAGACATTGCTTTTCTGTACAAGGCCTCCAAAGCCCTTTCTCACGCTTTTCTTTTTTCCAACAATTTTTTTCTCCACCAGCGTCAGAGTTTGAGTTTTCACTGTCTGAGTCGTAGTCTGTGTGCTGGGTGTTGTGTTAACTAATGAGGGTTCTGGTTTTGATAGTTTCTGGTGCTTTTTACAACCTTTTCCCTTTGTCCTGCGGTGGAAAGTGTCTCCTCTAGGTAGCTCTCTGAGGCCACATCTGTGTTTAGATTTAGATGGTTTCCTCTGAGGGTTTGACAAACGCTGCTCTTCACTGCTTGTTAAATTCTTGCTGTCAGTCGGCACATAATTGCCTGAGACATCAGAGCTGTTGTAGGGCAGAGGGCTTCTGAAGACAGCGGATGGAGCCAGTTTGGCTACTTTGCACCTATGGGGAGTAAAATGCATGTTAAATTGAATAACGAAAGCTAAAATCTGTGATTTGTTTGTAAATTACAGCCCACAACACTTACATATTTATTCAGCTAATGAAATGTGTGCCTTGAAGTTCCAACTGAAATATTCATACTAATTTAAAGCTGTTATAATTAGAGGTAACGTGGTTTGGTGTTTATGTCCTGACAGGCCTTACAGTAAGAGTTGGATCTTTGAAACTTGGGAAATTTGGGTACAGTTTGGTCCAATTTCCCAAAAATCTTCCTCAAACCTTTACTAATTCTGTCTTGAGTGAAAAAACTGTGAAAAGTCTGCAGATCAAGAATTTTCCTAAACAGAATTTAATTAAGAAGTTTCACTTCTCTTCTTTATCTCCATCAGATTTTATATAGATGATGTTGAGGCATATCCTGTTTGTTTTGTTTGCTTTCAGCATAATCACACAATTACTTGTAGTGAAACATTAAAGAAACACTGCCAGTGTGTCCCCACTTACATTCCCCACCAGTACATCTGTGTGCACCGCTTCAGCTGCTTCAGCTCGAAGCAGGGAACCTTCAGGATGTTGAAGAAGCTGTAGCCCATCATACCTGAGATGCTATCATTCATGCCCAGGAGGCACTGTCGAAACCTGACAGACAGACAGGGGGCAAACACAGGTTAAGAAAAAATCCTCTAACACAAATAACCAGGGGAATCTTCTTGAAAGATGCTGTTTTAGAAGAACTTAGTGGTATTCTGAAAATTTACAGCCACAAGTAATGGCTGATAGGAGGTGACCTAAATGTAAGTTTATGTTGGGAATGAACAATAAAACATTAAGAGGCAAATATTGGACTTAAATTGCCTGCCAGAATTAGACAAAAATTAAAATTACAAAAAAAAAGTCAACAACTCTAAATAGGTTCTCTGCAAATTGCAGCATATAATATTTATCAATCACATAAATTAGTTAAATCATTGCCTCTGGGTGTTTTTCCTTAAATAAGTTTACATCTTTTGGCTTAGATACAAAATTATTTATTAGAATTCCAGAGATGAGTTCAGTTTTTTTAAAGTGAGAATATATAAAGCCAATATGTCCATATATGATTGTCCATGCCAGACAGAGCATATGGGGATGTGATTTACTGCTTGCAGGAGTTTATCTGCAGGCAACAAATACTTGCAATCACAGCTCACATTTAGAAATCCAGTGTCTTAATTCTGAAGCCTTACCTCTGGTCACACTCACAGTGTGAGACGGTGAAGAAGTTGGGGTTGAAGACTCCATAATTCACCCTGAAAGCTGGGATGATGTGTGAGCAGTGGTCATGCTCACGGCAGCATCTATCTGCTCTCTCAAACATACCTGCACAAGAGTCAGAATTATAATATGATCATTAAAGTCATTCACATGAAACAAAATAAAAATCATTTAAAAGTTTAAAAGAAAGCATGAAGGACCAAATATTTAAAAACTAAGATCAATAAAATTATATTTGAACAGTTCTGAAGTGGGTTTATGTGTAAACATAATAAATAATTACTATTTCCCAGTTAGCCTCTTATAGCCTCAGTTCAGAAAAATAAAACACAGTCAAAGACAAATTTGCTGCCATCGTAAAGCAGCTCTGATCTCTAATTTTTCAGTTCTTGCAGACATTACAAACATTCAAGCTGTTGTTGTTTTTCATTACATGATTATTGGAATCACCAAAAGCAAAATGAAGCACTGGTGCATCAAGGGTCAAGTCCAGCAAGAATCTGTTATTATTTCAACCTAAATAACGGTATACTACTAAATTATGGCTGTATAAAAGTTTAATAAATAATGTCCACATGTAAATTGTTAAATTTGGGAGATTGGAGCTGTTATTAGATGGAAGGAATACACTTTAGGCTTGGCTAGCTCATCAGTCCAGTTGGACATAAACTTTATTTCTCCAAACAGGAAGTTAATGAGTAAGATAATTGTAGTAAGTAAAGTTAATTAAGTTAATTTATTAAGTTAAACAAACTTGATAAAGTAGCTGGACTGCTCCACATTAACAGTGCAGTGTGTATTAATATGAGGCAAATCAATCAAACAAATAAATCAACAGAATCTCAATGGGAGACTGAATATATTTAAATTATTCATATATAAGCCATAAGCCCAAAATAAAGAACTAAATGCCAACATGCTCACCTAGCTGTTCGTACCCGGCTGCTCTGCTCCCACTGCCACACCACAAGGTTCCTGGAAATATCCAGGAGCGTTTCCTCCGAGCTCCCCTCTCTGTCCCGTCAGGCGCCCAGAAAGGCGTGAGCGCGCATGGAGCATCAGGATGCAGCAGCGCGCTAATGTTAAACCTCCATTGAATTTCTTGACCCCATGTTTTGTTTCTGCCGCAGAAAGCACGATATCCCTCCGTAACACTCGGGTGTGAATGTATCTGGCAAGCAACAAGTCTCGTGTCCTCGGTCCACCTGGTGAGGTACAGGAGGAAGCGCGCACTGGCTGCGTCTTTGCGCAGAAAGGTGAGGAGCGTCTGTCCGTCGGAGCGGCTCGAACTGAGGCAGGACAAGCCCGGTCCGGCCGGATCTTGTGTTTTAGATAAAATTAAGGACGACAAAAAGAAAACAGCTCGAGGAATCCACGTTTCCATGTCAGTGTCTGAGTGCGATGCCTGCTGTCAGCTTACTGAAGAGGAAGAATCCTCCCTCCTAATTGGGAACTGCGTGATTTAAAAAAAAAACTAATCGTCTTAAATTGTCTCTAACGTAATCACATAATTTGAGGAAATCTCGTCTTGTCTTCAAAAGTTTCCTTATTGGTCTGATGACAAGGAAAATTTGACACTCAGTTTCGTCCACGTTGTCCATCAATCATAAACCGATCGGCATAAGTGGGAAACCCACCCAGACTGAGGGTCGGGACACATTCCAGCTAGCTCCTCCTGAAGGGATCGCATGGTGTTCTGGAAAGTGATGCATGGTGCTTCAGCAGGTTCTGGGTCTCCTCCCAGTAGACCTGCCCAAAATCCTCCTGCAGGCACTTAGGAGTATGTGTCTTACTGGTCAAATTGATGGAAAATGTAAGAAGTTCGTGCTACTGCAATATTTTGCATGAAAATGTGGCTATTAGAAGCATGTAATGGTGAGATTTCCACTTCTCAAGCAATTCATTGAAACAAAATCCGACAACAGTGGTGGGTATGTCACACAGTGAGAATTTGTTTGGGTTTTTATTTGCATGATTTTATTCCTGTTTTTATATTTTATTTTGGCATGTTTTTATACTATTTTGAACATTGTTTGTTTTAATTATGTGGATCACTGTGTGGAATGACCTTTTTAACATTGATGACTGTCACCTGTGGAGAGGTGGGCGTGGCCAGCAGGAGGCTATTTAAGTGCCACAGAGAGATGAGAGGACAGACAGAGGACAGAGGCATGGGACGGAGGTGGAGAGGAGGGAGGCCAGGAGGCATCCCTGGCCCCCCCAGCCTGGAGATGAGAGGCTCCCAGCCTGGAGATGAGAGGCTCCCAGCCTGGAGATGAGAGGCTCCCAGCCTGGAGATGAGAGGCCCCCCAGCCTGAAGATGAGAGGCCCCCCAGCCTGGAGAGGAGACGGCCCCCAGCCTGGAGAGGAGACGGCCCCCATGGCTGGAGAGGAGACGGCCCCCATGGCTGGAGAGGAGACGGCCCCCATGGCTGAAGAGGAGACGGCCCCCATGGCTGGAGGGGAGAGGCCTGCCCTGGGACTTGTTCCTGTTTTTTAAAAGGTTTTAATTACTTTTTTTTTTAATCTAATTTTATTGTCACTTTTAGTTCTTTTACAGGGAAATAAACAATCATTTATTTCCTCTGAGCTGGTGTCTGTGCTCTTGGGTTCTTGAGTTGCTGCTCCCCCCTGGTTTAGGCCCTCGGGGTCCTGGTCAAGACCTCTGGGGCCCCCGTGACAGGTATACCCCAATAACTTGTCATGTGTCAAATTTGAGCAACATTTACAGCTTGACAGTGAGGCTCATGCTGTTCACAAGTTAATTTGCTGTCTACTGATCCCACTCTTCTTGAAGGGCAGTCCTCAGGTCATTGAGGCTCTGGGGGACAGCGTTACAACCTACGGCTGATCCAATAAGTTTTTTGGGATCCAGGTCTGGAGAAAGTGTAGGCCACTCCATCTGATGTACCCCATCTTCAGCAGCTATTCCCTAATGATACGACCTTGGTAAGTTGGAGCATTATCGTCCTTGAAGTTGAAACTAGGCCTGTGTTGTTCATGTATACAAACAATGATTGGATTAATGATGTTATCCAGGTAGTCCAAGCTTGTCACAGTACCACCAATGGTTGGTCTCCTTGGTGTCTCCAACATTTTTTCTGAAGTTTACATTTTTTTTTTTGGGGGGGGGGGGTTATTTGATGCTCTTATAGTTCTCGGCATCTAAAACATGATCCAAACTACACACATTTCTATGCAAAAACTGTTACCCACCGGTTTCATTAATGCATGATTTTTTTATTTCATTGTTCATAAAACTGCTCTTATATTTTTAAATTTTATATATATCATTCACTCTTATCTGAATTACTCAGTCAAACTTTTTCTGATAATTTTCTCCTGTCCAATTTTCTATTTTAATAATAATAATAATAATAATAATAATAATAATGAAATCCCAACACAAGTTTCTAAACTGTCTAAACACACAAACAACAAATGCCATTTTTCCTTCAGATTTTATTGGTCGGTGTAAACTTTCTGCAAAACCTTTTCATGCAAAGTTATTTGCAAACATACATATTTCAACTTCATGCACTATCTATGTACAAATACAGAGATTAAAGAACGTTCCATTGAATTGGTATAACCAAGAAGACAGCCATGGTTTTAGCTCGGAGAGAAGCCTGTTTTCATTTTTTTAAACATTTGACGATCATCATGTTGTGATCACAGCAGCTGATGTACAGTAGCACAGAGTAGGACTGGTGAAAACTGAAGCCTCCACCACATCAGGGTGTTGAGGCTTCACAGAGTAAACATGACACTGAAAGCTTTGAATGTGCAAAGTACAGACCTTCTCAATCAAACGCTGAGATTAACTGTAGGCTGCTACTGATAAGAGTCAAACCATCTCCTTTGTCGATGTGCTCTGTTGATTTATTTGTCAGTCTTGTGGACGCTAACAAACCAGTTGATTTAGATCACATCGTAGTCATGCAGAATATGGCCTCTTGTTCAAAGTATCAGTAGGAATGTTATGGGGAGAAGTGTAAACATCAATGAAATTACAATAGCATCTATTTGTTACAAAGTGTATATATATATATATATAGATAGATATATCTTGAACCACAAGACATGTCATGCATAGGATTTTTTCATTTTTCTCTTAGTTTTGTAATTGGAACAACTCGCAGACAGCTGTATAAAGTGAGGTCATTCCACTTTGTAAAGTGTGCTTTCCTTGATTTGCCATAATTAGTGAACAAACACTCTCTGAAGCCTCAGAGGATTGAGGTGTGGCAGAGAAAATAAGGGCCTTGTTTTGTGCAAAGGGGTACGTTGGGGTAAAAGCGGGCCAGATTGCCCCAGGCACATGAGAGTAACAAGCACAGTGCATGCAAGTAGAGCTGCACACATACTCTTGACATGACTTTCTCCATGGTCTCTCCTTGTTAGATGGAGCAGCCAGATTTGTTAAGGATACCTGTAGGAAACGTGACCGTGTGCATTCAGTGTAAACAGTGCAGTAAGAAAAACCTCTGAGGAGTCAGAGTGAACCGCGAGCTTTTCAAAGAGCAGAGGTAGCAGGATGAGATTGTTCTTCTTTTTGTTTTTTCTGCCAACTCTCAACCGCAACAAAATAAAACGAACAAAAAAAAGAAACAAAATTTCATCATTATGGTTCACTTTTCATGTTTTTCTTAACACATAGTTATTACGTCCCACAAATTAAAACTCACAGCTTAAATAACATTACATAAAACTTCTTGGTAAACTATATAGGTGCGCTAGAATATATATTTTTTCTTTAAATCACAAATTAACAGCAACTGATTAAAGAGTAATCTATAGCTCATGGTCCACTCACGTATGAATCATCTGTTGTTTCAGATGTCTAGCCTAACCTGAGCAATGTATCAATATGTAAACATTTCTTTGTGGAAATATACAATATGTTCATGCAGCTGACTTTTTTTTGTAGTTGCAGCTGTGTGTTTTTACGTGTGTGTGGCCTGGCATGCTAATACGGTTCTATGTGTTACATACATGTAGTCTCATGAGAATGTTCAGGGAATGGACCTCGGTTGTGAACTCAAACAAGGCTTTTATGAGCTTGAGAGACGGTTATAACCTCTGATGATGAAACATATTGCTTTTCTTTATCCATTTTCTATAGAGGACAATGTGTCACTCCAGCTTGATGACAGATGTAGTGGTTAGATTGTTTAAATTCAGAATTCAGAGGCAGATTTATTACCAGCACAGGCAGTGAAAACCAGAGAGATATGCTAAATGAGGGTGGGAAGGAAAAACAGGGGCCTGGGCGATGGTTAGGTTTGAGGGAATGAATGCAAACTGATGGATGTGAGCACACGCTGTATGGTTAATCACTAGCGATGTGATTCTCATTCAACAAGGTGTGCCAGCGCTCGATCTTCTTGTCCTTGTTCTTCAGGCACTCATACCAGTGCTTCAGCCTCTCCCCTTTGGCAGTGATGCCCAGCTGACATCCACCTGTCAGGAAGAACGGGGAGGATGCAGGTGGTGAGCAGATGGGAATTTGATTTATTTATTGCATAAATAATAGGACACCAATCAAATATTTACCTATGTAATCATTGGCCTTGCCGATATCATAATCCCACACAGAGATATCTAATGTCTTCTTGGCCAGTTCGCTGTGTTTGATGTCAAAGCTGAACTCCTGAAAATTGATTCAGAATTTTAATAAAAACATTCTCAAAATAGCACGATACGCTCTTTTTTTTTTTTTTTTCCTTTGGAACTTTCTTCCAAACCTCATTAAACTCTGGGTTCAAAGTCCTCTTCTTGATTTGTGTCTTGCACTTGCCCTTCTTCCCCATGTCAGGTTTCAACCATCTGCAAATTAGAAATGCACAGAATGAAATTGATGCTATTTCTAGAGTCGCCAGCTTGCAGCGCAAAGTGTTATTTTTTTATTGGCTCTACCTACATTTTGACATATGGGTCGGAGTAGCCATTAGCATCCATGGCAGCCAGGTGAACGCAGCGCACAACCCCCACGATGAGGCGGTTTTGCTGGGTGCTGTACATAAGATAGACCAGAATCCGACCACGCTCCTCGGCCTCTGAGCCATCTTTCCCTGGCTGAGACAGAGTGGAAGAAGGAAAAAAGCTAATTGTAACGAGCGTATCAACCTCTCGAGGAATCTGTCACGTTTAGACATGCTCAAAAAAAAAACAGTCATTGCCTCATCTTCGTAGAGCGCGATCCCTCTGGCTGTTCCAGCTGTGGCTGTTCTCTTAGTCTGTGACAGGGAACACGATTACAGCAGATCAGTGAGAGATTTGGTCAAATACAACAAGAATCGTTTGATTCCTTGATCGTCTCACTCACAGGCACAACTCTCTCTAGGCAGACATTGAAGTTTTTCTTCTGATTCATCTTCAGTTTCTTCAGTGCCACGCGGGTTTCACCTATAAACTCATTATGCCCAAACTTGTCTTCATCACAGACGGAGACCCTGTGGAAATTATCAAGAAAAATGCTAATTATAATAATAAAAGTGTCATCAAAAAACAGGTGAATTTGCTGCAGAGTAGTTTGAGTGGGACTGAGAACATTACACACCTGAGGGTTTTGCGCTGCATGTCCTCATCTGTTAGGCCGTGATAGGTGAGCGTCTCATTCCACACAGGGTTACGGGTGTTTCTCAGAGTCTTTGTACGCAGCTTGTTGGACTGTTGGATGTCAGGTAGACCAGAACAAATAAAAACATATTCATGTTCTAGTTTTGGTCAATTGAAACAACCACAAGGTGTCAGGCTTGAGCTACCAGACAGGCCTTTATATTACAGTAAACCAAAAAGTATTTTATAAAAACACTCCACCAACTTTCTTTCTGTTTCTTTTGGGAAAAAGGCATCAAGGTATTCTTTTTCTTTTTTTACCTTACTAGCTCCTGGCAGCAGATGAAGTTTTACATAAGGATCTGCCAGCCCATTTGAGTCCATTGGCTTCAGTCCCTGAGAAGAAAAAGAGCAAAGTGTTAATGAGATCACAAATAGTAGAAAGCAATTAAGCTAAAGTGCCATTCAGGAGCTTTTCAACATCCACCACTTGATTGAAATGGCGCCTTTGTGTGTGAGAACGAGGGCATCAGTGGTACCTTGGCTTTGATGATGCTACAGTGGAGGCTGTTGCTTTCCTGTTCGTAGACAAGACTGAACTCCAGAGAGCCCAAAGTTGCTGAAAGAGACCCAGATCAGCCATAACGTTAAACTACAAAATAGAAAGGCTGATTTAAAATAATTAAAAGTATAAATGTAGAGATTTTCCTTGTAATTAAACAAATTTCATCTTGTGAGTTGAAGTGTGAATAAAACCAAGACAGACTGAAAGGATGGGCCAAAAAACAGTTCAGTTCTTCCCACAAGAAACATTTACCGGTATACCGACAATATTAGAAGCACTAAACATAAAATAAATAAATACTCAAGTCTCAGTGGAAAACATTTAGTGTGGGATAAATGACGATGGAGAGAGTGCCCACACAGATTTTCTTTGGAGGAGTTTGCATAGCTGGATGCTGGGGGACAGAATAGTCAAATGTGATCTGTTAATTATCCGAAAATTATCATTAACTTCTTCATGCTTAGATTCAATACTAATTGCAAGGACATAATGTTCTTTTTGGTAATAAATAAAGTCCAAAGTTGTGCTATCGGCGTCGTTAAGGAAAGTGGTGTGGGCTAAATATTCACACCAACATGATCAGTTCTTAAAATAACAGCATTCAAAAGAAACACGATGGTATGCGACATGTTTAGAGCACTGGCAGAAAATATCTTTTCTTTAACATTTTTTAATCAAACTGTAAATCAGGCTTTGTGTAGATATTAGACATACAGATAGGACCCCAGTACTCAACTTTCAATATGAATGATCAGCTGCTCTTTCAATATTTTTACCGGTCAAACTTTGGACTAAACTGTGTGACAGCCCATGGAGTTGGGATGGCTGATTCACACAAACAGTGCAAAATAAACAGGTCAGAACAATCAGCTCATCCTCTAGTCTAGAGTCTAGACCAGAGACCTGCAGCCAGGTCTGCTCTTTCTCACACCACATGAAATTTGTCCACAACTACACAATGCATCTGACGCTTGAAATAAAGATGTATGAAACTATTGGTTAAACTGTGAAATTAATAAATTGTGGACATTTATTGATATTTTATCAAAGAAAAAGGTTGACCTTTTATGAAAAGGGAAAAATACATTTGTCTCATTTATATCCCTTTTTGATCAAATTTGTACAATTGCCAATGCATATGAATATATGTCTATGTGAGTCATTTGTATATTTGTAAAAAAATAAAATAAAAAAAACACTTCAATAAAGTTTTAATTCCACCCTTTGTGATGGATTTTAGAAAAAAATTGTCTGGCTAGAAGTTGGATTAATGAAGTGAAACAGGCTAACAAACTGATCGATTGCTTCATCTATTAGTATAATTCTTAAAAAATAGCCTTTAAATAGTGAGATAACATTTATATACATGTTAGTTTTGGTCAAAGCTACAAGAAGCCACACTTGGCCCCAGCGCCACAAGTTCTGACCCCCATTTCAGATATTAAAAACATAAAAATACCATCAGACATGGTACTTTTATTAAGCTTTAGTCACCAAACTGAGACCTGACTACAGTCACCTTCACATCTCCTCAGAGAACAGACACACAAAATACTTCCTTTGCTCCAGGGAATGAATCTGAGGGGAGTTTAAAACTTGTTGGCCCTGTTGAATCTCAAATTATCTGTCCATGCTCTAAAGACCTGGACCCAAATAAAAATAAATCCAATTCCAATGAGATGGAATGAAGCCATTTTGTGGCTCCAGGCTAAAAACATGAATGGATTGATTTCATTCTTATCATTAAAACTGAATTTATCGACAGTCATTGAATATGTCCTCCTCAGCTTTAATTTCTCTAATATAGATCTTCATATTATGAATCACCATATAAAGACGGGTGGGTAATTATTGCAAGCTTGTTAAAATGTGGACATGAAGCATGAACTGTAAAACAAAGTTAAATTAAAGACACTTTAACTGAAGAGACAGATATTACCTGTAATGAGTGGAAATAATAAGAAACTGTACACAAAATGAAATGAAACTAGAAACATGGCGCACTCACTGGCTTCATCAGAGTCGTAGTCATTGGCCTCATCCTCATCCTCAGCTGGGGGCGGCTGCTGTCGGGGGGGAGGTGTACTGTAGGCAGCAGGCTGCCTCCTGTCCTCTCGTACTGCAGGAGGTGCTCTCTGCTCTGGAGAAGCTGCACCAGAGGCGTAAGCACCTTTATCCTCTCCTACAGGTCCTACAATCAGATTCAGTAATCTGAGACAGCATAAAATGACACCGCTGGCGATGCAATATTCATTTAATGATCTACACTTCCTGTAAGGAAATGAGCAGTTCCTCACCCTGCTGGGCCACAGCAGCTGAAGCAGCAGGCTGTGGTCTGGAGCTCTGTACAGGCACCATCTTCTTCATCACCACCGCTCCAGCCTGACCTCCTTCTTCAGGGCCAGCACCGCCCGTGGTCATGCGCACAACAGGTTTAGGGGCTACAGGTGGGTAACCAGCACGGCCCTGTGGCTCTGCAGCTAAAGTAAGCATAAATAAGTCACACACAAAGACTCCCAAAATGCAAATAAAAGAAATGCATAATCACCCCACTTCATCCCTTTACTGCAGTGAGCCTTTAACACTGCCAGGTCTTTCTGGATACTTTTGATGTTGCAGATTTTTTTGTTGTTGCAAAGGAGCTGACCTACATAAGCCTGAACATGCAGCAGTCATACTTTCTGCCTGCCAGTGCAAACCCTCTTTTTAATGGCTCAATCATATTGAACAGGTAAACCTACAGAGAGTGAGAAATTAAACCATTTGACCCATCAGGCCAGCACCATGTGGAGGCTCATTTCATGTCACAGCATGCAACTTCCAGCTGGTTAATTGAAGACCTCATCCCCTCTCCTGCATCAGTGGGCGGCACTGTCACATTTGGGAAGCAGATAAAAGGTCGTAATGATGGGAACAGAGCCAGAAGAAGTGGGGTTGGATGGTGAAGGAAGATGAAGAGGTGGTGCTTTGATCAGTAAAAGGAAAACTGATATCTGCCATTTAATGAACAAATTAATAAAACTGTTTCCACGCATTCTCCTGAGTCAGTTATTACAGCTGTTTCTCTTTTTCATTCTTTTTTTCCACAGCACACAGGAGCCGACAATGACTCAGCACATGTTGAAATAAAAGTGACACGCTGTGTAACAGCTTTTCACCTTTCAGAGGGAAAGAAATAGTAAACCTGTTTACTGGCCTTATACTGTAAAGAGACCATTTTAATTTTCTAACAGCCAGACTTTTTGCCTAGAATGTAACTCCCACATGCTGTTATTTGCATTTTTCTTTATATTTGTATTCTACTGTCAGTTTGTTCTATATGGACTGTAAGGGAATAATTGCCAATAAAAAATAAAGTGATAAAAAAACATTTTCTAATAGCCAATGCTGTGTAAAGCAGTGCCAAAAAAATCTGTGTTTATGCAACAACACAGTGTGACCTGTTAGGAGTAAAAATAGAACCCATGGAGAATGACATTAGAGCCCATTTCACATATTTTCCCTTTAAGCTGACAACAGATGAACAAGTCGTTTTTATGACTAATAAGAGGAACTCAACAGATTGTGGAACTGAATAAATAAATAAAAACAACACGGACAGAGCTGTCCTCCTTTGAGCTGGAACCTACCAGAAATAACTGAATCAACTAGTCTCTTTTATACTGTTTGAGTCAAAACGAACAAAAACAACTTTCAATACATGATTTGAGCTGCAGTAGAATTTTGCTTTCTAAATGCTCCCATTCACTAGTGTCTTGTTTACCATGATGCTGCATGTTTTTTAGTTTGACAATAATTATGATGCCGTTGGGAGAAAACTATAGCTATCAAGCTAACAGCTAGTCCGAGCAGGGCCAAGATCAAAGATAATTACTTTCGCTTAAAAACACTCCAATCTCAAGCTTAAATTTTATAGCTATTCCCATGAATGCTATTTCACTCTTATTTACATAGAAATCAATCTTTATTAGCAAGCAAGCACAAATAGCTGCAGCTAGCTGTAGCACTTCAGGTGCAGCCAGGAGCACTTCCTGCAGGAACATCATTGTATTTCTATCAGATTAATAAATGACAGGGTTAGGGTTAGATTGAGGTTGTTATCTAAAACAGGTAATAGTTTAAATGTTCAGAACCATTCACTGAACACAGAGTGGTCTTAGCTGTAACTGATAGGTTTTATACAGTAAATGCAACATCATTAATATTACCATCTTATAAAATGTACTGTAAGCTTAGCTCGGTTTATGAAGTTTTATAAGATGGTAAAAAATATGGGCTCTCAATTGTTGATTCAAGAATCAAAACACTCATGGCTAAAATATGTTAATGCTTGGTCTAACATTGACTTGATGGTAACTTTATCCACAAATCAACGTAAAAACTATCTGAGCAATGTACTTTAAGAAATTCAGGATATTCTTCTTGAAAAATACAAATAACTCAGTTTATGTTTGTTCATTTAGGAGATGCTCTTATCCTACGCGACTACACCTAAGGCTGTGGGAGGAAACTGATGCATGCATGGGGAAAACATGCAAAGCCACGCAGAGAGGCCACAGATGGGATTTGAAACTGTGACCTTTCTTTCTGCAAGGCAGCAGTGCTTCCAACTGTACCACCATGCAGCCCTCTTCCAGCAGACAAAGATAAAACATTTAAATTGTGTAAGGAAGTATTTCAGATGCCTAAGTATTAGAAAAATAAACTTGCCTGACACTTGCTGCTCAGAAGCAGAAGCTTGATTCAGACCTGAGAGATACGCATTGAAAATGAGCTTTCACAAACCACCAGGTTGATAGCTCTGTAAAAATGGTGCGTAGAAAAAGCTGAAAGTGACTGTTATCTACCCTGAGGGTGACTGTTATTTACCTGGTGGTTGTGGCTTGGTTACAGCCTCTCGGGGCTCAGAGGCTGTGGGTTTCTTCAGGTCTGCAGCCTCCTTGGCACCTGCCCCTTTGGATTTAGACAGTGGCATGGGCGACGGCAGGAAATGCTTTGGGAACCCTTTGAAGAACCAGGCGCCAGACCTCTTCCACACCTGAAAAGACAGAAGATTTTATGTTGTAATCTCCAAAATGGTCTATTTGTTTTTCAACAGTTTTTCTGGTTTTCACCTCTCGCTGTTCTCTGCAGATCTTGCACAGCCACACAGCGCGGGGCCGACTGCCACACTGTGTACCACATTTAGTACACATGTTCTACACAAAAAAGGAAGCACATAAAGACACCAGCTGCTCATTTGCAAACATTCTTTTATAAATGCACAAATCATTGACAATTAGGTTTTTCTCAACTTCAGGGAGCATTTGAGCACAGCGACTTGTTTATGCTTGTTTTATAATTCACTACCTTTTTACAGTCCTCGCACACCACTGAGCTGACCCCAGGTGAGCCCAGCTGCTCCCCACACAGCAAGCAGCGGGAAACTCCATCCCCACACACAGTCTTCTTTATGTCATCCAGGCGGTTTATCAGGCGCCTGCAGCAACACATGGTAAAATCTTTCCAAAGGTCTAAAATGATGCCTTCCCTCTGTTTCGACTTGAGATTGTGTCTTAACATAAACTAGTCTTCAAACTCTCACCCAATTCTTTCCTGCTCCATGGCCTCCATTTTCTCAGCACGGGCAATCACGCTGTTAATAATCTCCTTCTCTTCATCTGTAAGGTCTGGACCGGGACCAGGACCAGGCTGCAGGGTCCAGTTCCCCCTGTCAGTCAAAAACAGTCTCCTTTTTAAGGTTGTCATTTCAAAACACACTATTCACATTTAGTGTATGAACAAAGCAATAAGGGGAACACATTCTGTTGATTCAAGAACCATCAGAAACACACAATGCAGGAATAATTTTTTTTTAAGTGTCTACTTACTGTTCTTTATCACTGTTGTGGATCACGCATCAGAAACAGATGTGGGTGAAACAAAGCATGGCATCATTTAGTATAATGTTGCTAATCAAGAGATACAGAGACTAAAATGTTCTGACAACTGTCCTCACCTGGAATGCATGCTCCTCTGCCTGTCGTTGGACACCCAGCGACCTGAGCCGCCGCTCATCACTGTGTCGGTCATGCTGCACGGCTGCAGTCTGCAGGTGGAGGGATGGAACAAACAGGACACACAAGTTACGCATTCAGCAGACACAAAACACAAGATGGTGCCAAATGTGTATTTGAAGCTGATATAATGTGTATTGGGTCACACTTGTCTCATGTCCATGCAGACTGCTTCCTCAAAAAAAAAAGTATTTTTCACACCGATGGAGTTAAATTAACTGACCACACACACTGATGACCATCAGGAGCCATAAAACTTGGAGAACCAACAAAACTCAAGTATTATTTCCAGAAAAAGTCTGCTTGTTGTCTGTGAATTTGCATATCAAGCCTGAGAAAACATTGCAGCTTTCTGTGGGAGCATAAGCACGATTCCTGGAGACAGATTCACACAGCCTAATCAGTACCATCTCATAGTGCCAAGCCTGTGAGGACAAATTAATTCCACTAACATATCGAAACTGAGCAATAACAAGAAGAAGAAAAAAAGCAGCCCCAGAAGTAAGTAACCGTAGGCTAGCTTTTTACCAATCTGTAAATAGCAAGCATGAAGTATGCTTACATGTAGTGATGGGATGTGTTTTAACAGAGTTGTTGAGCATGCATAAAACAGATGGAGCAATGCTTTTGACAACCAAGCTTCCATATGCATTAGTAAACCAGAGAGGAATAATGCTGATGTGGGTGGTCTGGGTCATTTGAAATTATGTGCACCTTCAGTACAGGCTGTGGCGATAAGGCTGAGCAAATTAGGGTGGTGTGGTAAATTAATTGAACAAGTGAAAGCCCGTGAACTGGTTCCAGTATGTGAGTGTATGGAGCAGTAGCTGCTCTATTATACTGTCACAGACTGGCTGGTGTTGAATATTCCTGTTTTTCTAGCTGATGGGACTTGGTGTTGGAGAAGCCTGTTGTTACAGGACTTGTTAAAAGTTGTCACCACCCCTCATGAAGTAATCAGCACTGATCTAGTTGCAGACATGGAAACCTCCTGTCATTGTTGCTAAAGAGTGAGGATTAAATAAAAGTGACAGAAGATGCTGTAGCCACTCAAGAGTACACAGTGAAAGGAGAGATCGAGCAGAGCGATAATGATTATGGAGGAAACAGTGAGTGCACTGCACATTTGATACACCATCACTGTAATTCAATTTCAGAGTGATGGGGTGAGGATGATACAAAGACATCAACCAGAAGCATGGCAGGACTGCCCCTCTTCAACTGACTTCAGGCTGCTTCAACTCTCGGCCAGACTTTGCACAGAGTGATGCTGCTGCAGCCACAGTTTGTCCTGAGGGGAAGTGGCAGTATTCAGAGAAGACTGGCAGACTCCAAGCAGGATAAACACGAAGAACTAAAAGCCTCTCGAGCCTCGGACATAAGGAATTCTGATGTTGCAGGATGAAGAGAGTGCTTATAATATATTAGAAAGAGCAGGAGAGCAACAGCAAGGAATATCTAATGACGTGAAAAGAAAAAAATCAATGCTTTCACTTGTGTTCAGCAATAAAATCATGCACTGTGAAACCTTAAAGGAAGTGAAAGAGAAAGCTAAAAAGGAGTGGTAGTCCCACAGTTTCTCTACTTTCTGTTATGCAACTTAATGTGAGGCACCAACCTTTTGGTTTCTAATCTTTAGACCGCCTGCCTGTGGGATTCACAGATCAGCAACAAATTTGCTGAGCTATCAATATATGCCAGGTTTTTATTACACTTTGATGTTTCTGCTGCATAAAGCCAACATTAAAAACAGACATCAAGATGCCATGGTCTTTGGATCTTTCTGCCATTGTTTATGGTTCTTTGCTTTAGTTTTTGTACACTGAACACTTTGTTTCCAGTCTGTTGTCTCGTGTTTTTGTTCTCAGTTTGTCTTATTTTCCTAAAGCCAGTTTATGACACTGGGAACAAGCATACCCAGACCCCAATCCGTGTCTGATACCAAGTGTTTAAAAGCACCTGACCCTGACTCTTCTTGCAGGTGGGCCCATGTTGAGGAGTCTTACTGGTGAGCTTCCATTCCAGGCCTGGCTCCACGAGGATGCTCTGATCTTTCTTTTCCAGGTGAGGTCACCTGTTTTTCATGGTGCTCCTTCATCAAGGTTTCCTAATTGCTCTCAGTCAGACCCTTTCCCTAAAGACAATCTGCCCAGGGAGACCCTATCAATGCATAATGTCCTGTCAACACAGTCTCCTGATCATGGAGATACTCAAACACTTCCACCATATTTAAGGGAAATTCTGCAAAGGGAGAAGCTTTTCATTTATTGGTCCACCTATGTTCTGACACTCATGCATTATGGATCATGACAGATCTTGGATGAGGAGAGGGAAATAGATGAATGGATGCTATCACCAAGTCTTTTATTCTAAAAGTTGATCTCTGATCAGTCTGCGTTTGAGTCCTCTTCAACAGACAATCTGTGCCACAAGAATTTTCTTCTTCACCTTTCCAGAACAGACAGATCACAAATGACAATGACTCTACTGTACGTTTAAAGCTCTTAAGATTCACCCTTCGACTCGAGACAAAATGAATGATCCTACTTTTATTTAAATTCCCAGTCCTGCACAGATGAAAGGTGACAGTTGGAGCTGTGGTGAGGCTAGCCTTAGTTCTCTAGAAGGAAAAGATGTTTCTATATCAGTAAAGTGGACTTTTTTTAAATTTAAATGCCAGTTCAGATAGCAAGATACTCTGAAGTCTGGTAGTCCAACGGCTCATACACACAATTTTCTCAAAGAAGTGTCAGTGTCAGTGATGATTAAGGTGTGGAAAGGTGCTGCTTAGGTTTATAAAGACCAATTATAATGAACTGTCTTGCTCATAATGTCATATTAAGTCTTGTTATTCTGCAGGTATGACATCACTGTGACCCTTAGACTCCATCTTCTGAGCTGCAGAGACAAAAAATGCAACAAATGTGCGTCATTTGTGACCCTGACTTGGTGTAATAGTCATCCCGTACGTCTTTTCAGCCTGTAAAAGATGACTCAGTCCGTTGGTGGATTTGTCGCTGTTGAGTAACAAATTTTCTCTCTTGCTGTCTGTGCTATTTTTCCCCCCAAAATGCAAGAGTCTCTGTGATTATGCTTTCAGGTGTGGCAAGCTGAAGTGATACCCAACACCTGCTCAAATGACTAACAGCACTCGGCAACAGATCACGTGTGAAAACAACAAGAAAGACCAGAGGGAAAGCTTCGACTCAAGAGAATCTCCTGCCTGACTGCCATAAGCCATCCATACAGCAGGATCTATCCCTCTGTATAGAATTTTATATGATGCAAAGAGGACCGATTTAGAAACTTGTGTCTCAAACCTCCAGGGCCAAAAGGAAGTAGTCAGCTCTACAGCACAATATGTATTTTCTTCATCCATTTTAGAAGCTATTCAGTCTGTGTATAAAAATCTTCTAATCTTCAAGTCTTATCATGCTCTTGCACAGATAATTTTTTTATATGACTTTCAATAGTGCAAGTATGATTCATTACTGTAGAATATGTGAAAAGAAACAGACTGGAAAGAAAGCCTCTTGTTATGGTGACAGCTCAACATTTTGTAAAGATTTTAGTACGTGCTTGAGGAAATGAGATCTGAGGAAAAACAGGCAGAGTGACACCAAGGCAGCAGGGCATTGATGGATTGATCTGACATGGATCATTATGAACAGAACGCAAAGAGCTTAAAGGGGGATGGGGACAGAAGGAAGTCATCTCTCTTGCACCGAGATCTGCCCAAAACAAAACCAGGGATTTTCTGTGATGTTTCAGGTTTAATGTGAAACAAGGTGCAGTCTAAAAATCATCACTTCAAAACTTGACATTCAAAACAAAATGCCATCTTCATCTTAAAAAGATAGAGAATAATATAATAGAACAATGAATGAACTTTGTCTACTAAGAACAACGTCCTGTTTTTAAATGTTGACGTCATTAAGACCTGCACAATCAATTTAAGCCTTCTTCAGTTACTCATGCACCAAATCTCTCACCTGGCTTCAAACGCCAAATCTACGGTAGTTTATGAGCCTCACATGAGCTCTCCTACTGAGGTCCACTTCCATCTCTTTCATCTTTGCACCATTTAAAAGTCGAGGTGATCACTCCTTCCAGTCTGTTGCACCTCGACTTTGGAATGAACTTCCTTTAGTTTTACGCTGTATAGACAGTCTGGACTCCTTTAAAAAGCAGCTGAAGACCCAATTATTCAAAACTGCTTTTAAATAACTTTTTTATGTTCTCTTGTTGTTGTTTAATGATTTTAATTTGTAATGATATTTTGTTTAATTGATTTTACTTGTTTTATCATGTTTGATTCTGTTTTCTGTGAAGCACTTTGTGATTTTCTCTGTGAAAGGTGCTATATAAATAAACTTTACTTACTTACTTACATGAATGTTTAGGATGTTTGCCTTTGAGATCAAACCGACAATTGCAGTGTTATCTTCAAATTTACAAAACAACTGCTAGGATATGTTGCAGAGCAGTCATATAGTGTCATAGGCCCAAAAATGTTCTGGAGAACCCAAAAGTTGAAATGCAAAAGGCCTTGCTTTTCTTTGCAACTAATGTGCTGCATCTCACATCAGCAACTATGACACCTTCAAGGTGCCTTGTTAAGTCTTAAAAAGGCTAAAAAAATTTATTCACATTTAAAAAAACATCTAACAAAGGTTTGAACAGAGTTTGAAGTAAGAACAAAGGACCCTTTAAAAATTAAAACACCAAAAACAAAAGAATGCAAAAAGAAATTGAAAAAGAAATGTTCATGTCCGGCTGCATGGTGGCGCAGCTGGTTAGCACTGTTGCCTCGCAGCAAGGAGGTCGTGGGTTCGCGTCCCGGCTCTGCGGCCTCTCTGCGTGGAGTTTGCATGTTCTCCCCGTGCATGCGTGGGTTTCCTCCGGGTACTCCGGTTTCCTCCCACAGTCCAAAGACATGACTGTCAGGCTGATTGGGCTGGTAAATTGTCCTTAGGTGTGAGTGGGTGTGTGGTTGTTTGTCTCGTTCGTCTCTGTGTGGCCCTGCGATGGACTGGCGACCCGTCCAGGGTGTCCCCCGCCTCTCGCCCCTTGACCGCTGGAGATAGGCACCAGCTCCCCCGCGACCCTCTGTGGAGGAATAAGCGGTTTCAGAAAATGGATGGATGGATGTTCATGTCCTGCCCTGTGTGTCCTGTTAGGTGTGTGTCTAATGCCTCTGTTAATCCCCCACAGGTGTGCCTTGTCTCCCTGATTGCCCTCCTCGTGTATTTAAGCTCCCTTTGTTTCTCCTTGTCAGATCATCTGTTTTGTCGTGCCCGCCTTAACCTCCAGGTTTAGCTCCTGTATGCAGCCCTTTAATGTTAGTTTTGTGTTTGTTTGTTTTTTACCTTGGACTTTGTTTTAGTTTAATAAATCAATTTTTTAAGCTCATCTGATGTCTCCTGCTTCTCATCTCCACCATAGGGTTGCAATGTATTCACACTGTTCTTTAATTCTGTATCCTGACCAGTAGTTTTGGTTTTAATTTTTACCACCTCACTAATAAAGCCTCTTTTAGCCACCTCAGTCTCATTACTTCATTTACATCAGCAGATAAAGAACCAGAGCAAAAAACGTATGATGGACCCACCAGGCCCATGAACTACTCACCCTCTTTCCTACAGGCAGAAGACTGAACAGCCTCAAAGAACAGCTTCTTCCCTGAGGCTGGACTCTTGAGAACTCTGTCCCTTAAGCTGTTCTCTACATTTTGTCAACTGCAGTATGATTTTAGTTTATTAATGACTTTTTTTACATAGGTTAGCCTGAGTAACACTATTAGCTCCTGTCAATAACACACTGTTAAATGACAAATGTTAGTCTCAAATACCAAACGTTCAGGTTTTGCTCATTTCAAACTTGTCTTGGAGTTTTTTTCTTGCTTTTCAAAACGTTCCTGATTATCTTTCAGTACACATTGAAAGCTTCGTGATCTCTTTGTGGGACTCGTCAGAATGACAGCATATTCACAAATTCAATCTCAGATCTTACAACAGTGGCTTTATATCCCACAAAGAGCTCAACTAAATAAATGTAATGGCCAGACTCTAGTGCTGCTTTAAATGGCAAACTGTGTCATTTGTCTCATTATTTTTAACATGGTGTTATGTGTCCTACTTCCAACTGTATTGACCATAATGACACTCAACTCCAAGGCAACAATTTCCTCATCATCCCCCAAGGAAGTTTCTAAAACAGGCTAATGAGAATTGGATATCAATGTGAAGTCCAACAGCTGGTTTCACTTTAATTTATCTTTTTTGTCAGGCCTCCGTTGGTATTTTGACACCTTGCTGTAAAACTTTATGTATAATTGAAGGCGCGTTAAAGCTCTACTGTAGCAAAAACCCAATTATTCACCAGAATCTCATAATTGGGCAAAGCTGAGTCCCTGCAGGCTCACATCAGCATTTTCCCCTTTTCTAAGCTTGCTAAGTAGTTTATATTCATGTCAGCACCGCATATCTAACCTACATGTGATCCAATAATCTGGGTAGGACCATAGATTTTCAACTTGCTGTGACCATTAGTGTTTCATTAGCTTTTCACATTATAGAGCTGATAACCTTCCAACTCTGGTGCCGCTTTTCAGCGTTGCAGAAAAAAGCTTACTTGTTTTTTAAGCTATAACTAGACCCGCTCTGCTCTGCATCACTTTATAATTTAATACTTTATGAGAGAATGCATTTTATTTAAGCTGTACAGCTGTTAGTCCCATAGATCATTGAGTTTAAACAACAAAGTTAATATCTTTTTGATTAATTTAAGCAAAAACCTCAGATAAACAAAAAATGTTGCCTAAATGAAAAAAAAAAACATCATTAATGAAAATATGAGTCATTAAAGACATTTTGTTGTAAAATCTTCACTTCCTACTTCAGATTCTAAAGCTCATATCACAGTTGTAACCTTCAGCTGTACTATAATACTATTCTTACAGGTAAAGCAAATCACACTTCTAATGATCTGCTGGAGTGGGGGATGCATCCTGGCTTTATGTGGTAGCTATTTAGGTTATTAAATGACTAACTTCCATTCATAATTTTATTATTGTTTATTTATTATTAACCAAACTGTAAAATGTCCGGACTTCTTAGTGCTACCAACAAACAGCTGAACAGACTTTAACCATGAAATTACAGATGATGCAAAATATGTGTAAACAAAGCCCTGTAAGCCCTAATAAATAAGAGGAGAATCACAGAGTTGCAGACAGCAGTGCCAGGGTTAACCTTAAGCTAGACTTTGTGTCATCATTTCCTCTGCAGATTAACTCCTTTCCATCAGTAAGATGGGTAAACATTCACATACTGTATATAAACTCAGAACCATCCAAGACAATGGTGGGCTCCACTGCATTTTCACTTATCAGTTAAAACTTCTCAACACCTGTTTTATGAAAACTTGATTATTTCAAATGGACCAAATTAAACTTCTGTAATGCCTAAGTGGCTTTCGCTATCAGTAAAATCATTTCTAAAAATGTATCTAAAAAAGTACGGGTAAATCTGGGTTGATTACTGAAGTAAAGTTCCTGCAGCTTTACTACAGATCTGATGATAACATAACATGGCCTTTTGGATTGATCTCACATGATTTTCCTTCTGGTGTCTAATGCTCACACCTTAGTGACTCAAGGGAGCGTGAGGAGACAAGACAGGAAGCACCAAAAAATGAGGAGGCAGCAGCCCACTCCTGCTTTCATGGCAAAGCTCCATCTGTCCTCCACGATGATATGCCAAAACACTGTGCCTTTGGACCTGAGCGAGGTTGTGAAGCAATGCACCACACAAAGCCCTCTGCTGCAGAAGGAACTCATCACTCAGCATTTTTTAATTATTTACAACCCTCAACCACATGGTCTTTCACTCTGAGTAAGTTCCCTCTTTAAGGCATTAGTGCACGCCTTGTGTACTGAACAGTGGGTTTGGGGAGAAGATGGGGGAGAGACACACTAACACACACACTCAGACCGACTGAAAATCACTGTTTTGGGTAACAGTGTGGATGTTAGTCTTTTAGGTCTGTGGCGCTGACAAATTAGCAATGTTTCCACGCACACAATGGTGCTGACGGAGACCATCTGTGGAGCCATCTGTGAGGACTGTTCACCTCTGAAATGTGAGAGTTGTAACGATTAAAATAACACACAAACACATCCTCTGGGCAGGCACGGCTCCAGGTCCAACCTCGCTGGAGAATAAACAGGAAAGACCATCCAGTGACAGACAAGTCACCGTGCTGTTTCCCTGCAACACAGGTTGGCTCTGCTCTGGAAAGGCTTCTGTGCTTTTAGGTCTTAAATCATAAAGCACACCAAGTTAAATATCCGTAACGCAATCCTTTCATTTTTGGAAAATAAATCTCATGTTAAATTGGCATTTTCATTTCATTTTCAAACTACTTTTGTCCCAGCCTTTCGTCAGAACCACAGCATGTCTAAAAATGCTTTAAGGCATGGAGCACTGAATTAACTGCACTCTAGCAAGAGCCTGCAGCCAGGCTCATATTTGCTAGGCTGATGGTGATTCATCCTTGTATGCCCTGGAGGTAAGAGGTGGGACTTTGAGAACTGGCTGCTGATGCATTGGTCAATCAAGCTGCTTTAATTTCTTTCCACGATGACATCGTATTGCTCAGAACCAAGTACCAGACAGAGGGATTAAATCAGGGCAGAGGGTCACTTGTAAAGACAGACTGAATCTGCTCTTTACCAACTTTAAATAAGCTGCGTCTGGTGGTCTGTGGAGTGATACCACATGGTTTATTATAACACATCCTGCAAAGTGATGACAATTCTGCTGTTTGTTGTTCTGCTGACACATTTGACTGTCTTGTAGAAAAGTGTTTAAAACATGTTTTTGACAGCTGATTTATTCTGAAACCGCTAAAACTTTTAAGCACCGAAGCAATTTTTTAGATGAAACCCTAAATGCAAAGTATGCTATAAATGGATTACAAACTGTAGCAAGAAGGTGGAACATGTGGCTTATAAGTAGGCCGGAGTTCATAGATTCAACTCGGTTCTGTTTTGGATATTTAACTCTTCGTTCCCTTGGGGAAAATTTTGTTTAAAGGCCACATTAATTACCTTTGTCTTTTCCGATATGTCACACTGCTTAGGCAGATCTAATCACCAGTTTCAGAGAGGCCAGTAGATCGATTCTCATCCACCACTCTGAGGAAAATTTGAGGACGAAGCCACTCCCTTCTGCTATAAACGTCTGAAAAATACATCTCATGTGACAAATTTTGATGTGAAAACCTGGAGAATTTTAGAGTGTGACATACTATTTGGACTCAGAGATCCATGTGGGGATTGTGGAGACCACAGAGGAGCACAGAGTCATGCATCTTTACCAACTGTGACCATGGTAACAGAAAAATCAAAAGACGACGGTGAGAGTGATTAAACGCTTTGTGTGTGTGTGTGTGTGTGTGTGTGTGTGTGTGTGTGTGTGTGTGTGTGTGTGTGTGTGTGTGTGTGTGTGTGTGTGTATAGGTCCACAGTTCTACATTCTCACACAAGCTATACTGCATTTCAAACCACATGGAGATGTTGTAGCCAGTGCAGTAAAAAAAAAAAGAGGCTGAAAACAAGGGATTATGGGTCCAGTCATCTTGCATCCTCCCGCATTAAATAATGCATTTAGTGTGCAGAGCACTTACTTCATTCCTCCATCATATTTCATGTTTTACCCAAAACATTCATGTTTCCAAAAAGCAGTTTCTTATTTGAACTTGTTTTTTGTGACCAGACCTGACAAACCTTTGTCCTCCTTTTTTTTTTGTTTCTCATTCTACACAGAAACCATCGACAGGATGGAAGAGGCAAAAAGACATACAGAGAGAGAGAAAGGGGTGACAGCATAAGGGTGTTATCCAATCACTATACTGTGGTTGTTCATGTGAGAAGAAGCAGCTGCAGAAATCTCTATGAGTGTTCATTCAGTCTTTTCTCCCCTCCCCCATTTAATCCTCGTGCTTCAGGTCTGTAGGTTGGAGATGGTGGAACTGGGAGGCAGATTCTTTTCTTCTGCTCGTTTTATAAAACGATAACATCTGAGTAGGTGAACTCATTTGGTTTGCTCTGACCCTCAGAGCGCAATAACCTACTGAACAGGTGCAGGACACTTGATAACATCAGAGCGAGCAAACGAGTGAATCACCTGTCCAAGAGGCACAGCTGGAGTTGAGAGCTGCCCTGCCCACGGCAGAATTTGGAGGCTTCACTGATGCTTTTCCTCCTGCAGGCAAATCAAGCCCCAGCATTCACTTTAAAAAAAAAAAAATCCTGCAGCAACGCCCAGTGACTGCAACAACACAATCTCAAAAATAACTGACAAGGTCTGCTTACTTATGTCAAATCTGCAAGAAGGAGGCAAAGCTGTTGCAGGAGAGGAATTGGGTTCCGGTACTGAGGGGCATAAAAACGTAACCTCTTACACCTGGGATCATATTTATCAGCTACTTATGAATAAGCTTAGTCCATAACCACCGCACGTCAGCATACAGATAGGTAGACAGTGTGTATAACTACCTACAATGCACCCAGTGAGACATCCTAAAAATAGAAATTCAATCAAATGTTCATTTACATTACTGACAGTAGCAGCCTCATGCATGCAGAGTGAACTGCACACACACTCTCTTTTCACTCTAATCAATCAGTAACTGGCTCATGAAGACAATGAAATTTGTCCCATCAAATTAGCACAGGGTATGAAATATGCTCGTCTGAACACTGATGATTTACTCTCCCCTCTCTTCTGAATGAAGCGCTGCATGAATTCAACTTGAGACATTTCTAATGCACTGTCACCTGACAAAACGCAAAAATAAAACATCAAAGCAATGTTCAGGGTGAACATGCAATGTTTAGAAAACATTGCAAAGAGATGGTGGAGCCTACCTGAGAATCCAGCCCTGCCTCCTCTCTTTCTCTTCTCTTTCTGTCAGGGAATGATGCAGACTAGATTTCTGTGCAGAGCCTGGATCCGACCACCGAGTTAGTCATTGCGCATGGTGCCTGTCACCAAAACCGTGCTTTTTTTTTTTGCTTGGAGTTGACTGTTGCGGATCACCACCACGATGCGTGGGAACTGGTCTTCTATCCTGCGTGTAGGATGGTTGGAAAGCCCTTGGTACCGTGGGAAGGAAACCCCTGGATCTGAAGTGATAACACAATGATGCTCAAGTGGGCAGTCACCACCTGAACCAGTTTTCTTTATGTGTCTAAATTTATCTCAACACGCAGGCAGCCCTGTTGAGAAATCAGTCGTTTTGAATGCGTAGGCGCAATGGTTACGTCTTTTTGTGCGCTTTTTTGCGATTTGTTATTTGCAAAACAGGACTTTATTTTTTGTAATTTTTGCAATTACATGTTTAAAAGTTAGATAAATTGAGTTGGAAATCAATGATCTTAAAAGTCATTTAAATCGCTTTTCAGTGTGATGTCATAACACGCTTTGTCAGCCAACAAATTTGTTTCTCTGATGATAAAAACATCGTGTTTTTGTAGTTTGAGACTGGCTTTTGTTATTTGGCTGAAACCATTCAAAATTTCCCAGTACAGATCTAAAAAATTCCAAGATGAGAGTTCCTAAATAACGTTTAGTGCTTTGTTCTTACTGTGGATTTATGTTTTTACAGCAGAGACATTGCGCCATCTAACGGTCCTACTATTTTTTACAATAAAAAAGCGACTAAATGAACGGTTTTACTTTAGTTTAAGGGGTTTATTTGACTGTATTGAGGTTAAAATCGGCGTAATACAAGTTAAATAAATTTGTGTATAACAATAACTTGTTTGGACTGAAGAAAAGACCTACATTTTTACCAGTTGCAGCGCATATTTACCACACCTACAAAGAAGAAGCGCATAGCAAGATAATTCACTCCTCTTACTTCCTTGTTTGTAAAATAACTCTTAATATGATGCTACGATGTTAACGTATGTGTTTGAAAGTTTACGAAACATTTTTAAAACATAAATCTAATACTGCACGGAGGAAACGCTGTTTTATATTCCACTACTGCCATGGCGGAGCATTTATTTAGATAACCAGCTTCACTTCCGGGACGCGAGTTAGCGACTCAAAGCCAAAGGCGGATAATTATGCTAGTCCTACAATTATTCATTTTTCTCAACCACGTGAAATAACAAAAATCCACTAGCACGAAGCTTAAATGAGCTGATTTATTTTATTTTTAGTTGTCGCTGTGATGCACTTGGTCATGTGACTGACCGCTCGGTGAAGTCACCTGATTTTATGTTGCTAACTTGCTGTTAAGAAAAAATGGCTGCTCATCTGTCCTACGGAAGAGTGAATTTAAACATTTTAAGAGAAGCGGCACGAAAAGAACTTCGAGAGTTTTTGGACAAATGCGCAGGAAGCAAGGTAAGTAAACCGACATAAACATGTTGTGAAATGCCGAATGTGATAAATTATCTCGTCCCTTCAAATTTGTATAAAGATGTATTCTTCCAAACATAAACTGAACGGATCGTGTTGTTTGTTACGAACATAGCTACAGCTAATGTGCATGTGGCCTTACTTTTAATGTAAACTTGATTTATAACAGGTGCGTTGGGTGTGTTGTTGCTCTTTAGGCCATAGTTTGGGATGAATATCTGACGGGACCTTTTGGACTGATAGCTCAGTATTCCCTCCTGAAGGTAAGAGGCTTCTCTGCAAGTTATAGATATTGAAAATAAAATAAAACACACGGGTAGCAACATATGTCTCATCTGACATTGGATAAAGTTGCCTTTTTTTTGTTCATACTTGCTCTTTTTGTGTTTCAGGAACATGAAGTAGAAAAAATGTTTACCCTCAAGAGTGGAAGGCTTCCCTCTGCTGATGTCAAAAACATCATCTTCTTTGTTCGTCCCAGGCTGGAGCTTATGGATATTATTGCTGACAATATATTCAGGTGTTTATAATTGCCCCTCATTTTTAAATGCGATATATTTATATTTACCCATAGTGAAAAATATGATTACAATGTGTAACATTTTCATCCTGGATTGTGCACCTTTCAGTGAAGATAAGATGCATTCACGAGACTTCCACATTTTGTTTGTGCCTCGGCGGAGCATGCTGTGTGAACAGCGGCTGAAGGAGCAGGGCGTGCTGGCCTCTTTTACCAACATCGACGAGTACATCCTGGATCTGATTCCTTATGATGGAGACCTGCTCTCCATGGAGTATGAAAGCGCTTTCAGGGTAATTGATTGTACTAGAACCTCCTGCTCAATTTTGTGTAAATCCACATTGTTTGATGCTGCCATATCTCAGCAAGTCAAATTTGTCCTCCTTTTAATATTACTCAGGAGTGCTACTTGGAAAATGATCAAACAAGCCTGTACCACACAGCCAAAGGCCTCATGACCTTACAAGCGCTTTATGGTACCATTCCACAGATTTTTGGGAAAGGAGACTGTGCACGGGTGAGTAAACAAGGGTCTGTACAGGATGGAAATAACTGTTTACACATAGCCTGAAACTCAGAAAGACAACGACATTCTCTGCTGCTTCACAGCATGTTGCCAACATGATGTTGCGGATGAAGAGGGAGTTTGCTGGCACTCAGAATCAGATTCTGCCGGTGTTTGATACTCTTCTCCTCCTGGACCGCAACATTGACCTGCTCACTCCTCTGGCTACACAGCTCACCTACGAGGGTCTCATCGACGAGATTTATGGAATAACCAATGGTCAGAACACACCATATAGTTGATGGCTTCTTATTCTTGTATTAAATAAATAAATTAAAAATAGCTCTATTATTGAATTCTATTTCAAATATATTTTTTAGTCTGTTTATTTTAGTTAAAACCTTTTTTTCTCTCTAACAGGATATGTTAAGCTTCCTCCTGAGAAGTTTGCACAGAAAAAGCAAGGAGATGCTAGCAAAGATTTACCTACAGAGCCAAAAAAGTTGCAGCTTAACTCCGCAGAAGAGCTGTATGCAGAAATCCGGGACAAAAATTTCAATGCTGTTGGTGCCGCACTCAGCAAAAAGGCCAAAATTATTTCTGCTGCCTTTGAGGTTAGTATTCCTTCAGTTTTGCACTCTTCCTGTTGGAATATAATCACTCTATAATGGGCGTATTTTAATGGGAATTCACAGGTGTATAACGAGGGCTGCATTTCACTCCTGCAGCTGTGAAGACAGGACTTCTTCCAAATGGAATGCAGCCCTCTTCAACACATCAGTGCTTTACCCACTCTTTCAAATCAGAATGTCTGTCATGAAATAGGCCTTTTTTCCTTCAAGTTCACAAGTGTTTAGAAAGGAAATCTGTAAGGTTTAAATAATTATTCAAACAAAACGTTAGCAAAGACTTATTTTATTGACATCAGACACCTACTTATTGCATTATTAATTCTTAGAGTGATTATCTGCATATTTTGAAACCGGGTTTTGTGAAATTGTTATGACTTTTTATTATCATACTTCTTTTAAATAGCTTTTTGAACAGCCTCAGTTTGGAGAAATGGAGATTAGTTCTGACTGGACAGACAATCTAAAAAAAAAATGGTCATATTGGTGCAAGTTACACTATTATTATTACCTTAAAGAATTTCACAAATTACAAAGTAGTTTAATGCTAGTGAATAATCTTTATAGCACCATACATTTTATATTTCATGGTGATTTCAAGAGGATTATTACGAAATTCTTGCCAAAAAGAAAATAGCTGGATTTTATCCAGTCAATTCCCCTAACCCATTCAAACTGCAAAATAATCACATAATTCCATGTAAATACATATATCATGCAAAGTCTATGGTGGTGTTAAAGTTTATAAAATAAAGTTTGCATGAATTGCAATTAAACCTTTGAGTTGAGTTGTTATAAAAAAATCAAAGAGTTGGTTGCTGGCCCAACTCAGATTAGCTGTTAGCTCATCTGTACTGTCAGAACCAATGTCCATTTCTCTCAACTGAGGTTGTTGAAGTACTTAACAACAGGTACACAAGATGTTAATTGATCTTCTCACAGAAACTTGCTTCAAAAGATCCAAATTATCCATTTAATTTATAAAGGTAAATAAAAGTATTTTTATTCTAATAGACTTTCTTTATATTCACTTGATTTTTATCTTTTGGTGCAAATCTTGCTTATTTTATTGACTTTTTTGCTGTACTGATTTTAATCAACATTGTTCACTAAGTGCTGCTGTATAAAACAATCCTGACAGCGCTACACTTGAACTTAACTCTGTTTTTTCCCTCAGGAACGCCACAATGCTAAAACGGTGGGAGAAATAAAGCAGTTCGTGTCTCAGCTGCCTCACATGCAGGCAGCACGGAGCTCACTAGCTAACCACACTTCTATAGCCGAGCTGATTAAGGACATCACCAGTATGTTTGTGTTCCAGCTACACAGTTTTATGTTTTTCTGCACTTTTTTCAGTTTGCACATTTTCCCATCACATTGAACAGAAACCTTTACAGACAATATTAGAAATAATCACTATGCTGTAACTCAGCAGTTACAATATGAATCAGCAGTTTTAGATTAAAGGTGTTGTATTTTTACATTTTATCAGCTTCTAATGCTTTCTGTTTCAGCGTCTGAGACCTTCTTTGATAACCTTACAGTGGAGCAGGAGTTCATGACAGGTGTTGACACAGACAAGGTGTTTATCTTCTTGTTATCATGGCTTCTCCACCTCTGAGCTCTTATGAACCACGAAAATCACTGAAAACTTTCAAAAACCTCACTTTGCAGGCAAACACATACATTGAAGACTCAATCGCCCAGAGGGATCCACTGATCAAGATTCTGCGTCTGGTTTGTATGCAGTCGGTCTGTAACAATGGCCTCAAGCAGAAGGTGCTGGACTACTATAAGAGGGAGATACTCCAGGTAGAATAAAAATCATAATGATTTATTGTTTGACTACAAGAAAACCAATACATTAATGATTTTTTATTTCTTGTTTTTTTCTTTGTTTTTGGGAAGACTTATGGCTATGAACACATACTAACACTGAACAACCTGGAGAAGGCAGGTCTTTTGAAGCTGCAAGGAAGCTCAAGGAATAACTATCCTACTATTAGAAAAACTCTTAAACTGTGGATGGAGGATGCCAATGAGCAGGTATGACGCGTGGATATGAAAAGAACATCAAGGAGCAAAACCAAGCAGCAGTTTAGAGTCAATATTGAGTCCTGCTGCTCTGACTTTAATTATTATTACTTTTAATCTACAGAATCCAAACGACATCTCATATGTGTACAGCGGCTATGCTCCGTTGAGCATCCGACTGACTCAGGTGTTGGCGAGGCCCGGCTGGCGTAGCATTGAAGAGGTGCTGAAGATGCTTCCAGGTCCACACTTTGAGGAAAGACAGCAGCTTCCTTCTGGACTTC
Organism: Callopanchax toddi; assembly: GCA_006937965.1. NCBI lineage: Eukaryota > Metazoa > Chordata > Actinopteri > Cyprinodontiformes > Nothobranchiidae > Callopanchax > Callopanchax toddi. Next base: position 1,900,632 of record SSNR01000009.1, on the reverse strand, counting down.
ATAAGAAACGTATGGTCAACCACGGTTTTCCACACCGAGACATGGGCTTATATGTAAACAGTGATGCTAATACTGTCAGATGGATTGCAAAAAGTTGCCTAAAGATGATCTAACAAGACTTAAAGTAGAGCTGCCGTAACTGATTAATATAGGAATGAAAGCAGTACATAAATCATCCATTAATGAACCATTATTAAAACGCTTGTAGATCCTTCAATAAATTAGTATTTTGCAAAAATCTTTTTGTGGCTTCCTAAAAGTATATTTTAGCCATTTTGAAGTGTGTTTCTGTATAAAAGTTATAAATTATAAGTATCTTGCAGGTTGTAGTTTCTGAACAGCCTCTGTTCAGAGAAATGGTGATTCCTACAGTTTCCTACAGGACTGATGAGCTACTGGCTAGCCAAAGCACTGCTTAAATCAAAGTGTAATGCTCCCTTCAAATAATGAGTTCAAGTTCCAAAATTTCACTGCACCATCATTTATACGGTTTATCAACATATATTAAGACATTTCTGCTGTGTTAATGCCTGGATGCTCTGGACGTGCTACATTTAGCTGCTAGTGGTGACGTTAATGTTGATAAATAACCATACAATTCCATGTAAATACACAATTGTAAATTGACTATTTAAACAATTATTTTGTATGAACCACTAAAACATTTTGGAGATTGAAGCCATTTAAGATGGCAGCAGCACACTTTGTTTTTGGCCGTTCTCTGACAAGCTGCTGGCTCATCAATCCTTAAGGATGTAAACTCTATTTCTCTAAGCAGAGGCCATTCAGGAAGTAATCTACAACAGGTAAGGTATCAATTAACTATAACTTTTACATAGAGAAACACTTCAGAATGATCACAATATATCTTTATGATGATTTTAGAATTCTTTAAAAATAATTTTAAATTTTGCAATTGGATCAAATTGAACCCAAATTTAAAATCCAGCCAGCAAGTTTGGCAAACTTATTTTGTATCACATTCAATGTTTAAAATGTAAATATTAAGCTTAATATCATTGGAAATGTGCAGATATATTTCAGGTAATGTCAGAAGTTTTTTTTTTTTTTTTTTTGGAGTCATCACTTTAGGGTTTACAGGTTGTATAGCATTTCTCTTTGCAGAGATATCTTATAAGGTTGTTTATGGCATGTGAGGACAGAAGGAAGAAGCTCTTTTTGTGTGCTCCTTTTTAACAGAACTAAGTAGTTGGGAGGTGCTGTTTCCACATGTTTTGTTCTTTTATCTTGAGCGGTACCTGGTTTGTTCAGTTTCTAGCAAAAGTTCCCATGGAGACGCACCCCAGTAAGACCCGAGCTGTCTCTCTGACACTAAAAACCCAGAGCTGAACCCTCAGTTACTATACCGAGACACTAATCCTACAGCTCGCCTCAGAATAAAAACAATCGCCTGCCTGCCATTTGCAGATAAGATGCAGGCTTTTATTCAGTGAAGGCAAATGTTGAACAGCAGCAGATTGATGGCTGAGAGCTGACAATGCAGCAGAGCCACCGTCAGTGTTTGTTTTTTTGTGGTTTTGTGTGTTTTTGTGTTAAAAGAAAGGCTAAATGCAAACATGCTGTGCTTGATTTGAAAGACAATCTGGGTTCTTCAGACATCTGCGATTGATTAATTTGGTAGGTGTGGATGTGAATTATTAATTTAATTTGACACTTATTTTGAAATGAGTTAATTGGAATAGCAAGTTTGGGCAATACAACGTCGGCTCTACAAGCCCATCTCACAATGGCTTTCAAAGGTGATAATAAAGGACTTTAATCTGGGAGGGTGCAGATAGATTAGTTTAACAGATGGGTCTTGGATGTCTTTTTTCTTACATGATTAATGAAAGCAATTTTAATGCCTATGCCGCAGTTTTTCCCCCTATTGCTTTCCCTGTCTCAGTGCATCTCCTCTTGATGTATTACAGGCCAACAGGGGGAAAATCGAACAACTCTGGTTTTCTTCCTTGGTGGAGTGACGTATGCAGAGATAGCCGCTCTGCGTTTTCTCTCTCAAATGGAAGACAGCGGGATGGAGTACGTTATAGCCACGACAAAACTTGTCAATGGTACAACTTGGATCAAATCCCTCATGGACCGGCCTGAATCCCAGATGCCCTGAGCCACTGGATACATCAACCCTCATCCATCAGAACAACTCAGCTCCTGTCTCTAAGCCCACACACTGTGGATCTTTTGGCCTCAAAATCTACATTACTCCAAACTGGATCAAAAATCTGGATTATTGCATTCTTTAATATTTCTGTTCTATTGTTACACAGCCATTACTGTTTCTCTAAGGTAATATTGTATATATGTATGTATACCTGTGATGTTGAAGGATCACGTGTGATTAAAGATGCTCCTCATTTTAAAAGCTTTTGTAGGCTTTTTTCTGTCGTACATGGTGTTTGCTGAAGTTCAAAATGGGTAAATAAAGTAATCAACCTAAATTAGTCTTGTATTACTTTGTCACGTGATTGGATATTTCCCCATCTAGTTTAATGCGTAATTTTTTGAAAGGCAGTGTATCTGTCAGCAATGGTCCAGCTCTCTGAAGGAGCAATTAGCACAGTAACAGGCCTCCCGATCAGCCGATAATAGCCCCGTGCTGTCTGGAGAGCTCAGCCCATGGCGGCCTGTGATTTGACAGAGCAGGACACTGATTTAATTAGGAGGCCATTTGCTGTGTTCCGGTAGAAGATAACTGTGCTGCAGGAGGGTGTTTGATCTCTGTATCAGTCAATTCCTTCTTCTTCCCTTACACTGTACACCAAGACAAACCTGCTGATAGATATTTTTAGAAAACTAGTTTGGTCAATGTTAATTTCCTCCATGTTAATTGGCTGGAAATCAACGAAGCTGATTTCTTTTTAATTGCCCAAATCTTCAGTTTCTTGGGGAACAGGTGCACTGAAGACTTGAACTGTCATTAGATCAATCCCTGTGGATTTAGGTTCTTGTGATCAGGGTTTTTGTTTTTGGCTCCTCCTCTGCTATAAGGGCTTGAAACGCCCAACAATACACACACCAACTTAAACTTCACCGCTGGAAGGGAAGGAGTCCACCTCTGATCAGCTCCTGTCCTGCTTCAGCATCATCAAGGTACGAGTCTTTGTATTTTTATTTTTCTACTAATAGGTTATACGGTATCTTGGACTTTAAGTTGTTTTCTGTTTCTGTTATTGGACACAAAACATATTTGCATTGCTCATATATTAGCTTATCTGTGACTGATTAACAAATGATTACATATAAATGTTTTGTATTACTGCAAACTATATATCTGCATCTTATCTGTCTGAAAGCAAGATGGAAATAAGTTGAGGTTTTTATGCTGTTTGTGAGTGTACACAAAGATCAATTGGACCCACTTAGTGCAATTTGCACATCAATTATTAATAGTCTTGTGCTTTTAGCATAAGCTTCTATGAGGCTCCCAAATATTTTTCCAACACCAATTCAGATAATCATTAAGAACAACCATGAATAACTTGTTTATGCCCCAGAACAGGAGCCTCCATAGACACACAGTTTTTGTCCTTTTAGGTCACTTACTGTGAATATTCTTAGTTTAGGTTTGTTCGTTGTACTGCTTTCACATGTAGCGCAGATTATCTTTGACTCTTGAAAGTATTTTTTTGTGACTTCTTGTATTGAAACCTGACAGGTGTGTGTTTGTGACATGGGTCGAGGTGAGAACGCAGAAGTCATGGACGTGGAGCCCTTATTTATCCGTTTCCTCCGGACATTTAAGGAAATCCTCAAATTTGTTCTCTTCAGCTACACGGTGGTGTTCGGTGCTTTGCTCCTTGCCAGGTGGACCACTTATTTTGTGGTGGGAAAGTAAAATCGAAAACACCAACCGAAGAATGAGCTTTCTTTTGGACTCTTTGAAGCTGATCAGGCTGACCTTTTGGGGGATTTAAGGCCAATGCTGCACCTTTCTGCAAAACAACATACTATCTGAACAGTTTCATCATTGTTTATTTTCCTGTATGGTTTGTGGCCTGCAGTAAATTTTTAGCATTTCCAGGCTTTTAAAAATCCTTTAAACGGGCATTTGGAGGAAGTTAAACCAGCTTGTATTGTTTGTTGCCTTTGGGATTAAATGTGCAATTCAGACTGTGTGTTACAACATATAAGACAAAAATACCAATTTAAACACGGTTGTGTAAATCAATAAAGTAATGTATATTTTCAAAAGATAAATTTGTCATATCCATTTTTTCAAGAAGTGTGTTGCGCATCTTGTGTCTTAAGAAAAGTGATTCAAGGCAATCAAAGTAAAGTACCAGGAGGCTCAGGCATCTCAACCACCTAAATATTATAAATCATTGTACTGTATTGCAAATGCTTTTTTGGGAAGGGGGGGTTAAATATTTAGAATTTGGAGATTTGTTTGGCTTCAACTTATTCACAATGAAACACTATAAATAGAAACACGACCCCATAAGGTAACAAATTGTGTGTTTAGAGGTGAGCCTCAGGGCTCCATCTTGGGCCCAAATTTATTATCTATCTACATTAATGATGTTTCTCAAACTGTTGGTTGTTCTCAATTTCATACAGTATGCTGATGACACCATCCTGTAATCAGCTGGTCCTTCTCCCAACTCTGCAGCATCAAGTCTTCAGATCAGCCTCACCTCTGTTGTGCAATCCTTTCACAACCTCCATCTCTGCCTTAATGAAATGCATCATCTTTGATAGGAAAAAACAAAAAACCCCAAAGATCTGCTGTGCCGATGGCTCCGCTTTGGATTACGTCACAACCTACAAATATCTGGGCATCTGTCTGGATTCATCTTTATCTTTCACTACTCATATCAACAATCTGGAAACAAAAGTTAAGTTTCTTTTTCGTAACAAAGCTTCCTTCACTCACACTCACTGCCAAACACATCCTTGTTAAAATTACAATATTCCCAAGTCTTGACTATGGCAACATAATATACAAAATGGCATGGCATCATGCTCTGCCCTAAATAAACTGGACATTCTTCATCACTCAGCCATCTGTTTTGTCTCTCCATTCACAATCACCACTCTGATCTTTATAAACAGGTGAACTGGCCCTCCCTTCATACCCAGAGACCATCACTGGCTTATTTTCTACAAGACAATTCAAGACACCTCTTATCTGTCATCTCTTCTTCACATCACCCATAATAAATATCACACACTAGGTTTAGTGAATATAATGAGCTCACCATCTCCATCACCTCTACTATCTTTGGCCGCAAATCCTTCTGCTTTGTAGCAGCAACACTTTACAAAACACCCTTAAACTTGTAACTTTAACATCTATTACAACCTTTACATTTAAATCACATCAGATTACAGCCAACTGCTGTTCTTGTTGACCGCTCTGATCAAACTTATTTACATACATTCACATGCATTACAATGTACTGATTCTTTTGCATGCATGTGTATATGTGCACACACATTTTTCACACATTTTATGTGCTCAAGTGTATTTATGGTTTTTGTACCTTCTGAGGTCTCGGCCAGGTCATGTTTGTAAATGTGAACATATATTCAGACATTTTGATGGTTTGGCCAGCTTGAGATAAATAAGCCATTTTAAATCAAACTTGTTTCAATGTGAAGTTGCATCAAAGTATTCATTGTGCATGTTTTTATATTTCTATAAAAAGAAAAATAAGGCGAATATGAGCTTACTGTTAATATTCAACTGAGGGCATTAAAGGGTGAGGGTGCATTTGGCCTCAATTTGTTATTAAGTCATATGTTTTCATCTGTTCAACGAGATTAGCATTTTAATGAGATATTACAAAGAGAGATGTCTAGCAGACGCAAGAAATGCCAACAAGTCCAGTAGATGCTGAGGGCTACTTTACCATGTTCCTGCCACAATAGCATACTTATCCCTCCTGTCCTACTCTGCTTTATTCAGCTCTTTAAACAGCTTTCACAACCTCTGTAACATGTTTGTTGGGCAAAAAACATAAATATTGTTTTATTTGTGATCATTTATAGAGAATGTGGTTTTGAAAATTGATTAATTGCCAAGGCAATTCAACCCAGTACTACTCTAACAAAAGAAAAAAATCATAAAATATTGTGAGGAACTGTCATAAAGTACAACACATTTGTCATATGAAAAAATAAATAATAGCAATAATTCATTAAATCTGCCATGTGGCCTATTTCTTGCAGACGGAAAAATATTTAACACTTCTGCATTCAAGTTGTTACTTTCTTGGTTTTAATGCAAGATTTCTTGATTGACAAGCAATTTCAAACATCTATAATTTATCTTTGAACGGCTAAAAATGTAATATAACTGGTCAAATGTATATCTGATTGTAGATGTATCTGAATATTCAAGTCCAAATAAAGTTGATCATCTTTAGAGTTCCCTAAACTAAAGGTAAGTTCAAATTATTAAAGAAAATAAAACAATAATGTATTTGGGTCATGGGTCAGTTCGATTTACTTCACTGAAACACTGCACAAGGGCGGAACAAATGCCGTATATCTTTTAATTAAACGCTATCTTTACTTTCCTGTGTAAATTAAAAACGTAAAAAACAATTCGACGTGATTTGGTTTTAGTTAATATCACCCAGTAATGGACTTTCTTTGCTGAGTGTTCAGATTAAAGTTAATAGAGTACCGTGTTCTCTCTGAATCCGCTCGACGCCGCCCGCGCAGCGCCATTTTGAACGCAGCTCTTGAAGCGGCAGATGCGAGGGAAACCTCAAAGTGGAAAGCAAAGTCTGCAAACCCGTTGTGAAGATTGTGATAGAAGAAGATTGAAAGTTATTTTGCGTTTGTATGATCTACTGGTTCGAGGACTTTTGTAGTTTCTTTCAAACAGTACACCCAGCAGAGCTGCGTTCCTCCGCAGCTCTTCGGACAGAATCACTGTCAGTCAGCCGACCGGGTCTGCACAGTCCGGGGCCTGAACCTGTAGCAGGAAGCCCAGTCGCAACCCCTCACCATGGCAGGTAAAAACAGATCGTCACAATCAGTATGAAACGCCTTCTTATTTACTATTATATTTGGAACAGACATGCTTAATTTGTTACTCTGTAGTAACTAGCGCAGGCTAGTTAGCAGGCTAGGATACTACTGAATCCCTGACACTGACAGGCTGAAAAGTGATATGTCTCACAAACCAAACACGTTTAAACTCTTTGTACATCACACTTTGTTCCTTCGCTTCCAGCGTGCAGTTTATGCAAAGTACATACGAGCCTTTCTCAGTATAACCAGCAGTTTAAAGTCAGTTAGCTTATGGCTAATAGGAACTTGGAGTTCTTACAGGGCTTGTGTTTTGTGCAGGACCCGGTGGTGGGAGCAGCGATGTGCAGTGGTGCTTCTCCCAAGTCAAAGGAGCGATGGACGATGATGTAGCTGAAGGTAAGTTGGTGTGCGTGGAGGTACTTGCACCACTTTCTGTTTGATGTGTTTGCACGTCATAAAATATCACATTAGAGCATTGTTATGTTTGTACTAAAACTGAAAGAATGTATCTGACACTGGCAGTCAGCAGCGTGTTCAATCCTGTTTGAATTGTTTTATTGCTTTAGACACGTATAGAATATAATGACATTGCAAGGTAACTTTGTATGGTAGTTAATAATCTATCTAACTCATCATATTTACTGCACAATGAAAGTACTAAAATGTGTTTACATAATACATAGCAGACATATTTATATGCAAAAGCCTGGAGAGTTGTTTACAGTAAGCTTTGCCCTGAGAATAAGTACAGAAGATTACAAACTCTGCTTTAAACACAGCACTTAGTAGTTGTTCTTTTTAAGTCCTGTGTGCACATCTTCTTCAGTCTGCCCCCCTTTGTTTTATAGGATAGATTGTATGGGGTCAGGTCGTATCAGGCACTTTGTGAGCTGTGTTTGGACTGGAACCAGCTCAGAATAGTGCCACTCTGTAAACGGGGATTGATTGTTTCATTGTTTGAATAGTTGAGAATGCTTGTCTTTGAAAAGTGCTACAGAACGGAAGTGATTTGTTTAGCTAAGTGTTTGTTCAGTGTACACATAGTTTTACAGCTCTATTTAGTGTTCACAATGCTTCATATAGGCTTCACTATCACAAATAGGGCAAATGAAGCCAACCTACAAAAGCCAGGGTTCTTACTGGTGCTTTAAATGCTTGAATATGAATGTGGTATTTTTATGGTTTTGAAAGTGCTTGTTTGTTTGTTTTTAAAGAGCATGCTTAAAACCAGAGATGCACCAAAATGTCAGCTGGTGATCATAGTCAAATATTCAGCATGATCAGCTTTAATCATGATTGGCCGTGATTTAATTATTGCCAAGCAGCAATAACAACTCTGACACTTTTCTTGATCTGTGAACTCTCTAAGCTCTAATTTGTGTTCTCAGATCTTCCATGTGGAAGTTTTTACTTCTAAAATCATGATTATCAAGTTAAAGGTGCTATAGCGAATTTGGTAAACAATGTAGCTTAAAACGTTTTTTCCTCATGCCTCTTAACAACGTTCTAACATAGTATAGCTATAAATATATTGTGGCGATTTAAAATAAAATGAAAGAAATTACTGTAATGAAGTGGTTGTCCCGCAGTTCTCTAAAAACCTCAGCCAATCATACATTTTGGACCAAAAGCAACTATTGGACAATCTGGCTGTCTGTCTCTCCAAAGCACCGCACTTCCGCACTGCTTGAATCCTCCCTTAATGCGTGCTGGAGCATTTTTCAGCAGAACATCCCGGAAGTGAGAGAAGAACAGAGACAGCCAGCTGTTAGTGCTTCAGTTTTAGGAAAAAATACCAGAGTACCAAAAAGAAAAACACATTTTTGGCAAGCAGAAAGAACCCTGAATGTCTTCAACTTTCTTGAGTAATTTTGTACATTTTTAGTTGTTTTTTTAGTGATTAAAAAAATTATTGTACTATATCAACAGCTGACATCATATCTACTGTTGAATTCAATCACTCTGGGGAGCTACTTGCCACTGGAGACAAGGGGGGTCGTGTTGTCATCTTCCAACAGGAGCCAGAGGTATGTGATTTATTGAAATAACACGTCTACAACAAATAAGGTTTTTAAGATAATAACATGTATTGAGCATTTTATTAATTAGGAATTGAATAAACTAAACAGTTGCTCTCAAATTGTCTTTTTTTTTTTCATCATAAGTCTTCTTCTTTTTCTTTTAGAGCAAGAATCAGCCACAGTGCCGAGGAGAGTACAATGTTTACAGCACTTTCCAAAGCCATGAGCCCGAATTTGACTATTTGAAAAGTCTTGAGATTGAGGAGAAGATCAACAAGATCCGATGGTTGCCTCAGAGGAATGCTGCACAGTTTCTTTTATCAACAAATGGTTTGTAAACTAATGGATTCAAACTTCTTTGATTTGCTTTAGTGGGACTGAATCTGGGACGTTTTCTCACTCTGATTTGTATCTTTTTGTCATCCTACTAGAGATTCAATTAAGCAATCAAATAATCTTAATTTTAGCTTTTTTTTTTAAATTTTTTATTGGAGATGGCTGACCTCTGCTCTTTTTCACTAACAGACAAAACTATTAAGTTGTGGAAAATCAGTGAGCGTGACAAAAGAGCAGAGGGCTATAATTTAAAGGAAGAAGATGGACGATACAGAGATCCCAATACTGTCACAACACTACGGGTGTGTAATAAACTCATATATATATAAATACCAAAAGTAAAGGTCTTCAGCACTCTTCCAGTAATGTTTTGATTTTCTGAGCTAGATTAGTTTTAATATTTTCTTCTGTGTTCTTTTTAAGAAACGCGTATAGGATCATCTATCTGCCTCTTTCTTTTAGATTATAAATATCTTTATGAAATTACAGAATTTCTTGCCATATTCCTGACTCTTTCCACGTGTCCTCAGGTGCCGGTGTTCAGGCCCATGGACCTGATGGTGGAAGCCAGCCCCAGACGAGTGTTTGCAAATGCTCACACCTATCACATCAACTCCATATCAGTCAACAGTGATCATGAGACCTATTTGTCTGCAGATGACTTGCGCATTAACCTTTGGCATTTGGAGATCACAGATCGCAGCTTTAGTATCCTTTTTATGTTTGATTTCACAAATTAAGCTTCATCTTTATATAATAATTTATATTCTGTAGTTTGTCTTATGGGAATGAAAAATATCTGAGTTTTGTCTTTGAAGCCTGCTGGATTTAAGAATGGCTTTGTCCTTTTCATGTAAAAAGCAATAATTGTACTAGTAATATTGATTAGGTGGTCAAACATAAATGACTGTGTTGTTTGTTCATTTAAAAGTTGATTTTCTTGGATTCTAACAGCAAACAAAGATTCTTAAAAAAAACCTCTTCCAACTTCTATGACTAAAATCACAGTGTCATATTTTATGCCACCACCAGATGTCGCCAAATTAAGATTCATTTTTTATCAGCTATATTTATAAGCCTCACTTTTCCTCATGTCGTTTCTTGTCCTTTTTCCTGCCAGGAATCAGTCTCATCTCATGCAAAATGTTTTAATTCAGCAAAATATATAAAGAGGAGAAAGGATCCTTGTAGGAGTGTTTAAAATACACAGGAGCATGAGTAATACTTTGCAGGATCTTTTTGGCATGTACTGTATAGTAATAAAAAGAATGTGACAACATGCAAGTTTAAAATAATGTATGTTCTAAAGAGACAATGTTAAATACAGTAGTAGACTTGAGTTGGGGGGTTTTCTGAAGAATTTATTTTTCAGTTGTGGAAAAATATGTTTTGGCCGTTCACCTTAACCTGTTTTCTTCAGATATTGTTGACATCAAACCTGCGAATATGGAGGAGCTGACAGAAGTGATCACAGCAGCGGAGTTTCACCCCCACCAGTGCAACACTTTTGTTTATAGCAGCAGTAAGGGAACCATCCGCTTGTGTGACATGAGGGCATCAGCACTGTGTGACAGACACACAAAATGTGAGTCTTTTTTTTCTTTGTATGTCTGCTAAGTTTTTTACTTGAAGAAAAATATTTGTATTCCTTCTAAGAGAACAAATCTTTCTCAGCAGATCAACTTTGTTCTAGAGAAACTGTTTGGTTTGTCGTTCAAAAATAGCACAATTTGCTAAGTTGTGTGAAACCGGGTCACTATCCAGCTCCATTGTGGGGGTTTTTATCATAAATATCTAACATTTAAAATACCTGTTTTTTAACTTTTAATAGTGTACCCCAGATCTCAAATTGTGCTCCTTGCACATTTAAAATATATATCATCATTTATGCTGAAAATCTAATGAGTTTATTGTCTTTCCAACATTAAGGTTTATAAATTGTTGCACCGCTGAATAGAAACCATTTCCTCCTTTTTCAGTCAATTTACAGCCAAGAGAAACTAACCGTGTGCTTCTTTGCTTTCAAGTGTTTGAGGAGCCAGAAGATCCAAACAACCGTTCATTCTTTTCTGAAATCATCTCATCCATCTCTGATGTGAAGTTCAGCCACAGTGGGCGCTACCTGATGACGCGTGACTACTTGTCTGTTAAAGTTTGGGATCTCAACATGGAAACACGACCAGTAGAGACTTACCAGGTCTGTAATTTGATAGCACGAGTGATTTTGGTGTTTTATAAATGTTCCTTTCACTTTTGCTAAACTTTGGGTTGTTGTGTCTTATACTCTGCTTTATTTGAACAGGTGCATGAATATCTTAGGAGTAAGTTGTGCTCACTTTATGAGAATGACTGCATCTTTGACAAGTTTGAATGCTGTTGGAATGGAAATGACAGGTGAGCACCTGTTTTTTATTTTTGGATAAGTCTTGTTTTTATCATCTGAGAAATATTTCCAAACTAAGAAGGTTGGTGTCAAAACCTGAACTGGAAATGGTTCTTCATGCTTTTATCTCCTCCCGTCTAGATTACTGTAACACACTTTTCACATGTTTGAACCAAAAAGCCCTTTATGGCCTTCAGCTGGTCCAGAACTCTGCAGCGAGGCTCCTCACTGGAGCAAACAGAAAAGATCACATCACTCCTATTTTGATCTCTCTGCACTGGTTACCTGTTAAATTTTGAATTAATTTTAAAATCCTGACTCTAACTTTCAGGGCCCTACATGGTCAAGCTCCTGTTTATGTTACTGAACTGATAAAGCCGTACGCTCCAACCCGAGCTCTCAGGTCCACAGACCAGAATCTTCTAGTGGTTCCAAAGACCAGATAGAAAAGTCCAGGCGATCGCTCCTTCCAGTCTGTTGCACCTCGACTTTGGAATGACCTTCCTTTAGTTTTACGCTGTATAGACAGTCTGGACTCCTTTAAAAAGCAGCCGAAGACCCAATTATTTAAAACTGCTTTTAATTAAATCTTTATTGTTCTTTCATTGCTGTTTAATCATCTTTATTTGTCCTTTGATCATTATGTGTTTTTAATAATATTTTGTATTTGTTTTTAATAGTCTTTTATTTCATCTTGATGCATTTGGTTCTTTGTCTTTTAATCATGTTTTAATTCTGATGTTTTTTGTGAAGCACTTTGTGATTTATTTCTGTTAAAGGTGCTATATAAACTACTACTAACATAAGTTTCGCCTAAAACAGGAATGGTAATGCAATCTAATAAATTATGACGGTCAATATAAGGTAAAATATGCAAACGTTGTTGGAAAACCCACCACTGACCTAAAAACCCTGTCTTTAGCTCCTGCTAGTGTTATCTGCTCAGTACTGAACACAAAACTGCTGATCATTTTAGCTATGTGAAACAGAATTTTCTTAACACACTTTAAAGGATTTCCCTAAATTAAAATTGAGATTGATGGTCAGACATTTCTCTCTTTTTCAGTGTTGTGATGACGGGCTCCTACAACAACTTCTTCAGGATGTTTGACAGAGGCTACAGGCAGGACATGACCTTTGAGGCGTCGCGGGAAAACAGCAAACCACTATCGATCTTGAAGCCTCGTAAAGTAAGCACAGGTGGGAAACGCAAAAAGGACGAGATCAGCGTAGACAGTTTGGACTTTAACAAGAAGATCCTCCACACTGCTTGGCATCCCCTGGACAACATCATTGCTGTGGCCACCATCAACAATCTGTACATCTTTGAGAATAAGCTGAACTAGCGTTTGTTAAACCCTCGGATCACAGATTCCACTTAAACCCTATTTCACTAAAACACAGATTAAAAACAATAGCTGTCTTTTTCTTCTTTTTTTTCCAAATCCCAAATCTTGATTACAACTTGTCCCCAAGTACGTGACGAGACTAACTTTGTAAACAACAGATGGTCGTATCAACAAAAACCATCCAGCCAGACCATCACAGGTGTTATTTAGTGGCGTTCTTCCATTAGAAGCACTCCATTCACCGAGCTTCCATTTGCAACTCCACTACATCCCAAACCAAAGGGAAATATTAGTTTTTATCATTTGTTTGTGCCATAGTGACATGATTAATTCATCTTTTATAGCTACCAGTTAGGTTTTTGTAGCTATTATTTTTTACAAGTGTGAATAACACATTTTTATTCTGTTTTTATTTCTTGTTGTCACTTTTTTATGGCCTTAAACACTGTTTTAACAAGCTGTCAATAGTCAACCCTTTATGTGCCCAGTCACTGTCAAGTTGCCAATTACTCTCACAACCTCTTCCTCATGTCTGTTTTATTTAGTTTTGCTCATCCTTTAAAAATCTTGTACAGCTAACATACGTCCATCATTTACAAATCTTTTCTCAAACCAAATTTTGACTTCAAAGCCGCCAAGGTTTACAGTCATCTCTCTACTGTATGAAAGTCTACTTACTTTAAGCTAACGTGTATTACCGTACATGGCTGTAAGCTTCTTGCTGCCTTTAAATAAGTATTTGTTTGGTTGTAACTGTTGTGCAGTAGAACTTGGGGTTGTTCTGACCTTTTTCACACATGGAACACAGCCCAATAACGGCACAGCATTCTGGCATCATGGATTAATGCTCTAATGAGAACGAGATGCCCATAGTATGCATGTGCTGTCGTGTCACTTTACTGTAATGGTGCCATGGTTGTGTGAGGCCTGTAAACGGGAGCAGGTAAAATTTCACCTTCCTGTATGTATCTGCTTGTTAAACAGGAACTCCGACTAGCATTTCACTCACAAGGATTGTCTTGCAATGGTGCAACTATAAGCTTTAGAAAGGCATTGCATTTCTCTTCAGTGCGGGTTGTGTTCCATGTTTCCATCAGAGTATTTTTTCGTCATTGTGTTTTCTTTCATATAAAAGGAAGCTGCAGCAGTCGACTCCAAAAACTGTAGAAAGGTCAATTGTTTCCCATTCTTTAAGCTTAAGTGCTGTGGTTAAAAAACAAAATGTGTTTTAACAAGATTTTGCAGGAAAGTTTGGACTCTGTTCTCAATTGATGGATTCTTTTGAAAAGTTGAATATATACCAAATACACGTGCCTGTATGTCTTTCCAAATAACACTATCATAACAGTTTATTAGGGGGAAAAGAACTGAGCTAATTCATATGTAAAGCTGACACTCAGTTGCTGACAGATTAATGGAATGCACCAAGTCTAAAAGTTGACACTGGAAGGAACTTTCAGATTTCTCAGGTGTTGTTTGGGTGTTAATCATGCCAAAGTAACTGGTCCTGTACACTCTGAGGTTATTTAAAGCTGGTCTACAGACAGAAGTGTCCCTGCTCCAGCTGTTCACCCTTGCACTTGTGTGAATAACTTATAAAGCTCAGGACAAATGCTTATATATGTAAAAGGCCATAATGATGTGACGTGGCCCAAATCTGTGTTCATGGGGTCTGTTGCACCAGAACTAAATTGCCCACAAAGCATGTTGTGTTGCTTTAACATCTGGATCTAGTTTTTGTTTGTAGATTTTTAATATAGACGAGGAGTTTTTGTACTGTTCCTGATAAAAAACAAAAAGAAGAAAACTCACTATAGCTGATTTATTTTTGTATAAAATGAGGCAATAGGATTACAGTCTAATCACTGTAGTTTCTTCACCCATTTGTATTGGGTTCATGGAGGTTTGTTTGAAAGTCAGGTATCCTTTTGCTTCATGCAACATTTTTGTTTATTTTGGCAGATAGTTTTATTCAATAAGTATAGTTTTTGTGACATCAAGGGAGAGTGTTTTTTTCTGATGTGGGATGTCCAAAGATTGTTTCCATTGTCAGTACCTCCTGTAATGATTCGCACTATTACTGTATTTTTGCCAACTAACTATTTGTTTTTGTATAAATTATTTAGAGAGTTCAGGGATAGCTTTGGAGTTTATCTGGGTCTCAGTGTTTTGTTTATGTGCCATAGTTTTGCTTAATGAACAATTTTGTTGACTGTGAAAGACTAGGCCCTCTACATCAGAACAACTTTTTAGTTTTTTCCTAATGTACGTCATTAAAAATGTTAACATAGTCAAATCAGTTGACTAAGCAGATTGATGCTTTTTGAATTAGGAAATGTTTTCTCTCCTGTGACATGTAAAGGTCTCCTTTAACAAGGAGAATCTGTGAAGCACTCCATGTGCAGATTACTGTACCATAAAGGTGGTTGTCTATTTAAGCTAGCTCCATGCATTGCCAGTCACTGTCATGTCTTAATGGAAAACTTGATGGTATTAAACATCATATTTTCTATGAAAACGCAAAATGTTTGCAAGGATTAACGTGTATTCTCACCTGGAGCAAAAAGCTTGGTTATAGTAGTTTTTCCACATCATAATTATTATGTTTAGGCCTTTAAAACAAGGCCCAAAACTCAACTGGATCATAAATGTGCCACGCTTAATATAACTGCTTGTTTCAGTATGATGATGGGTAAACTTCTGTCAATTTTCAGTCTCTCAGGGGCTCTGGATTGTGTCTATTGGTAATGAGATTTTCTTTTATTTTTGTGTAACCATTATTTTCCAAGGTGGATTTGTGTGACCGTCAGCTATGTTATTTGCCTGATGTCAAAGATTAATCAACTTTTGTCAAACTTGTCATTTTGTTAATTGAAGTGCTCAGCAATACTCCCTGGAATTTGTTTCTATTCCTCCCCCAGTTCCCCTTCATATTGTCCTTCTACAATAGCTGCTGATCAAGGCTGTGATGTAAAACACAAAGATGGCCACAATAACCCTGTTGCCTTTCTAACAGCATCAAGGCAAAAATATGATAATCAAGTTCTTAAACTTGCTGGCATGCCAGACAGAAGACTGCTCAGGGGAAATTTCTGCTGCTGTAACCTAAACCTTACACCATCAGGAAAAGAGCCTTTCAGGATTCAAACTAGTATGACCTAATTTACAGGTTAATCTTTTTTAAACCCAGATTTGTCCAACTTTCATAACCATAGGGTTTCCACATCCAAAACTTTCAAGAAAATTTTTTGCCACATTGGGCTTTTCTTTTTACAGCAGCGTTAAATGTATCTGATATATCACAGGAATTCAAAACAAAATGCACTTTTCTTTTTGTGTATTTTTTTTAAATGTTTCAAGAGTTTTGGTGATCTGTTTGGGAATAACTACATATGGTTCATTGTAGAGCAATGTTTGTCAAATGGAATAAAGTACTATTTAGATAAAAGGTAATAAAGACATTTGAATTAAGTTGCTGTTCTGATTCATGGAAACTTTTATGATTGCTTTATTTTTATTTTGTATAAACCTGCTTTATTTTATCAACTCTCCTGGGATGATCAAGGTTTGGAGTTGGCTGGTATCATAATCCATAATGCCATTCATATACACAATCTCATATTCTACAAAAATATTCACTAATGCGTGCCTTTCTTTAAAATCGAGGGGCAGGCCTTTCAACTTCCGTGTTTTCAATTCCTAAACCCAAGATCTACAGAAGAGACTGCAGCCACAACAATCAATTAAAAAAAAAATTTATCACTATTTAAAAACGACCAGGAAATGTTGCTGTGCAAACACATTTACTGAACATTGTGGCACATTTTATAGTTGCTTGCATTTGCATTAGATAACTATTTTTGAATAAATGTGATCTGCACAGAAAATGCCCATCACTGTTCCTGTTTTTGTTGTGTCAACTCTGCGCATGCGCACATCCATGTTGAGCGTTTATGACTGTAGTCAACATGTCCACCGCTTCAGCTCCTCAAAACAATAACGGAGAGCCTGGACTTCAAGGTACGTCGTGTCAGCGGCTGGTACGAGCTGCTCACTATTAGCAGTACTTTATATAACCTATACTAGGCTGTCATTATTAGAAATTATTTTACTATACGTTTTAATGTAAAAGTTGGACTGCGGATGGAATTTCCTCGTCCTCGGATAGGGGCGGAGACTATATTGTTTTACGTCGCCCGCAAGTAGCCAATGGTGTTGCCAGAAACGTTTGATTGACGCTTCAACAGCCAATCATCTTTAAGAGCCTGGGTTGGGCGAGCATTAGCCAAAATGAAAACAAGTTTGGGACAAAAGACGATGTAAATGTAACGTTTCTTGCTATTGTGGTAATGCTTCCTCAAATTGCATAAAATCTTGATGTTTTTTGTTGGAATTAGTTACTTGGAGTAGTTACCAGTTGTTTTCACAGGCTATATTTTGGTAAATAACTCAATTCCTCAGAGAAAGTATATAATTAGATGTTATCAAATTTGCCTGCGGGTAAATTACTTCTTAAGACATAAACCACTAAAATTTAAGTTTAACTTTAAGTCGTTACGGTTTTAGGTTTTACAGAAATCATTTAGGGTATAAAACAAAACAAAAACGGTACTATTTGAGCTTCATGTGTTTACCACGCAGCGGGAGCAGCGACAAGTCTGGGCAGACTGGCCCACTGCAGTTATGTAAGACCCAGAGAGAGCAGTGGTGTCGAACTGGTCACAACACTTACCGTGGATCCTGACTGTTCGTCTTTAAACCACGGGAATTAGATTTTGTTGCAAGTCTATTTACAAACAAGAAAGGAGTGTCTCCTGCATTACATTCTGCACTACGAGCTCTGCAAGCTTTAGGGTATTACATAACTTTGTGGGGCACTGGCACAAAGAAATGCTTGCTGTAATGGATGCGCGTTATCAGCGGTGCAGATTATGTATGTCAAAGCTTATCATTTGAAAGAAGACTGAGATGTGTTTCTGTTTGATGCCCAGTCAGTTGTTGGTTGGTTTTCATTTAAGCACAAGCCTAATTTTCCCTCCCATTTGACACCTTTATCCTGTTCCCAAGGCTCCTGGGTAGAGCTGGAGATGAATGGAAATTCTGGGGCACAAAGCAGCCTGCTAAGTACACCCGCTACAGACCAAATAAATGCAAACACAGGCATGAATCAATCGCTTAACACCTTGGAAGTGACAGAAAATGATGAAACCCTGATTGGAGGACTAGAGCATGTGCCATCCTCCTCCTCCATCCATAATGGAGACATGGAAAAGATTCTTCTGGATGCACAGCATGAGTCCAGTCCCAGTAACTCCTCCTGTGATAGGTAGGGGTAAAGGCTACAAATAGTTTAAAAGAGCTTGGACTAAATGGTTTGTAAATGATTTTGTTTTTAATACCAACATGCTGACAGTCCTCACAGGCCCCCAAGCCCAGGACAAGATGAAGGACTAATAACATTTGATGTGGAAATGTCCAGCCTAAGAGATAGTCAGGTAAAGCTATCTATTCTCACCTTTGATTTCAAACTTTGCAGTGTCTCTCTTTATCTCATCATTTTGTCCTCACATTTCCAGTCAGATGAAGACAGTACAGAGAGGGACAGAGAGGATGACATCTTGATGAACAAAGAAATAGACCGTGTTGCAGACTGGTCCAGTAGACCTGAAAACATTCCGCCAAAGTACAGAAACTTTTTACCTCCAAAATCACATCAGGACATTGTTTCCAATCGTTCTCAAAGGTAAGAATATCTTGTGTGATTTTTCTCCTCAGGGAGTTCCACTTCAGGCACCCTCGACGCTCCCTGAGTATGAGAAAAAGTGGAGCCATGAAGAAAGGTGGTGTCTTCTCTGCTGAATTCCTCAAAGTTTTCATCCCATCCCTGCTCATCTCACACATCCTGGCTCTTGGCCTCGGGTAAGTCTGAGATCATGCAGTTCGGACTTGCAGAGATGTGTGTTAATATATTTTTCACTGTGTATCATTGCTTTTGCCCTGGCGTGTAGATGGGATATTTGCAAGAAATGTTGGACATTTATTTATAAACTAGTTGCATTTCATGCATTTAATGGAATTTTCGTTTTCAGGGTGTACATCGGGAAGAGAATTGCCACAGCCTCCACCAGCTCCTACTGAACAGAAACCGAAGCAGTGCCTGGATGTTCTCCTGCCTCCAAGCCTCTCATTCATCCTCCTGTAGTCAAGCTCTCTGTCTGCATCTGTCCACGTTTCCTGTCCAATCAGCATTAACTCGTGTCACATTGTAGATGTAGTCATATTCATTATGTGCTTGCACTCCATCAGATTATGACACAGGGGCCACATTCTTGTATTTGCAGTCACTGACTTGAAACCAACTCAAACATAAGCAGCGGGGATTCGATAGCAGGAAATTTCAAGTGAAGGTTTCCTTTTGTGTCGTGATGTGAAGCCATCACAAATTTGGCCTTTTTACCAAGCTGTAGCTCGCAAAACATGTGAATCAATAATTTAACTTCTGCATTAACTACAGTAACTGACCGTAACATTTAAAATGCAATAAATTGCTGTTAAAGCTGAATTATGCTTCACATATGAGTCAGTTTTGAAATTTTGCACACTTTTGAAGGTTAGTGACAATTGAAGGTTTCTATTAAAAAGTGGTTGTTTTTTTGTTGTTGTTTTCTTTGAAGGTCAGGAAAATTAAACAATCTTATCTAGCTTTAGAATTTAATTATATGATTACTGGAATATGTATGGTATTGGAACTTAAAGTGAAAGGCAAAATACCAGGCCATATGCTATTTTATGTCTTTTTTTCCTACATATCCTGTTGTTGAATATATAATAGAACAGCAGTAGCAAAGTGCCAAATTTTTATCTTTCACCACTGCACATTGGTGATTTGTCTTAGGCTTTTTGTTTGTTTGTGTTCTTATATGTTTAGGTATTTGTAAGAAAAAAAGAAAAATGTACCTGTGAAATACAATTTAAGCTGTGATCTGCCCCATGTAACAGATACCTGTCAACGTTGTATAATTCATAATGTCATTGATATTAATGCATATTCTATCTAGATAATTTGGCAGTGACATTATTATTTTTAGCTCAGTTGCTGATGGTGGCAAAAATCACAATACATGATGAGAGTATTTCTGGGGCCTGTTTTAAAAGTGTTGTCTGACTCCAATGTAGATTTCACTGTAAAATAATTTCACATGTAACAGGTAATTCATGTCAAGCGTCTGTGAAACATCCAGCAAAAAATATAGAAACCTTTTCCTCAAAAAAATGCATGCATTTCTGTACATTAATGGAACTGCATAACTCCTCAGAAGATGTTTGAAGAAGGATTACATTATAGCTTTATATAAGAGATCTCTGAAATTTAGAGTTTATTTCTGATTTCACTCATGAGGACTTCAGAGGCTTATGTATACAGGAAATAAATGTGCAGTACAATGTGTTTTGGAATTTAGCTAAAGTTTGTACTATACACATTAGCTGAAATATAAGTACAGAACTCAGAGCTCCATTTTATTTATAAATATTAAAAGGCTTGTATTGTGAGCCTCTGCAACGAAACTTTTGAAAGTAAAACACAGACGCCATGCTAAGCATTAAAAGTGCACAATGTTAAGTATGATACTCAATGTTTGTAATGTTTGTTGACTTTTAGATACAAGAAAGTCACAATAGGTAACAACTGTGAGAAAAAGTCACAATAACACAACAGATTTAAGCAATTCTTTTCATTGCTATCGTGTGTATGTGTGAAAGAAGAACCTTCAAATAAATTCCTGGAACAGTTCTTTAAATCTATACAAAAACAGCCAAGAGTGATGTTTCTATTTTTATGCTTTATTAATTTCATATCTAAATGCTGTCATCCTATCCAATGAGCTGCTCTACAGTTCAGATCATAGACTTTTGGGTAGAACAACAAGCAAGTTCAGATCTTTATGCGTCTTGCAATTACCAATTCAGAACAAGCAAAAGAAGGGACAGCAACTGAATATTACATTTTTTTTATTTCCATGCAAATAAGGATTCATTTTAATTTCACTGATTTACGGTTTCCCTGTGACTGCATAGTTAGATCACTCTGCTGTTTTCCAATATTAATAAAACATCTGCTTTGACAATATACTCACGTATTTTTAGTAAGTAAGTAAAATTTTAGAGTGCCTCTCAAGATAAAAATCACAAAGCGCTTAACAAGAGAAAACAGTTGAAAAATAAACAGATTTGAATAAATGAGTAAGGGTTGAATAAACATTCTTCCTTCAGCTGAGACAAAGCTTTTTTGTTCATTAACAAAGTCTAGTGTGGGGAAGGTTTATTTTCTCATTGTAAAAACAAATTTGCTATATTACAACTACATCTAAAGCATGACATAAAAAAATTGAAATACCAAATAAATCAATGTGTGAAGTAATAAATTATTGAATTACAACTGAAAAACTTTCAGAAAAGTGAAACATTTTCTTTTTTAATTATTTTAATTTCTCTGTTGTGAATTATTAATACACTATTTATACTGTTATTTATAGGATCATTCTAATATATAAGGTTTTATTTTTCTCCAGATGTTCTATTAAAGTGTTCATTAGCTGTTTCACCCAGATTAGTTATCCTGAAATAAAACATTATTTAAATTATTCAAGTGCGTTATGACAAGGAAAATAAAGCCTACATTTTGAAAAATTATATTTTATTAATTTTCAGAAATAGTAGGGGAAAAATACTTGAATTTTTCTCCTTATGATAACCTTAAAGATGAACTGAACAAGTTGTGTTCTGTTTACAACCAAACTAACCCATCAGAATCATGGATCAGTGGAGCAGGGCGGGGCAGTGCGCATGCGCCGTCCCTATTTGTGGCCCTTGTCTTATTTGATGGTTGCCTGGTCTTTCTTGTTTTATCATTAAGCCCGACGATAGCACTGTGAGGCAAAGACATAACCTCTCTTTTTTGCATAATTTATTTGGCTGCAGTGTGTAAAGTCATCTTGCTCTCGTTAGGTATCTTCAGAAACAGACACAGAGTGTTCATCCAGGGCGTCGACTGGCCATCCAGCAGAGCATCCATTCATCCTTTCATCATTAGCTAGCGTTAGCCGAGAGGCAGGGGGCGGCTGTGTCAGACTGAGGGAGCTTCAAAATGTCTGGTTATCAAGGAAAGAAGAACATCCCACGAATTACAGTGAGTATTGTTTCACATTTTTATTTTCTGCCCTTCTCCGGTGGGGAATTTTGAAACTGCGGTGCGGATCAAAGCTGTAGCGCTTAGCTAACTGTTATCTTGTTATTCGCTGATTTGACGCTGTCAGCAGCAGTTTTGCTTCACATTCACAAACCAAAAATCAGGAGTGAACGATATTGATCATATTTCACCGAGTCTACAATAAAATAGAGATTTGGTATTTTATTTTAAAGACTCACAAAATGCTACAGATACAATCTCAGTTTCATCATTAGCATCCTCACCTTGGGGTGTAGTTATCAGCATCATTCACTGTCATCATCCTATCCATCATCCTTCATCTTCTAACATTTTCTCTATATTTATCTGTTCTGATTTAAAAAAAGATGAATCAGATAATCTAACCCTGATTAAAACAGTGTTCATTTGACTCAATCATGTGATTTCTGATTTGTTATGTTCAAAAATAAGTTAATGTAGTTGGAATGTATTGATGGTTAAGAGAAGTAAACTCTCATTTGTAAAGTAGGTCAGCAGGGAGTGTATATCTGTTAAAGTAACGTAGTTAAACACTTTCTTTAATTTGTCACAGATAGTTTAAGTGGTGTTCAGTTCACCTGCAGGTCAAGTTAAAGCTGTAAACATACAGCCCTGACATCTCATACACACCAGCTCTCAATCCAGAATAAAGCTAATTATTATTATTCAGTTTAGGTTTAAACAAAATACCAAGATTAATCTGAATTGTATCACATGATGTTGTCTTTGAAGTAGAAATGGTGTGTTGTTTATAAATTTATAGCGATCCCTCCTATTTATACAGTCATATCTAGTAAAATAGGATATGCGTGCTCCTTTTACTTTCAAACTTATTCAGCTACAAATGATACTATTTGCTATATTCATAGAGTATATTTCCTTGTTTAGCTGTTGTTTTTCTTTGTGTTTGTGTTGTTTTGTGTCCTTGATGAAGAGAAAAATAGTCTAATTTCAGATAAACTCGGATGCAATGTTTTGTTTTTAACATCTACTTGATCCTTGGCATTTAACATCAAACATTCAGCTCCTAGTAATCTGCTCAGTTTAATGACCAAAGATCACCAGATTAATCACAAAGGCTCATCTTTACAGCACAAAAATTCATATGTAATGTATTTATTTACATTTTAATGTAGTTAGAGGGTTAAGGAAACACTCTGTGTGCTCATTGCTGACCACTCAGTGAAAGATTTAGTTTATATGACCTAGTTTAAGGCCAAGCAGTGGACCACATCATGTCAATCCAACCTTAATTCCCCGCTTTCCATGTATATGCACTCTGAACAATAAGAACAGAGCATTTCTTACTGGAAGGCTTGGAGTACAGATTTTGTTTTCATTAGCTCTCACTATTTTCCTTAGATGCCCCTGTAGCTGTAGAAGTGGGCCAGCCTGGTACACTGGCCTTTCATCTCATTCAGGAGGAGCTAATTGTGCCACTTAAGGGTCTGTGTTTTACATAAAACACTGTTTCTCCCCTTAGATTATGTTTTCTGAGTGATGAATCATGCAGAGTAATCTAATCATTGTTTTCATGAGATGAACGTTGGGATGGATTTATTTACAATGATTTTGAGCAACAGGATAACTCTTGGATATTGGAGAAACCTCTGAGAAAAGTGGAAAATGAACTGAGCCGTATAAATCACAGAAGTGAAGTGAATGTTGTTTTATGAGACTCTGTTTCTTTTGAATTTATAAAGAAAAATTTTATAAAATTAAACGTTTTTTTTAAATTCAGTGGATGATGATGAATTGGAGGTGAAATCTGTTTTCAGAGTGACCGTCTCCTCATCAAAGGAGCAAAGATTGTAAATGATGATCAGTCCTTCTTGGCTGATATCTACATGGAAGATGGAGTCATCAAGTAAGTCCTGCTTGAAGATTAGCGTAGCAGTTAAAAAAAAATTTTTTTATTCTTGCAGTAGAGCCTCTGATGAATAGGCCTCATTTTCATCACTTTTCTTCCCTTAGACCATGTATTTACAGTCAAGTCCATAAATATTGGGACATCGACATAATTCCAACATTTTTGGCTCTATACACCACCACGATGGATTTGAAATGAAACAAACACAATGTGCTGCAGACTGTCGGCTTTAATTTGAAGGTATTTACATCCAAATCAGGTGAAAGGTATAGGAATTACAACAGTTTGCATATGTGCCTCCCACTTCTTAAGGGACCAGAAGTAATGGGACAATTGGACTTCTCAGCTGTTCCATGGCCAGGTGTGTGATATTCTCTAAATACCACCTCATCAGTGAAACATGGTGGTGGTAGTGTCATGGCGTGGACATGTATGGCTGCCAATGGAACTGTTTCTCTTGTATTTATTGATGATGTGACAAAAGCAGCAGGATGAATTCTGAAGTGTTTTGGGCAAAATGATCTGCTCAGATTCAGCCAAATGCTTCAAAACTCATTGGACAGCGCAGTGCAGATAGACAAATGACCCAAAGCATACTGCAAAAGCTACCAGAGAGTTTTTCAAGGCAAAGAAGTGGAATGTTAAGCAATGGCCAAGTCAGTCACCTGACCTGAATCCGATTAATCATGCATTTCACTTGCTAAAGAAAAAAACTGAATGAAAAATGCCCCAAGAACAAGCAGGAACTGGAGACAGTTGCAGAGGCCTGGCAGAGCATCACCAGGGATGAAACCCAGTGTCTGGTGATGTCTATGTGTTCCAGACTTCAGGCTGGAATTGACTGCAAAGGATTTGCAACCAAGAATTAAAAAGTGAAAGTTTGATTTTTGATTATTATTCTGTCCCATTACTTTTGGTCCCTTAAGAAGTGGGAGGCACATATCCAAACTGTTGTAATTCCTACACCGTTCACCTGATTTGGATGTAAATACCTTCAAAATAAAGCTGACATTCTGCAGTTATAGCACACTGTTTGTTTCATTTCAAATCCATTGTGGTGGTGTATAGAGCCAAAAATACTAGAATTATGTCGATGTCCCAATATTTATGGACCTGACTGTATATATTTATGTTTGTTTTGGTTGGTTTCCTTCAGGCAAATTGGAGACAACCTCATTGTTCCTGGTGGAGTTAAGATCATCGAGGCTCATGGGCAGATGGTGATGCCTGGCGGCATTGACGTGCACACCCGGTTCCAGATGCCCGACCGAGGCATGGTGGCAGCAGACGACTTCTACCAAGGCTCCCGTGCTGCTCTGGCTGGGGGCACAACCATGATCAGTTACGCACTGTTTTGTGTTTCAGCGATCTTGTTGCTGGGATTGTAACATCACTGATGTGCATGCTGTCAAGTGCATGATTTAATTTAGTGGCTCATAAACTTGCACACATACACACACAAATCTAACTTGTTTGTTTATATTCTGTAGTTGACCATGTGGTGCCGGAGCCTGGTGTCAGCCTGGTTGCTGCTTTCAAACAGTGGAGAGAGTGGGCTGATGCAAAGTCCTGCTGTGACTATTCTTTGCATGTGGACATCACTGAGTGGCACAGAGGCACCCAGGAGGAGATGGAGGTGCTAGTGAAGGATCATGGTATGTAGGCCACACTAACATATTAAGTCTCAAACTTCAGCTGTTTTTCTAATTTTGCATGAAATAAAACATCTTGGTAATTAAGAAGCTCTGCTTTTTCCCACTTTTGCTCTCTTTATTCCACCTTTTGGCTGTTTTCTCTCATAAGTTTTTTATCTTCAGGTGTCAACTCTTTCCTGGTATATTTGGCTTATAAGGATGTTTTCCAACTTTCTGACTCTCAGGTATGCCTTGGCTTTGTGGTCAACCTCAGTGGGATTTCTGATTTGTCTGTCACCAATTTCTTGTCTGTAAGATTCCCTTGTTTTCCTGCCTGCCATCTGATGTATATGGATCTCTGTTCTTGCAGATCTATGAGTTGTTCAGTGTCATCAGAGATCTTGGAGCCATCGCGCAGGTGCATGCTGAGAATGGAGACATCATTGCAGAGGTGAGAAAACTACAAAGTCAGATTTGAGTTGTAAGCACTTGTTTTTGCTTGAGATTGAAATTCTTCTGTGTGGATGTTTTAGGAGCAGAAGCGCATATTAGAGTTGGGGATCACCGGTCCAGAAGGTCACGTGCTGAGCCGTCCAGAGGAGGTAACTCATTCTGTACTATTCTACAACAAAAAGAGCCAACATCTTAAATGTGTGTCTAACCTCTGTGTTCCTTTCTGTCTTTGTTTACAGGTGGAGGCTGAGGCAGTCAATCGCTCCGTCACCATAGCTAATCAGACCAACTGCCCCCTCTACATCACTAAGGTGATGAGCAAGAGTGCAGCTGATGTCATTGCTCTTGCTAGGAAAAAAGGTAAAAAAGAAAACTTTTTCTACAGTCAGTACTATATACTTGTACTTTGTTCTCTGGCACCAACTTGTCTTCTCCTGTAGGTGCTGTGGTTTACGGGGAGCCCATATCTGCCAGCTTGGGTACAGATGGTACCCATTACTGGAGTAAGAACTGGGCCAAGGCAGCAGCCTTTGTCACCTCTCCGCCACTCAGTCCTGATCCCACCACCCCCGACTACCTCAGCTCTCTGCTGTCATGGTAGGCGGTCTGGGCCCAGACCTAAAGATAGCTGGAACACAGTTGGCATGAAGTCCATTGCTGCATTTCAAATCTACGCAGCTGAATATCTCTTTGTAGCCACATGAATTATTCTGTCACATTTCAAAACCTGTAAGCCAGCGACATTAATCCTAAAAAATAAATGTTGCTATTTTCATAAGTATATATTTTCCTTTACTAGCGGGGACCTGCAGGTGACTGGTAGCGCTCACTGCACTTTCCAGACTTCTCAGCGTGCTGTAGGCAAAGATAACTTCACCATGATTCCAGAGGGAACCAATGGCACAGAAGAGAGGATGTCCCTAATCTGGGATAAATGTGTGGTGAGCTTTATGTGACCTAATTTCACCCCATTCTATAGCAAAATGCTTTGCAAGGCTTTGTGTATATTTAGCTGCTACCAAGTAATTACTTTTTCTTTACCCTTTCTGAAAAGGTGACTGGAAAGATGGATGAAAACCAGTTTGTGGCAGTAACCAGCACTAATGCAGCCAAGATCTTCAACCTGTTCCCCCGTAAAGGCCGCATCGCTGTGGGGTCTGACGCTGACCTTGTGCTGTGGGACCCAGATATGACTAAGATCATCTCAGCTAAGAGTCACAACCTGGTCAGACAGTTACTTAGCCTGTTTTGATTCCATCACTATAATGTTAATAATGAAGCCACATTTTAAGAATTGCTTAATGAATTGCTGTGGTGTGCTAAACCTGATCCTACTTGCTCGACCCTCAGGCTGTTGAGTATAACATTTTTGAGGGGACTGAGGTGCGTGGAGGTCCTCTGGTGGTGATCAGCCAGGGCAAGGTTGTGTTGGAGGAAGGAACCCTTCACACCACGGAGGGCTGTGGGCGCTACATCAGCCGTAAGCCTTTCCCTGACCACGTGTACAAGAGGATAAAGGCTCGCAGCAGGGTGTGTTGCATTTTATGACCCTTCTGAGGAGGTGCTCTAAAGCCTGATTCTTCCTGGGCTGCAGCTGTTAACTAGTTGGAGACACAGAAATTGTGAGAAAATGTGCAAATTTTCTGTTGCAATCATACTGTGAATGTACTAAGTAAAGATGCACTGATTATGGTTTTGAGGGCTGATGCTGATTTCCTATTCTTCTGATTTTTGATGATTCAGTTTTTTTTCAAAGAACTATATTTGACAGAATATAAAAATAAATGAATTGCTAAATTAATTTGAAATCTATATTCCGGAAGTAAAAACACCCACATGGAAGAAGTTATTTCTATCCTGAATGAAATCTTTACAGTGGCGACAGACCAGGGGAAACGTCAGCTTGGTGATGGTGCATTTTGTGGGCATAAAAAAAGCATCTCCAGTTTGTACAACACTTTTGCAGGAAGTTTTGTATTAAAAAAAAACTGATTCATGAGGAGCATATCATACGATTGTAAACAAACTTCTGCATTCATGCCATTAACTTGCATATCTTCTTGTTGCAGTTTGGTCACAAAGTCTCCTGATTATGTGACATTTTATTTGCAGTTTATCATTAATTTGTTGGTCAACCCCTCACAAAGCCCCTTCAAATTTCTTCTACTTTTTAACTCACAGAAACTAGAAGGGTTCCAGATCCCCGCAGCAACTTGTGACTATTTACAGATTAATTTGTCCTGCAGATTCTTTGAACCCATTTAAAATTTCAGCAATGCCCCCACAACTCACACAAGAAAATCGAGTACTTTTGCAAATATTTTGAGACGTTTTGTGTAACTTCCTCAAAATGCCATTTGTAATAAGTTACCAACAGTCTTAGCCCGGTGAGATTCTGGTTTAATTATCCTGGAGAGGAAGCTTCTTTCAGTATGCCAGTGAAGTACTTCTAGTCTTTCTAGTCTGATGGATTGATCTGTTTGTTTAGCTCGCTGAGCTGAGAGGAGTCCCCAGAGGCCTGTACGATGGGCCAGTGTGTGAGGTGACTGTGACTCCCAAGGTGATGTCCACGGTTAGCTCAGGGAAGACGTCCCCCGTCAAGCAGCAGCAGCAACAGCAATTGACCCATCAGCCTGTGCGCAACCTTCACCAATCTGGCTTCAGTCTGTCCGGTGAGTGAATGGACACATTTTCCTCCTGGTAGCTGGTGTATTCTATAAACAACTCACCTGTAAATCTCTGTTTTATTGTATTTTGATTTTTAAGGTGCCCAAGTTGATGACAATGTTCCTCGTCGCACCACTCAGCGCATCGTGGCGCCCCCCGGTGGAAAAGCCAACATCACCAGCCTTGGCTAAGCTACCTCCTTAACCAAGCGGGGTGCAAGAGGGGGGGCAACGCCAGATCAGGGGTCACAGTAACTGTCACATCACATCCCTCACCACCTCTGACTCCCCATGCACCCCACCTGTCCATTTTTATTCACACACTAGCACCACGTCACCTCATTTTAAGAAGAAACAAAGCACTATTCCATGTTGTTTCATCTTTCCAGTCATATTCCCGTATCGAGGAAGGATAAAGTGAATTAAGCAGCTTTTTTCACCGTTTTTACATCCAGTTTGTTTAGTGATTTATTTGCTTTGTTTACATAGTTTTTGCTGTACATGTTTAAACTGTTTCCCTAAAGGATCAGAATGCTGGATGAGGACTCGTCAGAAGAGGCCATTTCAAAACATTTTGTATACAAATGTTCTTTTTGTATCAGTTTCCAGATATCTGAATGTTTAAATTGTAAGTTATTTTTAACATCTTTATTTAAACACAACCATTTACAATTCACACTAAGAAAAATGACTACAATAAAACACATGATGTTTATAAGGGATTATATTATAAGTTCACACCATAACTACAATTAGAAATTAGTACCAAAATGGTATTGGTGAGATCAGATTTCAAAAAAGATTTTAAAAATATTAGATGTTCTGTCCAAATTTCTAACATTTGCATTTTTAAGCTCACAGTGTTTGATTTGTATTTTTAGTATTCAGTGGAGCAGTTCACGTCTTCCTTTTATGTTCCAGCTGCACTTTCCTCTTCCTTTTTTTATATATAAATGGATGGTTTGTGTTTCACGAAGTCATTTTTGAAAGCGCTAACTGCACTGAAAGGGAAAAAGGTGTATTTCAGGGTCAAACCACTTACTGACCGGTGCCCTGAGATGGGGGATTGGAATGGTTCATTCGTGGCATTTTTATCTGAGAAACATGAGCGTTTGCCCTCGTTTCGTCATCGTGTTTTTTCCTTGTGTTTTCTGAAGGGTTGTCAGGGCGACACGCTTCCGATAGTCTGACCAGCGTGTGTCGATCAGGAAACGGATGGACGCCGCAGTGATGTTTGCTAGGAATTTTTTTTGTCAGCAACCTCTCCACACCTGGTGCTATCTGACCCTTGCTCTACGCGAGCAGATGATGTCCATACGTACGCAGCAGTCGCATAAGCTCCGTTTTTCTTTTAGCAGCTGGGGTCGAGTCACCATTTACCCATTTTAGACAAATTGTTTTGCACCTGTAACAATCCAAATAGTAAATGTGTGAGATTGCAACTTTGTACTGGATATGTTGGTATGTTTATGTGATAAATTGCCTGCCTGTTGTGTAATATATTGATAGCACACTGTATCTATGAAGGCTCTTTAAAGATGGTGATTTTTCTGAGACCTGATGAGAAATCTTCTGTACGTATTTGAAATTCCCCACAGTGTGCCGACGATGTGACCACTGTTCTTGGTGTTGTGAATGAAGTACCAGATACTGTATATTGTTCCCTTATCTTTCTATTTACCCTCCCAACATGATTAACACCAGATTCACTTAAACTCTTTTCACCAGAACACCACAGATTGTCAGTCATTCAGAACTGAGTGGCTGCTCAGCTGGACACTGGATTATTTCTCTTCATTGCCTTGTCACGTGTAGGTTTTGTATGCAACTCTTTAATGTGAAGTGATTAACATTCGGGGAACTTTGATGGCAATGGTTGTTGAGTTTGTGATGTTGAGCACGATGTTGTTTGCTGCCCTCCACCAGCTGTTGATGCTCATGTACGTTTTTTTAAGATACCAGAGTTTTGGAGGGAGTCATCAGTCCTGTCAGCTCTTGACCTTCTCTGTGTTGATTTCAATGGATTAAACAAATAAAATGTAACATGTGTTGCTCCTTTTTTCTGACAGTATTTAACTTTGTATGATTGTAGTTAAATACATTTGCCTTCAGGATGCTAAAGGTTAAATATGAACCAGTTGTAATCCAAATAAATCATAAGAAAAATAAAATAATTAAATGGTGATGAGATTTGATATCATACACCTCACACACACAATGTTTTAGGCAAGATAAATGATTTATATGCAAGAAAATAACACTTTTCTTGGAACTGTGACAGCCTGTTCCAATATTTTTATTTAATACTGTATTTCTGTGCTGAAGCAAATAGAGACAAGCCTGCACTGAATGTCAAAGTGATAACACCTTACCACTCTTCAGTCTGATAGAACAAAGAGGTTTTTGCCCAGATTTAAAGTCAGGACCTTTTGCAGGACTGAAGGATGTGTTTTATTATAAGAAAAATACTTAAAGTCAACAACAACAAAAATCATGAAATGTGGA
Organism: Callopanchax toddi; assembly: GCA_006937965.1. NCBI lineage: Eukaryota > Metazoa > Chordata > Actinopteri > Cyprinodontiformes > Nothobranchiidae > Callopanchax > Callopanchax toddi. The sequence goes on along the minus strand of SSNR01000009.1, from coordinate 1,869,187 downwards.
AATCAGCTAAATATTTAACTAACATGCAAATCAGATGGTCATTAAGTGAAAGCATCCACCAAAATAAAAGCTGGATGAAAAAACACAAACATTGATATCTAATCTGTTTAAATTAACACATTCTGTGATTAGATCTCTTTGCCCTGCTTTTACTTTGGTAGTCTAAATTCCACTTTTGCTTAATATTTTTTTTTAAACAATCACATTTATATTTAGATTTCAACATTTAGATTTAACATTATATAGGCCATTTGGATCTGATTCTTAATATTTACATTTAAATGGGGAACCATTGCATATTCACTGTCAAACATCACTTTTAGATCTATCAGCCGTCACTGAGTGAAGGCAGTGAGACACTAGGTGGAGGCACAGAGTTGTGGTGTTGATCCTCTGCATGACAGCTGCTTTTTAAACCTTCCAGCTCCTCACTAACTCAGAGATGCTGCCAGTAAAGTGAGCAGAACGAAACACCAGCTATGTCACGCTGAGCGCACACATCTCCAAAGTTCAGCCATCAGTTGAAGTCCCCTGGCTGCTTGACACTCATCCAATTAGAAGATAACGAGCTGATTAAACTGGAAAGGGGGAAATCTATGATTTCAGTTTCTTTAACTCACTGGTGATGAAAGATTAAAAAAGAAAATAAAGAAGAAAACACCAGGAAGGTTTTACCAGTCTGAAGCCTCTTGGGAGAAGTGTGCAAACATGAGTCACCGGCGGCACCACTTGCTATGCCTTGAATCCAGTGAGGCGCAGAGACTTGCTATTATAAGACCTACACTCCCTCCTATAATTGATCTGCCATGACAGACAGCATACTCCACATTAACACAGTAAAAATACCCCCTTTACAGTCACTGATTGTGGATTTGGTAATTTAATCAAACTGAGCAAATACACTGTAAAAATGACTCGGATAATAATAATGTATCACAAGTAAATGCGACCCAAATGAAGAAGGCTCTAGCTTCGCTCCACTCGGCATCTGCTGATATAATTATGGTGTTCATCACAGCTATTACGTTTGGAAGATTATGCACACAGGTGGGCTATTTGTTGGCTCAGGTTTTTGCTCCTAATCACACCACTTTCTACAAAGAGAGACTATAAAGAAAGGGGTGAGTTAGGTCACCAGTACCATCTGTAATTTATTGCCAGGACCAGTTGCCGCTCTCCTAATGACATCTGTACAGAGATGGTGTAATTTACAGGTTCACAGCCATGCCACTCAATGACAACGCGGACACTCAACAAGCACTCTGGCTGTTATGCCCCCCACCCCTCCGGGAAAGCTGTCTACTCCACTTCTACAACTGAACTTCACATGGAGAGAAGCGGGAGGGGGGGCTGGGTTAACGATGCTGGCTGCATCTCTTTCCGCCTACACTCAGAACAGCAGCGCATCTCGGTGCTCAACAGCGAGTAGCCAAGAGGAAATAAATCGATACAGTTGGCAGTGGTTGTCCTCTTGCCCTTTTGATGCTTCTCCGTAAACAGAGCCACTTTGCAGTCTCGATCTTGCACTAAACACTCTCACTTTCTCACCTTTAGACATCACTAAACACAACACACACACACACACAATCATGAATCGTGGTGAAGGCCAAGGTTGAAGACTGTGTTGCACTGTAGATGGTTATTAAAAATGACAGAAATAGAAAAGGAGAGTGGCCTGAGAGAAGAATGCCTGAGAGTGTGCGAGACTTATCTTGACATCTCTAAATCTGGTGGATTTTTTTAAGAGGCTTGAGGTTGGTCAGGATTGAGGCCAGCAACCACAAGGTCAGTTAAAATTCCACAGAAGTATATTAAGACACCCATCTGCCACTGCTCAAACATACACGACACTGTGGGAATAGATGAACTACAAGTTTTTTAGAAGGATATTTATCCTATAAATCAACCCACAAAACGGCTCAAAGCAACAAAAAAAAAAGACTTCAGGAGTCCAAAAATGTCCTCACAAACGTCCTCTTGGGAATGAGACGTACAAATTTATTGTAAGTGATGGAGGTACATGAGATCTCTTGATTTGTGAGAAGAGCAGCACACAAACAACTTTTTCACAACATGAACAGCTTCAGGCAAACTTTAGGAACAGCGTTGGTTGAATTATTTCTGACACCATGCGATAGATAAAACTTTTATATTTACACTTTGAAATGTTTCAAGTGTTTTTCTCAAATGTAAAAAATGTAAACATTTGGAAAATTGTTACTCAGTTGGTCCACCTCAGGGAGTTTTGTGTTTTTGATGGAGTTTCCTAAAATGACAGAATACTTTCCATCCTGTTCTTCGATGTGATTTATTCTGCAGTAATCTGTTTATAAAGCTGATTCTCAGTTGGAGTCAGGTGTTTAGAAATCTTAACAGCAATAAAATGTCAGAGCTGAGGTATTTGGAAAATAAATCTTAAAGCAGACGGTTTTAAAAGAGCAAGACAAAACAATAATAAATAATGCATGAATGATTAGAGTAATTACACAGGATCTCCTTTTTCTGACATGGATAACTGGTGGATTTTAATGACTGGAAGGTCTCCGATTGGAGGGGGGGTTTGTGGAGCAGTCCCAGCACCGAGGATGCAGCAGCAGGTCCGTTTGAGGCTTTTATTGCAAAGTTTGGCCACTTTAGCTCCACTTGTTTTGGCCTGTCCAGATCCACCACTGATGGTGCCTTCTGAGAAGATTTTCCATTCCCTGCTATCCCTGGAGGAAGGAGTTCTGGACAGAGCTACGGACGAGGAGGGGCTGAGTCTGCAGGAAGCCCCCCTGCTGTCAAGGCTCAGCACCAGGGTCTGGTTGTGGCCCTGAGCATGACTCTGACTTGCACTCAGATGGTGGTGGTGGTGCGGTCTGGGAGTTGATCGCAAACAGTGAACTCCAAGTAAACTCTGGAAAGCTTTTTTAAACTCCTGGTTGGAGCAGGGGTAGATGATGGGGTTGATGCAGCTGTTGAAGTAGCCGAGCCAGAAGGTGATTTTGAAGACAGTGTCTGAAGGTCTGTACGCAGGGAAGATGGAACCTGTGGTGAAAATCAAAACAAATGTTAGAAGGGAAAAATCATCTGAAAGGTTTCTTATAGAAAACAGTCTAGTAATGAAGCAGAAGAAATTCCAATAACAAAACAAAAGCAGCAGGAAATCAACATTAACTTATTCATTCTTTTGGGTTCTTGACTGACTTTGTGCCGGTTTATTCATTAGATGTGATGCTTTTTCACAAATTAAAACAAGTGAAAGATAACATTATCATTTGATAATGTGGAAAAAATATCATTATCCCCAAATTACCCGCTGCCAAGAAGCAAATAAAGTTAATGCCTGAGTTTGTTTGGCTGTTAGCAAAATATCTCATGAACCACTGGACAGATTTTAGCAAAACTTTCAGAAAGTAAAAATTACATGTACAACTACTACTGATTTACTTTTGGAGTAAAGATGCCCCCAATTGCTAGAAGAAAAAAAAACAAAAAGATAAGTATATGCAACAGATATTGAGCTACAATTTGGTGTTGTAGGAACTGAGAGCCATTCCTAACACACACTCTGTGTGCTAACAGATTGCACCAAATCGTGTGATGATGTATGAGGTTACACGTGATGTTATTTTCAAGATTTGACTAAAACATTGCAAAACCATTTAATTATTTTTATTACTTTTTTACTTCCAACATACAAAGCAAAAAATACTTTTGAACTTTCACAATAGCATAAAAAGAAACACACACACACACACTTGATAATAATAACAACAACAATAATAATAAATGAGATAATGTACAAATGAACAAATAGTTGAGCTACATATTATTTACATGGGTTTTACAGCATCTGTGTTTTATGATTGCTTAATGAACTTTACAGGTTCATCTAAAATGTTTTGAATATGAGTAAAACATGATGTATTTTTGTCACTCATTCAGAAAGTGAAACTCATATTATTTACACATAGATTAAACTATTTAAGTCTTTTTGTATTTTGATGGTCATGTCTTACAGATAATGAAAACCTCAAATTTAGTCTCAGAATTAGAATATTATAAAATAATAAAAAAAAGAGTGTTCTGAAAATCCCTGACATACACGGCCACACAAGACAAAGACCAAAAGGACAACAATGAAAATACTTTGCAAATCCTTTCTCGGTGGTAAAAACTCCATAATATGATCTTAATTTAACAGTCTAAAGGCAGCGAGCGACGTGCATTCCTTCAGTGAATGCTGGGCCTTTGATTTCTATGAAGAATTCCAAATGATGAAGTGAACATTGTTCCTAAGACATGCTGTTAGCTCGTCTCAGTGAGTTAGCTTCTGTTTGAGATGTTGGAGCTTGTGAAGCTGAACTAAACATGCGACCTGAAGCTACTCAGTTCATTATACGGTATCTTCTTCTGACACATTATTTCTATATTATAACATTTCCACTGAATTCAAGCTCCTCCCTCAGCTGCCATCAGTTTTAATAGAATTGCAGTAATAAATGGTGCTTCCTTTGATTAGAGGAAGCACTCATGAATGTGAGTGGGATCTTTAATGAAGAAGCAAAAGGTAACGACCTAACAGGCACATTAAATGCAGACGTGTTCTTTATATGCGTAGGCGACTTGTCACAAATTCAGCAGCTGACAGTGAAACATTAAATTAATTTAAAGGCTGACTGCTCCTGCTGTATCTTTCAATCTGTCTTCAGGGAAAGAAGTTTTCTTGTGAAATGTTTTATTTGACCAGCTGTTGCTGGTGGTAAAATGGGAGCTTTGGAATATGTGTAATCCCAATATAAATATGGATGAAATAAGATGGAGAGACAGTGACAAATAATTTCTATACATGCAATCCTCTGCTCTAACACAATAAATGTGTTATATTACTGTCAGATAGGTTTTCTTTGTTTGTTTCTAAAAATAATTAGGTGTTGGAGCTGTTAGGTCAATTATTGTTGGTCAAAATCAACGAGGCATCCATGTTTTTGCAACCAAACAACAGCCTGTTCTGACTGATACTGTATCTGTTGTAACATGCATTTGTCTTTTGGATCTGGGGCTTAATTGTTTTTCAGAACTACAGTGATTTTTTCTGGTTATTGGTTAGATTACAGTGATACCAGATCCCTGCAAACTTGACTGATCCCACACCCAGTCATGTATCCAGACTACTGTTTCATTTTTTTTAAAGCTGGACAAAAGTGGGCAGGCGTATGCATCTCAAAAGTATTTTTTAAATCTGCTTTAATTCTTCCCATCTTCTGAATGTGACTCAAAAATGAAGAGAACAAAAATAAAATCTTAGCTACGGTTGGAGTGGATGCAAACCTCAAAGACTGTTGCAGGGTAAAAAAAAACAAACTCAAAATGCTTGATTTCTATGAGTTTAAGAAGAGTTCAACGAGTAAAACAGAAAAACACGTTCTGAGACAAAATAAAGAACATTTAAAAAAATTAATTAAGGTAAAAGAAAAAGTGAGATCACACAGACTTTATGAACAAAGAAGGGGTGTGTGACGGCGGGGCACCAACAGGTGAGAAACCAGAAGGATGAACGTGATCATAAAAGTGAAAGAACAACAGATAAGACTGGAGATGTAAAATAAAACAGAACATAAAAACATGATGGAAGCTTGTTGTGCATAGACAACCAGTCAAAGTTAGTTATTTAACAGTTGGCATCTTAATATCTTACAGCACAGGGGCACCAAACAAAGCTTGGTTAATTAGCAGCAGCTCGTTTTACACATCTAATAATCCCGCTGAGGGAATTCTGAAATGTCAGAGAGAGAGAAGAAAACACGCAAACATTAGGCCTAACAACTCGTCTTTTTAAAGATTATTCCCATGATCTAAGTTACCCACGTTATTTTCTCTGATGACGTGACGATGTCAGTCAATGGTAAGCTCTAGTTCCAGCTCCATGTCAGACCTGCACCAATGCTTGGTGAGTCATTGCTAAATCCATCATCGTCCGTGGACTTGTGTGGTATGTGGTACGAGCAGTGACGCCAGTGTCAGTACAGGAACATTGTTGAGCCGAGGTTTAACTCATTTTCCAGTCTGGAAGGGACTCTAACAAATGGCAGCAGCTATATTTACAAGCATGAGAGCATGGAGTAAACAAAAACCGTGCAGGATTTAAATTTATTGGTATTTTGGAAAATTTCATCACCACTTTGGTTAGATTTCCATCTCAGATTATTGACAGCAGCACACACAGTTCACACAAAGTTGGCAGATTGATTTCCCCCCTTTAAATCCTGTCTTCATAAGGTGTTCTTGGGGGAATCATATGAGTTGTGACACTAGTGCGATGCGTGAGCTGTCACTGGAGGCGTAATGATTAGGTGAGTCACAAACACAACGGCCACGAGAAGCAGGAGCAGAGAGCTGACGTGACACCTGAGACGAGAAGCTGTCTTTTTAAATATGTGTTGTTCTGAAATACTTGGAGTTTGTTTACAGACGGAAAAGGACAGCAGGACGTCAGAGACATCAAAGATTCATGCAGTCTATTTATAGGCTGTCTGCCCTCACACTTACAAGTGTGCGGTGCTCCAGAGGAGTACGAGGCTTGTCTGAATTCTTGTAACTTCGGTGTGATCCCACAAAACAGTAATTCAATTACTTTTATCTCGCCGGTAAACGTGCGGAGGCACTTAAAAACCTGGCTGCAGAATAAATCAATGTGCGGATCAGTAAAACGAATTAATGCTGAAAGTAAATAGTTCTCTAAAAGTGGTCTGACTCAGACATCAGTGACGAACGTGGTCAGGTATTTAACTCTCACTCAAGTTTAAAAACTTCTGATAAACTGTCATTTCAGCATTTTAGGGAATACGCAAGATTTTCTACTTGAACAGAAAGCCCCTCTGAATGGTTCAATGTGACACTAAGGACAAGAGGCTATTTAATTCAGCAAACAGACTGAAAATAGAGTGATTTTTTTTATTACAGTGGGCTACAGCTCATCTGGGTCTGACTATAAGAGATCAACTTTACACAAACGCCCCTCTGAAAGGTCACTGGAAAATGTTAGGGCCGTTCAATTAAATGTTTTTGCTCAACCCCGTAAACCTGTATGTTCGTATCTATTTTATAAACAATTTAAACAAATAAATGAATTAAATTGTGATCTATATAAGATGCAGTAACATCCCAGGAAGCCAACTGAAGCCAAGTGTCATGATTTGACTGTTTTCTGCAAACAAACCATCAAACATGAGACAAATGTAGTCCAGTAAAAGACGAGGTTTCAGGAGAGGGGACTTCTCAAGATGTAAAATGAACACATTTAGTTGTGTGGAGGCTGAATTTAGAATTGACCGTGACCTGCAGCCAGGATTCTGGCAGGATGCAGACTATTATATTTGGACTGACGCTGCTGGGTGATTCATATCAGTGATTTATCAATTGGATGAATCATTTTATCAGACCTGCGTTATTTTATTTAGTCTCTTTTGTTTTTCAAAAGGTTTCAGCCACTTGATTTAGTCCACAAGTCTTCAACCTTACAATCATAACAGCCATCTGTCATTTCTTCCCCTAAATTAAAATGATCCAGACGTAATTAAAGTTTGAAAGAAAGGCCGCTCATCAATGTGGCATAAAAATTATAAAACAGTTTCATTATGCAATTATGGAAAGAAAATAATTTGTTGACATTTCCCCATGTTTTTGTTGAATGCCTTTTAGTGTCTCATGTGAATCTGTACTTTATTTAGCAAAATGCTTCATAATGTTTACAATTTTAAATTTGTGGTGGATTTCGGACAAAGATTGCTAAAGTGACAAACTTTTGCTCCTTAACACAATGCTGTCATGGAGATTTGCATAAAACTGGACAGAAAAACAGCTAACATCAGCATTTGTGAGAACAATTCTTCCATGTTATTTATGGTCAAGGGGACAGAAGGTTGCGTGTGGCCCCAGAGCCACAGGTTGCTGACCCCTGGGTCAGGCTGTCTCTGGCTGCAGTCTTTATTTAACACTTGGATGACAACAATCTTTTAAAAAATTTGACACAAAAATGCATCCCTCCTTAACTTTAACGCTTAAAGTTTTGTTCTTGTAGACTGTTTGTACTTTTAGAACAAACATTTAAAAAGTCCTAGTCTAAGTTTTTAGTGACGTGAGATCGGATCGAATACAGACAACATTTGACTCATAAATTCAGGAATCGTGCATAACAATACTCACCAATAGGAAGCACCAGGAAGAAGGGAAGCCAGCACAAGACAAAGCAGCCCACCACGATGCCTAGCGTCTTGGCAGCCTTCTTCTCACGTGAGAACTTGAGCAATCTCAAGGCGAAGTGTGTGCGGCTGCGGAGGGCCTCGTCCTCCGATACAGCTGTGTTTCCACGGTGTATCCTGAGAATCACTTGCTCTGAGTCTGACTTCTCTGTCTTGTGGCCCTCTCTCAGGCCCTGGCTCTCTCTGTGAGCCACAACATAAACCCGGCAGTACATGACCAGTATGATGGTCAGAGGAAGATAGAAAGAGCCCACAGCAGAGAAGATTGCATACCCTGGCTCCTCTGTGATCTTGCAGATAGACTCATCCTCTGGCGCTGGTTCTTTCCAGCCAAACAGTGGTCCGATTGATATGATGATGGAGAGCACCCACAACAGCATGACGGCCAGGAGAGCTCTGCGTTTTGTCATTATGGACGGGTAACGCAGAGGGTAACTGACTCCAATGTAGCGGTCCACGGAGATGACGCAGAGGCTCATGATGGAGGCAGTGCAGCAGAGCACATCCACAGCAGCCCAAACGTTACAAAAAGCCCGTCCAAACACCCAGCGGTCCAGAATCTCAAAAATAGCAGAAAAGGGTAGCACAGTGGAGCTCAGCAGCAAGTCCGCCACTGCAAGATTCACAATAAAATAATATGTTACTGTCCTTAGGTGTCGATGACAAACCACAGAGAGGATCACAAGGATGTTTCCAACAATTCCAAACAAGATGAACACTCCAAGAATCAGGCCCAGAACCACAGTCTTGACTACGCTGAGACCTGGGACTAAAATGTGGCTGCAGTTTGAGCAGTTCTGACTCAGGGAAGTGGGGGTCATGTTGTCCAGGACTGGACCCATCAGCTCCAATACTTTGCTGATACCAGCCACTGTCCTGTGCAGTGAAGGTAGACCGAAACGCACTTCTAGTTTAGTGCTCTAAAAGAGAAAAGGGGCATTCTTATGAAAGCCATTAGAGTAATGATCACATTAAGTTGGTCTTGTCAAAACATAATTTGAATGACGATGCCTCGAGCAAATGAGCCATTATGTTTTCAAGATGCTTGGAGAAACACTGAGAGGAGAATAAAATATGCAAATGAAGCCTGCGAGTGCAAAATCAGGTAATGCATCTTGAAAATATTTGTGATGTTACAACTGTTTTTAGAACCTCTGTTTAAATGAATTACAGATTTACAGACGTCATGTGTTCCAATGAGAAAACCAACCTCACTTTAGATCCAGATTTCAAGTCTATTATAAAATACATGCTGGAATGGGAAAGCACTTTTCTTGACAGAGTGGGAGGTGAGCAGTACTCCACATCCAGGCTCTCCCTCGCTGAATGCATGTTGAGCTGCAGCATTCGGTGACGGCATCCAGTGCCTTTGAAAAGAGAGGCAGAAGAATGTGCTTTGAGAGAAGTGACATTTTGTAAACCGCAGAAGCATCAATCCACGTTGTACCTATTGTTCTTTAGTGTTTGTAGTCTGTGGGCGAGAGGTGATGTCCGAACTGAGATCAGTATGAGCGTACTCGAAGTAGCAACATGTGAAAAAAACTTCTGTCAAAGCTGATTATTGACTTGTCTGAAAGAAACATCTCATGGTTTCATCTGTGTGAAGGTTTACAGCTGGAGGGTTGAGATGTAATGTGTATTTTAGTGCTGTTATGTGGTGTTCACATGATCTTCAGGTGACCTACAGTAATGAAAGCCTGGCTCATCTTTAATCTTTACTTTGAATAAATCAATATCAACTTTAAACACGTGTGTCATGAACAGCCGCTACCGGTATATTAGCCTTTTAAATGATCTCACAAACCAAAGGACCGATTTTCATGAAACTCTCAGAAAGTCTTCGCTGAACGTACGCCCACAACCAGTTCACTTCTGAGTCAATCCAGTTCAAGATGTCCTCCACAGCTACTCAACATCATTAGCACAAAATGACTATAACTCAGTCAGCATGAGTTATTCACTACACATAACCTGAGAGACAACAAATCATCTATCTATCTATCTATCTATCTATCTATCTATCTATCTATCTATCTATCTATCTATCTATCTATCTATCTATCTATCTATCTATCTATCTATCTATCTATCTATCTATCTATCTATCTATCTATCTATCTATCTATCTATCTATCTATCTATCTATCTATCTATCTATCTATCTATCTAACAGTTATCTTGTATTTGGTGCTCAAACCAAACTAAATGAGTTGGTGGAGGATGTGTTATTGTTTGAATTGATTAGATTTTCAGGTTGTTCTCTTGTCCTGCTCTAATCTGTTTAATATTCACAGCCACACACACCTGGGGGATGCCGAGTGAAAGGGCAGGCATGCTGCAGGGTGGCCCCGAACCAGTGAGCAGCTCCACATTACAGTAAAGATTACATGCCTTGCTCAAAGGAATCTGTGAAATGTTTGGTGTTCTCTCAGAAAGGACTGATTTTAACCTCATGCAGAATGAGAGAAACAAAAGCTTCCTGCATGCTGGCTGTCTTCCAGTCAGAATGCATGAAGTGGTGGACAGCTTGTTATTTTAGTTGGTCAGGGCTCAGATGTAATCTCAGCCTCTCCACTGCTGCTGCGGAGGAAATCCCAGCTCTATAAGATGTGGCCTCTGTGCAGGACTGTGCCTGACAGAAAGTTCATATCCACCTTAATAAAATGACAAAGGACAGCCAGTGTGGGCTGTGCTCACAGGCAGAGGAAAACCCTTTTCTCTGCATGTCACCAGACTTCAGTTATCATGAACATTTTCACTCTCAAGGGTCAAAAATCCAGCTTTAATTCAGGAAAATGTTGCAATAATTTTAAAAAACAACTCATAAATTTTAAAGTCATATTACAGTAAAATAATTTGACTGAAACATTTAGCAACTTCAATGAATTAAAAACATTTTACAGTAAAATATTTACTTTTTAGCTGCATATTTAGCCTCTAAACTGACATTCAGTGCTGTTTGTCATCGTGGATAACAAATAAGGAAACTGTTAAAAAATAACATGTATAAAACAAACCACTTCTGAACATCTCCGGGACTCACCTAACTTTGGGCTGGTCTCGCATCCCGGCGGCTGGCTGAGCTGAACGGCGTCTGGATGCGGGTTTGATTGCAGAGTCGCGCAGCGAGGCGGCGGGCGGAGAGCCAAGTGCGCTCATCACGGAGAGCGCTCACATCTGCCGGGATAATCGGCCGAGAGAGAGCCCCAGGTGCTCCGAGTCCCTTCAGATGATGATGAGCACCAAATCATCCCCCCTCTCTCTCTCTCTCTCTCCAGCTAAATTCACCCCACCCCTCCCTCCATCACCACCCAGCCCACCATCCTCTCATCACCTCACTCCCGTTCAGCATCACTCCCTGTGCGTCATCACTACCAGTCACTGTCGACACCGCACGGCTTCTCCAGCACTCGTCACTCACCTTGCCAACTGTCAAACTGCGAGGCGAAACAAAGAGATCAGATTTTACCTCCCTTAAAGCTCTACACAAACTTTGACTTGACTTTTTTGTCCATTAAAAGAACTTCTGAGTCACTTTAAGGAGTTGTTATAGTTATTATCAGAAGAAAACTTATCACTTTGTCTTAAATACATTTTTGAGACTCTTAAAAATTTTGCAGCCTAATTTTGATATTTGTCTTTAGCCTGAACAGGTGGGTCTGCTGTATTTTGTCACGTTTGATGTTTTTCCTGTGATGATAATGAGTGCAGTGTAAAAATGAAGCCCTTATTGATGCATCTTTACAACGACAAAAACAACTGCAACATTAGTGGTATTTTATTATCACTTAAACCGCAAACAGGAATACTTTAAAAACCAGTGTTTATATTTGGACTCCATCTACAGTCAATCAGATTTGACTTCAACCACCTCAGAAACATGGCAGACTTGTTACCTTTTAAAATATCTTATTCTTCTTTTACTGTAAGTTTAACTGGCTGTAGCCTATACTTGTATACTTGTACTTTTCTCAAAAACCTGCTATATTGAGTCCTACATGTCTTGTGCCCTCTGGGGGAGAGTAAGTAATACAGGTGGAAAGTATTTTTATTCATTTTTTTTTTATATACAACTAAAACATTTTGACTACTATTTATTGTATCTGGCTTTTAAAAAGCCAGCTGGTGTTCAGAACCAGCCAACATTCAGCATGGAGGGTTTAATCAGTCTTAATTGGCCAGTCCCAAATTCAAAAAGGCTAATTCTGAGGGGTTCTCATGAACACGTCATTGTCAAACAGCAATAAAAAGATATAACAATTTTTCCAGTCAGTGAACTCACTATTGCTAAGCCATAATTGATACAACAACAGATCTTGTCCAGGTGTCTATGTCTATCAGAAATTGCTAAAAAGACTTGTATTCTTCTGATTGTAGTTCTGTGAAATCAAACAGAATCAACTAGATCAGAGCTACAAGAACCACAGACCAGTACCAACCCTCAAACTGTTTTTTTTTAATGATTCATTAATATAAACTGTTGAAGTTCCACAATTCAGTTTTTTGATATTGTGTTCATGCTTTCTTTGTAACAAACATTTGTGATTTATCTTGCAGCAGATTATCAGCAAGGCTTTATATCTAATATTTGTTCAGGTCCTTTTTTTCCTGTTAAGCTGGGCTGAAGAGATAAACCAGAAACAAACATGCATGAATCAACACTGTACATTGATTTTTTTTTAGGGGTTGCCACTTTCCTTCCCCCTGTGGTCAGTTCCTCTGTTTAGCTGGTTGGAGTGTTTCATCGTTTTTCATGAAGCTACAGAGACGTTACCTGAGGCTGCAGCTCGCTAACAGAGAGGGATGTTAAATCTGTCTGTGAAGTAAACAGTTGACCATTTAGAGCACAGCTTCAGTGCTCAATCAATGAGGAGACTTTCATCTTACAGTGCTCATCTTTTTACCTGCTGTTACATCCTGGGGGGGAGAAAAAAAATGGACTTTTTTATGCCAAGAGTGAAAAATCGCATGCAGACTTTTGAACCCTCTAAACGTACAGACACAGCAAAAAGCACGGAGTAACACAATTAAAAGATACTTTGTGTGTACGCGTGTGATATAAAATTGATTATTTCATTAAAGCAAATGTCACAGATGAAGCTGTTTTTAAATTGACGAACAATTTTTAAAGCAATTTAGTTTAAAACTGCCTTTTTATTCAAGGAGATTAAGTCTGTCATTGTACGTGCATGACTGGCGCTAACGCAACGCTTTCCAACACAATTACGTCATGTATCAAAAACAAGGCATACATACTTGATTGAAATAAATAAGCCACGAGGTGATGCTCCCTCTTCAGCTGTTAGCTGATTTCTGTGTGTGTGGTCCTTGTTAGAGCATGTTTGTGGTGTCTGTAGTAGAGGTAATTAAACCTGTCTGAATCACCCATTCAGTGAGGCGGGCTGCTGAGTTTAAAACATTCTGAAATCAATATCTCTGCACAGGAATATGCATTTCCTATCACAGAGACAACAAAGCAGAGCTGAGCATCCACACTAACGTTGGCATTTACAGTGACATTTTCAGCTTAATTGCATATCAAGAGGTTTCCTCTCCAGTGACTTTGACTTTGGCAAAAATCTAAAAAGATTTTCTTAAAAAAAAAACAAGACAAAAAAAAGTGTAACAGGTAGAGATTTCTGTCAGGACAGTGAAGACAGCTAACATTATCCTGCAGCTCATCCTAAATCACCTCCATTCATTTCTCAGACACATTCATTATGGAAGCGGTGGCTTCCTGTGTCATGTTGTCATCACTTGAAGCCACCGAGCTCCTGGTGGCTGTTTTTCTTTTTATTCATGAGCTGAATGAAGAAAAAACCAGAGCTGACATTGTGTTATAAAGGTGATATTTCCATCATCATGCTGATGAAGCTCTTCAAATTGAGTTTCAGCAGTCAGCTGTCCACCCACACAGAACAACTCGAGCCTCACACCTAAAAGACAGAAGCCATCAGAGGTAATGGACTGGATTTCAGGACTTATTACTGTGTCATGCAGCAGCTGTCCTGTAAAGCGAAGTGATGACATAAAATGGCATCACCTCGTCACTATCTGGCATCAACTCTTAGCATCCTGCGCCAAGTGACAGCATTATGTGGTTCAATCAAAGCTGACAAATCCTCTCGTAATTAATTATCTCCAATCACTTACATGACTCTAATCTGTTTATGAGTTCACAACAGGCGGCCTCCATCAGTGTTTCTGTTCACTGAAGGAGCAACGCATTAGAATGTGTTTGATACAGAAGAAAATGAACCTGAAGGAATGCTTCAATCAAGAAAAGTTTGCCCAATTTTTTGGCACCGTTCTCTTTTGAGGATTTAGATTATTTGTACTAAAAATCATTTAAAAAACAAAGCGTGACAAGAACAAAAATGAACAGTGAAGAACAGAATACCAGTAAAATTGCATAGATATGATAATGCTTGAGGCTTTGATTAGACTATAGGGATGCTTCTCTCTGCAGATGCTTTAATGATGACAGACCTAATTAACTTCAGCATGAACAGGACACTAATTATTGTCTAATTGCTGCTCTCCCACTCTTTAGCTTCATATTCAGAGGTTATCAGGGGTCAGATGCTGCTGCCTTCTTAGCATGCAGAATCACAAGCCTTGATGTACACATATCCACCCGAGGGCTGTGAGTGTTCAGCTGCTCTGATGCTTTTCTGTGCAGGCATCATGGCCTTGTCGTGGGGATTATCCAGCATAACAACACACTCTGCACTCCCTATCATCTGATTAATTAATCACAACTCCAGATGTCGCTGGGGCATCATTGCTGGTAGTATTATGTGAGCTACATAAAGCTTAAATCTAACAAGGAATGCTGATAAAAAAATTGTAAAGCCTGCATTCATTTCAACACAAGACAGACAAAACATCCAGACAATGGATGAAGTAACGTCTGAAAACAAACCGAAGGGGCAGCAGCATTACTCACTGATAGATTATTCCATCAGTGGTCCCATTCTGAACCCATTCACTTTGAATTTATGAATGTAAAACGGCTGCAAATTTATCTGGTCCTGCAGATTGTTTCAAGGCCACGAAGCAGACAAATTAAATGCCACGTTTCTAAATTCAGTCTGAGTCAGAGTATAAGCTTCTGGTGAGGTGACCTTGACTGTAGGTACTAAACATCTAAGAGAAAAGCCAGATCAGATTAAAGGGAAGTTATTTAATGTACCGTAAATAGGAAAATGCACCAGAGACGCTGCCTTGATTATCACCAGAGAGCAGAGCCAGCATGCAGTCACAGATCATGAAAATAACATGATCAATAAAGCTTACCTCCGTTAATGTTAACAGTAAGAAAAACAATATACATGTGTCTGCACAATCAATTATTTAAAGATGGTGTACGTGTGATTCTGTTTTTGTTCAGTGCAAATTGCTCATAGAAATGAACATATCTATGTTTGCCCTTGCTCAAGCTAAAAGGAAATTAACGTCCATGAAGTGATTTTATCATTCAGAGACTTGGGCATATCTGCAAGTATGAATCAAATAACTGGACTAGAGGCATGAGCAAGTGGAGCACTGTGGTAATGACAATTCATATTGTGTGCTGTTCAAGTTGCAAGAATATGAAGCACAAATGAATGCTTTAAGGGCTTTTCTTCCTCTCAAGATCAACAGTAAATGGCTGGCTGTAAAATACAACAATGCAACCCTTAGCCAAGGTCAGCTTTCACACTAACAATCCCTCTTGACTCATTCAGCCTAAAGCAGAGTCTATATTTGTCTATATTACTGTCCAGTTTTAATTATTCATATCAGAGCAATTGTTTGCAGCTGACATTTTGATGTGTTTTGTTTATTTCATGGTGAGTCGATCCCAGCTCTGCTTATTGCCCAACATGACCTGTGAGATAATATCTGACAGTGTATCTGGCTTTGTGGAAACAAACATTTGTAATCATCAAACCTAAATCTGCTGTAGATATGTATTATCATGATACAAAAAAAAAATAGATGTACTGAAGATTATTTATAAATCATGACTTTAACTTGTTGAATGGATAATAAAAAGCCATGTGATGCAATAAAGTTGTCTTTTTAGAACACTTTGAAATATTTTGGTTTTATTCCCATGTAAATTACACCAAGTGGATGACAGTAAAGCTCTTAAGGACTGTTAATAACAGTTTCTTACCAGCATGTACATATGATCCAGAAAATGTCATCTTTGTGGCTGAAAACAGATTTTAGAGTATGTGTGTTTCAGCCACTGTTTCATAATATTGTTTTGAAAATCCGCAGGCTACAGACAGAAACATTATTTATCACAAAACAGTCCTGGGAACTGGGAAAACACCTCAGGTTTTGAGCATCCACACAAGTTAAAAACCGGTACCAGCATCAGTCAGCGGCTCGCTGTCATTTTAAGAAGACTCTTTTGCGCCCTCTTGTGGCGAAAAGGGGGACGGTATAGGTCACTATTGCGCATGTGCAGAGCACTGCAGCGTAGTCGGAAATAGACAACACGGAAGGAAAACCAAAAACATCCCGCATTATCTCTAGTTAAAAAGTGTCCTGGGTAAACATTCTACTTTTGCTCAAGGGTAATATTATGGTTTATTTTAATAGTGACAGCTTAATGAGGGATTATTAAGATGGCTGCAGCGTCGTTAATGCTTCTGTAGCTGTTCTTCTGATTCGAGAATACCGACAATTATAACTGTTAAAAAGCTCCTGTGGAGGCTGTGGAAGATGCCTGCTCGAAATATCGTGTCTCACGATGTTCCTAACAGCAAAGTCAGGTACTCCAGGTTGGCCACAGACGATGACGGATACATCGACCTACAGGTAGGACATCTGTAGTAGTTATAAACATGTTACAACGTTCCTCA
Source organism: Callopanchax toddi (assembly GCA_006937965.1). Taxonomy (NCBI): domain Eukaryota; kingdom Metazoa; phylum Chordata; class Actinopteri; order Cyprinodontiformes; family Nothobranchiidae; genus Callopanchax; species Callopanchax toddi. Next base: position 1,852,083 of record SSNR01000009.1, on the reverse strand, counting down.
AACCCATTTACTTGTTATCTCGTGAGTGTATAGTGTGTGTTCTTTTACAAGATGCTTGTTTTACAAATATTTACAACAAGCCACTTACCTGTTCAATTATTATTTGTGTGCATTTGATTCTAAATAGTAAAATATTCAGTACTTGTGGTTGACAATTTAATGAGATTGTAGCGTTTAGAAATAACTTAGTTATTTTAACTACACCCTCTTCAGATAAACATTAGAACTAATTTCTGGTTTATAATGAAAAGTGATAAACTGTCATTTAACCCTGATAATAGCTAATATTTATTGAAGGTATCTAGGTTCTTTGAAAGAGTACAGTGAATTGAAATACCTTATTAATAACGTGAAGCTGAGACCAGATAAGATTGAACAATCATTTAATTTGAAAAACCTAAGAACACAGACAGATAAGACAGTTTGAAAGTTTAATGTAAACACAATTAATATTCTTAAACATGTTGAGGATGTTAAAGTGAGTTTTAACGGACCGTAGCATATGTTTTAATGACTAGGGAAGTTAGTTAATTTAGTTAACCTAGTTGGGACTTTAAGAGTCAATTTAGGGCTAATTTGAGTTGTTATGGAATTTGGTTTGGCTTAATTTAGAGTGGAAGAATTAAGCTTTATCAAAGCAAACCTCTCGATCAGAAAGTGGTGTTCGCTCACTGAAAGGTGGACGCTCCTGGATCTGGCAGACGTTGGTTTCTCCACGAGCTGAGGCTGGAGTCCCCAGACTCGGAGTGGTGGTCCTGGAAGGCGTGGCCGCCGAGGACCTCGCCGGACAGTCCGTGGATACATCCGGATCAGCAAGGGAGGCATTTCAGCAGGCATGCTGAACTCATTTCTGATCAGTTCCCGTGGTGAGGGAGAGACGAGAGGGAGAGACACAAGCAGGTCTCTCAAGGCCTTGTTCAAAGCTGATGAAGGTTCAGCTAAGACTCTGAAGATAGCAGCTCAGCTACATTCAGACTGTAGCTCAGACCAAGACTGAGACTGTATGAGGACTCTAGCAAAAGACTCGACAAGACCAGCTTGTACCGGAACTGAATATTAGTTTTGAGACGAGTTATCTTAAATTCAACCAATCAGAAGATATTAAGTGTACTAATCAAAACTGGGTTAGTGAAGTTGTGGGTGGTTCTGATTGGATAGGGGACTGTGAGGGAGTTACCAACTCACGTATGACTTCTGCCCGTTAAACACTCATATTATAATTGTAGAAATGCATGAAATAGCAGAGAAGCATTATAACACTTTGAGTGAATGAGAGGGCAAATGCCCTTGAGCAGGAACACTACAGGCGACTGTTCTGTAAACAAGAGATTACAGTTGGAACACCAGTCTGTGGTGTTAAAGAAGAGACTCCTTTACAGAGAGTGTTTTATTAGACCAGTTAGTGTCCAGTTAAGGTCATCTGGGAGATGGACACCTGAAAGTGGACAGTTGGACACCTGTAGGGATCTTGATTCAGGTTAAAACATAATCCAAGAGTGATTGTATTCCAAGTTATTGGGAAAAATATGGATTATTGTTGTGATGGTCAACAGAGGTCAAAGGTCAGAGGATATAGCCTATTTGGTGAGGCTACAAGATTATATTTTTGTTTTTTATGCACATATGAATAGTTTACAAAGTGATCCATTAACAAAGTAGAACGTTTTCCCATTTAATTGGCATAAAAATACACACATTATTAGAGAATGTGTGGTTAATCTTCATCTTAAAGACTGTTTTGCAACAAAATTTGCCTTTAGATGCATGATTTATCACATCATATGTATATATATCATCATAGAAACACAGTCAGACCAACTGCTGTTACTACTTTAAGCTGTTTAATAATAAAGTAAATATTTTCCATCTTTACAGTTCAAAAGGAGCCCACCTAAAGTCCCATATAAAGCTATAGCACTTGCCACAGTGCTCTTTTTGATAGGCTCCCTTCTAATCATCGTCGGTGCTCTTCTCATGTTTGGATACTTTGGAGTCACTGTGAGTACCTTTTCAATGTGGTTTTTTCACATTATACAAAAAATGTATTGACTGAAGAACATGTTGTCTCTCTTGTCAGCCATCAGACCGAACGCTGCCTGTCGTTATCATTGGGATCCTTGTCTTCCTACCTGGATTTTACCATCTACGTATTGCTTACTATGCATCAAAGGGCTACCCGGGGTATTCCTATGATGACATCCCAGACTTTGATGACTAATCCACACCAAAGTTTCAGCCTCATCCTAGCTGTGCTGCTGTTATTACTTGTAATAAGGTTAAAATAGCTAAGATAAATTAGGTTTAATCTTTTTTTGTAAATCAGTATTTCTTTTTTGTCTACTAGTGCCAGACTGCTAACAAACATTGCTTGACTTGTATATTTTTTTGGTTATTTTATTTAATTAAAAAAATGATGATTTAACTTTTTGTCATTTTTATTTTATAATCAGTATAACCACATTTAACTATCCAACCTGCATGATTATTGTTAAAATCTCAAATGTCAACATGCAACAGTCTTCCTTCTAAAATTATGTATGTAAAATATCACATAATATAGAACTTTTCTGCAGATTACTTGATATTTGTTAAAAGGCTAACACTGTATTTTTTTCCACAATGATCAGTGCTGTTTAGTAGTTTTCTTTATCCTTCAGTTAATTCTTCCTACTCTTCAGATTTGCTTGTTCTTGGAGGATTTCATGTGATTATTTCCGATCATCCTATCTCCATATGGTCCACCTGGTCTGTGAGAGTCAACATCATTAAACAGCGAGCATTTACATCAACAAACCTTTCCACTCTCTAATATCTGCTACCAACTCAACTATTCCAGTTTGATTTTTAGATATGTTGACAAAAAGATGACACCTAGATTTGCATGGCAGCAATTCATCAGATATAAAACACGTTGCTGGTGAAGGTTAGACTTCTATAATCCCTTCAGATGCCTGGCAACCTGCTGCTTACCAAAGGGATAATTCAAGGATACTTGCTAATAAATGTGCCCACTCAGTCAGCTACTAACCATAAAATACCTGGTATTACTCAGATCAGATTATGCACTTTAAATCTTCTCAGAAACTTTTTTTCTCCTTAAATGCTGCTCATTTTTTCAGGGACTTGCATTCAAAATCTGACAGAAAACAGAATAACTGCACTTTGCACTTTACTTGCCTCAGCAAAATGTATACTGATGACAGCCTGGATGGGCTTTACTTGTTTTTTTAAACGGTTTTGTATTTGCAGCAGATTTTGTTATTTAAAAGATCTAGAATAATAAATCACTGGACCGTCATACACATGTGTTGTTCCAGATTTGTTATCTTATAAAGCCTATGTTACTATTGACCAGGTTAAGGTTTTAATTCACTAATTTCTAGAGCTTGAAAAATGTTCTGTGAACTAATCTCATATCAGCTGTTGATAAATGACAGTTCAACAATGACTTCTGATCATACACGTTGATTAAACTTGCATTTTTGTCATTTTGCACAGAAATTCCTCCAGAGTCCTTGAGTGGTTTAATAACTTTGTGCAATGTAGAGGTTGAAATACACAAATACATATCTTTAATTAGTTAAGTGGTTTGTTGATTATATTTTTCCACAAATTTTATGACAAAAATGGTAACACATTATTTTTGTTTTTCAAAAACTAAAGCTTTTTATTAGTACAACTCATCAAATAGATATAGTCACTTGTTTAAATCGTTTTTTAATTAATATGTTATATTTTGTTTTAACATATTTTTATGTGAAAATCCATTATGTCACTCCCAGTCCTCCGCAATTTCAAAATAACTGGAATATAAAACCATTTACTATATGTAAATAACACAACTCAGCGACGTTGTTCCGGGTATTATCGCCCCCTAGTGGTAGGACATCTGGTTTATGATTGGCTACTTTAAACAGAAACGTAAGCAAGACTCTTACTGACCAGGTCGACGCCACTCAAATATATTTTTTAATAACTATTTTTAAAATACCAAATTTCATCTCATTTTACCAGTACGTCAACATATTTTGTTAAGGTAAGATAGATAATGAACATTTTTTTAAACCTTTACTGAATTAACTGACGTAGGGATTTTGGCCTTTGAGGGGAAAGTGCTAAAACTAATTTAAGTAACTTAAATTTCTCATGTAGGTGCCTCTCAAATGATATAGAAATACAAGGCATAAGCCTGGTGCAATAATTGCATGTACTTACAGTCATACGTTTTTTATTTACAGATGGCTAATGTTAAGTTTATGCAAGTGCTAATTAATTAGCATCGTCATTTTTTGGGATAATAAAAAAGCTAACTGTTAGCTCGAGGTTCATTAAGCTGTAATACAGAAAAAATATACAATAGTCCTTACTTACGCGTTTAGTCCTCCACTAGTAATATAATATCACATTATTTAAAGCATGGTTTTATTTAACAACACATATTTACGTAAAACTGCTTCTTGAAAAAAAATACTTTTTGTGTGTGAAGTATTTGTTTATAAATTAATATACATTTGCTTTTTTTTTTTTAGCTGGAAGGTGTACTTTTCCTGTCAATTAGCCGTGTGTTTGCCTTTTGTTACAGTCACCAGCCTTTCCCACCGAAAGGCGCTTTTGTCTGAGGCGCTAAACGTCCAGTCGCGCTAAGTTAGTCAGACTGACGGCGGACATTTAACGGAAGCGGGTTATTTTAGCTTCTAAATAAAAGCATTTGAGCATAGTTTGATTATTTTTCATAAAGCTGCATTTGCCTCTGTTCATGAATGAAAGTGCCTTTTAAAATATATTCTACAATAATGAAATTAAGTTTTACAAAAGTTAGCTTTAACTTCCATGTAGACTTGTGTTATCTCTGAAAACAAAGCAGCTAAATAGGAAGTGCCTTTTATTTGCTCACGTGTCCGAACCTTTATTTTGAAAGCGTGAACAGGAAGTTTGATGGTTGTACTCTGTGTAGCTTGACAGAACCGCTGATAGCGACTGTAGTAGGAGGAGGGAATGATGATAATGAGAGGAGGGGACACTCCGGGGAAAGGATCAACAGCACGGCTCCAACTCAACGTGCTGGGAGCTCTCCTGGCGATTCCTGCGCCTGTTTGATAGTAAACGCGGACTGCGTCGACAGAAAGCTGTCTCTGCGTTTTAACGCAGCCAGCATTAATCTCACTCGCGATTAAACACACTTTTGACAAGTTTGGACTGAGAGGACTGCGATCATAAAAGCCACTGCGTGGAAAGTTTAAATGGGCTTTAAATGGGCTGATGTCGGATTCCTTTAAGCGGTTTGGACTTACAGATTTTATTGAAGACGGAATTCAATTTGTTTCCCAATGAAGACCTAAGATTAAGTTCTTTCGAGCCTCGCACTAAGCGAAAAAAATGTGACTACCTGCGCCTGTTCATCAAGTTCTCTTTGATTTCCTTCTGAAATAGTTTTAATCATAATTTTACCGTGACGAGAAAGAAATGGGGGGTTAAATTGGGTCTAAAAGAGGCTAAAAGAAGAGCATCAATGGATTGAGAGATTGTACTTACAGCTCGAGTGTAAAGTGCCTCAAGCAAGGTAAGGTGTATCCAGAGCTAAAACGTCCTCTGCAGGCCTGTCCACTCAATGCAGAAACATCTAGGACTAGATTGACTCTGGCTAGATGATTTAATCTAACCTGCTGAATTAGAACCTTCACAGTGTTTTGAGACCTTTTTATTTTTTATATCAATGAGTCTTTGGTACTCTTCTTTTGTTTCCTGTTTGATAATTGATAATAATCACTGTATGAAAGCTTAAAGTTGCCACTACTTTCTTAAGCTGAAAATATAAAGTATTTATAGTGTACACAGGCTTAACATTGTATTAAATGGTTGGGGTTTTGTATTGAGTATCACATTTATCTCTTAAAATCATGTAGAGATTTAACATTCTGCAATGTTCCTTACAAAAACAATATGTTTCACTGATTAAAATGTTAAGACCTGTCAGTAAATATTTAATTTTAAACATATTATTTAGGTCCCTCCCTTCACCTGCCATCAGACTCCCTGAATAAGACAAAAGATGCACCTGTTTTTCTTCGATAGGAGATCTGGGTGGATCTTGTAGCTTGTTTTGTGTTCACCAGATGGGTTATCAGCCTGCTGCGCTGCTTGGAACAGTGTGCTGGACTAAAGCTGGTTTCTAACAATTGAGCATAAAGTGGCGCTGCTGTGGTGTGTGTTTTTCTTTAATATTTAGTCATTTGTTCTGTTTTTCCCCTCTCTCAGTGTGTTTGTGGTTCTTTACACTGTTCAGGGAGAAGGGAGATCCATAGAAGGATACGTCACAACAGATGACTGTTGTCTCTGTTGTCTGACCGGATTTTCCCAACACTGGTTTTTATTTTCACCATCATCCATTTAATCAGCTTATATGTTGCCAGGGATATGTTTGCAGAATTTGGGAAGGTGTTTTAACATGTACTTTTTACTGAATAAAGTGCCTCAATGAAAAACATATCAGCTCCTGTTGCCTTTGCAAAGAACAAGACATATTTGTACATGCTTTTACAATATTTACAGGTTAACAGCCATGTTAAATACTGTTTTAGATCCATCATCCCTAATTCTGTAGGTTCATTTTGAATGATATCATCAGAGCCCTCCAGATACCTTAAAAGCCTGTGCATGTTGAGCAGCTTAGATATCATTTTACACAGTAATATCCCTCATTATTCATTATTATTCATCTACAAAGCCAGGACATTTCACTGGTGTGTTGCTTTGGTTTAAAATGAACACTATGTAGCGATTTGTCCTGTGCAGGAAGATTGTGATCACACTGGAGGAAATTGATCATTCTGTCAAACAAATTATTCATGAATTGTAAGTGATTACTTCAGAATAGTTGAGTTTGCTGTCTGTCTTGATAAAACCAGCCCATGACACAGTACTGATATGAAGAATAGTAAAAGAAAAAATTGCACACATAAACATTTTTTACAGCAGATTAGTAGCATTTTTACAAAATAAGGAAATGAGAAGTCTTTTGTGTCTTTTTGTGCCAAATTGTTCACGTTTTAAAATAAATCCTGTGCCAAACACTTTTACAAGCCAGAGTTCATGACCTCTGGCTTTAAGGCTTTGGTTTTGGGGTTTGGTTGATTTGCTCCTGCAGAGTTGAGGGCAGGAAATGATATAAACCCAGGACAGCGTTGTTAGCTACTTTTCTTTATTTGACCGAGTTACTGTATATGAATGTGGATCATCTGAAGGAAATAAGTCCACTCATGTGTGAAGCACGTGGCTGACTTAGTGGTATAATCTGAAGAACTGTTGAGTTGCTGCAGTAGTGCATAGTAACGCCTGTGTGAGAGTGAGTGAATAAATTGAAAACACTGGGCCATAGTAACGATTGTTAAACCCTCTAGTACCATGTGTTAGCTTTTCCATGATCACTATGTTAATCCATATACACCAGGCTTTCCCCAGGATACTGGGATTCCACTCCCATGCCGGGGGTGTGACCGGTTTATTTCCTTTAGTTAAATCAAATGTCAATTCAGCTTCCAAACTAGGTTGCATTGCCAGGGACAAAATCCATGCATTGACCACTGCTCTGTGCAGACTGGTCTAGGGATTTAGACCCGCAACTCTTTTAATAACTGTGATTTGCAGGGAGTATGTGAGCAGGCTTGTTGTCTTTGTGTGCTTGTTGTGCAATTGTGAATTTTGAGTGAGCTTCTGTTGGAGTAACACTTGTTAGTTCTTGGTTTGTGCAAAGGCCGTGGCCTGTCAGGATTACGAGGGATTACTAAGAGAGTAATACTACTTCTTATCAGGCCTGTATCTGTCGCTAGCATCACTGATGGGCCTGCTTAGGTACTAAGGGATAACATATACTCTCACATGTATCAGGTCAAAAGGCTGATTTGATGGTCACATATAAAAAAAACTACATCAGAAACAGTCACGCCACTCACCCCGCAGACTGCAATAAAATACAGTTCTGAGTGTTTCCGTTATTTAGCTTATGTCTGATTGATGCAGTGTGACAGGGCAGATGCATATGGAGAGATTTAGCCTACCTGCTGCTAAAGCTGACAGGTTGGAATCAGCTGATTACATGCGTGCTTTACTTTTTGCTTGCATGAAGTGAGAGTCTGCAAGGTTCAACAGGATGAAAATTCTTTATAAAATGGACTTTCTTGGTGCAAATTTCCAAATATCTGCAGGTTTGTTGTGAACATGTGTAGTTATCTAAGAACTTTGAAGTACATATGTGCAAGATGCCTCTGAATCTGTAGAAACTGATTCATTATACAAATATGGGATGTTTTTCTAAGGAGTTTCCATAGTTAACAACACCTGTAAGTCAGTCCCAACAGTTGTACTGTATGCACACCTGTTAGTGTGTTATAATGCAGCTTGATGTGAGGAAAAAAACTTTTTATGGTCCACTTGTCACATGTGTCCTCCATGTCCAAATGTGGAGATCACATCCATCCAGTTAAGAGTCTGCAGCAGGAGAGAGATACTATAACCCCATTGTGTAGACTTGTGTGAGTTGATTCAGCAGTTATTGATCACTGTGCAGCTACATGACGAAGTGTCCTTGATGTGTCTCACCAGTTTGATCTGTAATTCAATTAAACTATTAACACTTGAAACAGGAGGCCAGGATTAGACTGGGTGCTACAAATGTACCATCCAGAAGGCTAAGTCATGACTAGGTCCAAAGCAATTTGTGTCAGTGAAATCCAGTGTAACTCTGGACCATTACTGTCACCTACATGCACAGAGTACAACGTGCATGTCATGTATACTAAAAGAGGACTTTACTGTGTTTTACCTTAACTCAATTTATGCTTTTTCTCTGAATCAGGTTTGTTTTTCATGTAGCAGTTTGATTATGTGAATTGTTTGTCCTGTGGCTTTTTAAAAAGTTTTAAAACATGAGCTTTTCTCTTCTGTGTAAAATTATTGTGTAGCAGGGAACACACTTGATGTACATAAGTTACTGTTGAAGAGGCGATATTGTCCACGTTTTTGTAAATAAATAGAAACATTAGAACTACAAAAGGTCAACATATAATAACATCAGACTAATAGCAGGAAATTACTGCTGTTAGGTATTACTCTGTTATATTATTGTGTCTCTAACATCTAGTCTCCTATGGAAGGTCTATGCACATACCAATTAAATGGCCTTGTTGTAACTCTGCTGCATGAGGAAATAACCTGCTTGTCTCTGTCTAATACTGCACCTGCAGACAAAGACCCCCTTTCAGTTTTTCTCTGTTTCCAGCAGACAGTCACACTGTATGATATGGTGTGTGAGCACAACAAAGCAGCCATTAAGAAATGAGATTTGAGTCTGTCTGATGTTAGATTTGAGCTGAATTTGTAGGTGCAGGGTATGATGGGATTGGCTCTTTGTTATGTTGTTAAAATGAGTGAGAAGTCATCAAGAAAGAGGATGCAGTAATGTACAATCAGTCACCTCCTCCATCTTTTTTATTGCTGGAGATGACACAAACACTTTGGACCACATAGATTTATTATCTTCTGAATCCAGGGTAAGATTAGTGTTTATTTCAACACCCCCTTCGGCAAACATTATTCATTTAATCCTTTCATGCTTGTAGCTTTGCAATGATTCTGTCATGCGAAAACTACTGACCACAACAATTAATTATGGGCCCCTCCCTGCCCTTTTCACCAGCCTTTACAGTGAAGCCAGTCTTACTCTAATGTGGTTTTTCTGTTCTGCTTGTTGTGGAGAAATTCATTACAAAAATTGCAATACTTTTCTGTGTTGGTCCAGTGTAGTGGAGATGAATGCTTTGATATTGATAGCTATTTGTTTTAACCGAGAGACAAAATCTTTTCTCAGATTATTTAACTGGGCTGCATTTGTGCATTTCTGATTGTATCAGCAGCTCGTTTCTTGCAGCTTTCTAAGTATAGCCCGCATCTTATATTACCTAAATGAACTTTAGGCAATAAGCTGGTATTAGGGGTACTGAGTGAAGTGATTTGAATGAAGGGCGAGAGTGTTTTCATTGTGTTTGAAGGGTAACAACTTAAACTTGCCTTCAATCCAATTTGAAGTGTGCGGGGGGCTCATGAGGTGCCGCAGCTGTTCAGACTGGAGTAGGTCCACAATTTTTTCAAGTGGAGTCATGTTTGTCTGCCTCATTATGAGATCAAAATCAGCAGACTGTGTTGGTGCACTTGTATGAGTTTGTGTTCAGTGGTCAGATAATTACACTCCATGCTGCTGTTTGCTAGAAAAATGCTGTGATTTATGAGTCTAAGACGAGCTTGTTCTCCAACAGAAGTCTATTTTTTAGTACTTAAGTTAATTTTTCTTAATCATTGGTAATAAGATAACATCTGGAGCCTTGAAAACACCTTTCAGTATTGTTGATGTCACCTGTCAATTGCTGTTGGCCTATTTAGAGTGAGACAAGACCTTCTGGGTGAGCTGGACCAATGTCAAGCATCAGGTTAATCTGTTCATACATGTAGAGCCTTGTCCTGGTCTTCGATGTGACCGACACACACACCTACACTCACACTTAAACACAGTCTTTGCAGGCAAACACCCACAGGATGCATACTGTCTCTAAGCATGTCCTACTGTCTCTGTGAAGCATTTGCTGGATTAGTTTAGTTTAATCTAAGCACATATCAAACATGCAGTTTTAAGGAAGATTAGGTTTTCAAAGAACACACTTATTTATTAACCAAAAGGCATCTGGAATGTAGAATTTTGGTTGGATAATGAGTTGGTGTTAACTCCAGGGATTACATTTGTCTTCTGGGGGATGTGAGGGACGTCCCTCCATGATTTTGTAAGGCTACAGTAGTCTTCCTGATGAAGAGTGAACGAAATGTGTGGACTTGTTTTTCAGATTGGGAGATGTGTGAAGGAGCCTGACGGACGGCCATGGGACTGGAGAGACGGTGGCTTCAGGCTTTCACCACTGCTGTAGCCATCTGTCTGCTAAGTAAGTATGCTAATATGAATATGGATTTATTATAAACACAAACAGGGCTTCTCTAAATCTGTTTTCTGTTTGCTACGTATTTAAGGTTTTTATTTTTCCCACAGATGTTATTAGCAAATCAGTACTTTATATTTTGGTTCAAAAAGTTTGAAATTCTAAATTTAAGAATCTAAAATAAATGTTCCTAAAAGGGCAGGTCATTTCAGACATTTAAGGTTAGTTGTTAGCTATTTTAATTAGACACAGTAAAAAAACTGGATAAAATGCTAAACAAAACAAATACAGTCACATCCCAGTTACACTGATAAAAATGCTTTTTATTTGTGTAGATTGGGCTTTTACTGTGTAAACTATTCAAATCATAGTGTCACTTTCACTTAGTATCTGTTACTTCACACACAAATTTAAACTTTTACTTTGAAATTATAACATTTATATTTTGTTGAATAATTAGTTCAACTGTTGCACATGCATTGATGTTTGCACATCAGAGGCTTGTCTTTGGAGAAGAAAAGGTAAGTCACACGTTAGATAAGAAATCCTTCACTCAGTCTTTTCATACACATTGTTTTTTTGTTTTTTTTTTGTTTGTTTTTATTTAAAAAACTTGAATAAAAGTTTTTAGTCTGAGTAAAAAACAAATTTGGCCATTTTCTTTCATATTCTTTCATCCAAAATATTTGTTGTTTAGGAAATGCAGACATGCATCTGGTAAAGCAGTTGGTGTATGTGTTTGTTCAGCATGCAGACAGTACACACACACAACAGACAGTTCTACACACACAACACAAATCATCTGGCACAGCTCTGGCTGCTTTATGTTGGAGAGAGTGAAGAGGAGGGGGTTACAGCTCAGACATGAGGGGACAAGAGGGAGAGAACGGGGCCAAAAATCCAACTTAAACAATATCTCTGGGTGTGGATTTAGATCAATCCCAGATTTATGCTACCCCCTACCCCAAGCACGCTTCTGTGTGTGTGGTTGTGTTTGCAAGGGGGTGGTGGTGGGATTGATCGTGCTGGTCCACAGACCATGTGCATACCCCAGGGGGTGGTGAGAGGTTGGCTGGAGCAAACACAGAGGGTCCTGCTACATCAGAGTGCCCCCCCGTCCCCTCTGAGATTAAAGTAATCACCAGGCCAGATGAGTAGTGGAGCAAACACTGGCACCCAATTGAGCACACACCCATGTCAGCACATGGCAGTGAGGGAGGTAGAGAGACTACTTCTTGCTCCAGGTGTCACTAATGGGATTGCCGCTACGCAATCTCGTTCCCGAATGCCATATGATTGTTGTCCATACCCTCTGATAGCCCAGCTTTTAACAGTCAGGGAAAGTCAGATTCAGTGGCTGATCTAAGATCAGTTTCAGTCAGGATTAGTCATCATGGCATTTAAATTTTGTTGCCATTTTAGAACCACCTTTTTGGTTTTTTGACCTCTCGCTGCCTCTCTGGTCAAGCGTTATTATTAAATGTGTTCAGCTCTCTGGTGATTTTCAGTTTTCACAGAAACGATTAACAGATTTTGGAGAGGTCGATCTAGTCTTTTAAAGGATTGTGTGTTTATTTATCTATATGTTGCCTTCAGTCTAGTCTGCAGATATTCAGGATGAGTCCAGTACCTTACCCTATGCTGTTGTCTTTACAGGTGCGTCGCAGGGTTTGGCATCACTGGTTCGTGCCAGAGAGGGGGGCTCTGCAGAGCTGGGCTGTAATCTCACTCCTACATCCAAAGAAGTCTCCACCCCTAACCTCTTTCCCTTACATGTTGTGGAGTGGGTGCGTCTTGGTTACAACGTTCCCATCCTCATCAAATTTGGAGTATATGCTCCCCGAGTTCATCCTAATTATAAGGGTGAGTATTATTCACATGTGTTTCCTTTCAGAACATTGATGAGAGACGTTTATTGGCTGGTCAAAGAGAAGTACATCTGTCAGACCTCACATCCTTTTCTGTTTTAGCACAGACCTCAAAATGAGAGTTTCAAGCGTTTTTCCTCAGTGGTGAAACGATTAGCTGAAAATGGTTCTGATACCACAAACATCCATGATCACCAATTGGTATATTTATGTAGTTGTGTTTTCATGGAAAAGATTGTGGGGTGTCCATGTGGCAACTGGTCTTTTCTTTTTAATCTAGTAATTCTTGTACTGGAAAAGGGAGGAAAAAAGAGGTCACACTGATTTTAAAGGCCTGGGGAGGGGAAGTTTGGATGCCCCCAAGAAGATAATCCATTCAAAGCATTGTCCCTGTAATTACAGGTGGTGCTGAGTGTGCATCAGTACTGCAGAGAGGGGAAGGGCGAGAATGGACGTGTTTTAGTGGCGGCAGTTAAATGGGGGTGGGGTAGCTGAGAAAAGGAGAAGGGGGTGGGGGGTTACCAGGAACGCTTCTCACTGGGGAATTAGGAGTGTAGGTGGGGGCTCGGTTGTGTGTTGACAGTATTATATTAGTATGCTGAGGGGTGACCCAGTAAGAGGAGATTGTTGTGCTGGAAGGAGGATGGATGAAGCATTGGGAATAATGGGAGTTTTCTTGCTGAAGCCCTATAATCCAGTCATTGTTTACCAGAGCCCAATAGACAAAGAGGGGCATCCCTGCCTCTCTTTGGTTTTTGAAAGCTGACAGAACTACCAGGGCACCCAAAATCCCTTACTGTCTCAACTGGGTCACTAACATGTACAAGAAAACCTTCCTAGAAGCATCTGAATTCAGCATCGTGATAACTGAGGAACCCCATTAAGATTTTTATGGGCTGAACCACAGTCACAGTTCCCCTATCAGGCAACTGAACAGCATTAAATTAACCTTCTTCTAGACTATCAACCTTGTATTGTTGAGTAATTATCTGATACACAAGCCAGTAATAAAGTCAATAACAGCAGAGTCAAACGCCGGAGTGTCTTGATGTTTTGCCATATTCATCCTTTGTTGTGTATGTGTCTGGTGTGGGCTTTGCCCCTGTCTGCCTCAGATCCTCATATTTCCCCTCCCACTGGAGGCAGATGGCAACATGTGAAGCGTGTCAGTGCTGTGGGTCTAATGTACTCTACCCTCATATTAAAATGACGTGGGACTGCAGATTTGACCATGAGACTGTCAGGTCAACCAGCGACCAGGAACAAGTATGCAGGGAGGATGCGTGTCTTTAAAAGTTAAAAAAATCATTAAAATATAAAAAACCCTGACATTTGTATAATGCAGTCGTTCAGCTCTTGGTTGGATTTACAACCAATTCTGTGGTTTTCAATAAAGCAAAGAAGAATAAAAGTATCAGACCCAAATTCATACACGTGCACTACAGTAAATTATAAAATAACGTCTTCCTCGTTCTGTAGCAGACTAATTGCAGTGCAAAAGTGACACATATTTAGAATATTAAAATGAAGATTCTGTTTGGCCAGTCTACTGCTTTGTCTCAAGGACACTGAGGCTATTAGCAATATTTATCAGCAGAGATAAAAATGCCAGGAAGTGATATCTTGGTTCATTGCCCCAGTCCATTTAACCAGCTATTTTGATATATCAGGTGTGCTTGATATTGTACTATGGATTTAAGGAGTATCACCACTCCACCCAGGCTGTCCACCGAAACCATTAAACACCAGCCTGCTCAGAGATCATCTCTATGTGCTTTATGTGAATCAGGAAGGTATGAAACCCTCTCACCCTCTCAGTTTCACTCCCGACATGCCCTTGAGGGCTAAACATTAGTCAGTTCACACCATAGAGGAAACAGCCAGATAAACTGTGACTGACACTCTTTTATAGTTGGCTTTAGTTGTATTTGTCGAGACAATGTATTGGAGTCCTGCAGTGTCAGGATGGTTTACTGTTGCAGGGCTAGATCAAATGTCTCTTGTGTGTTGAAGAAAATCAGTGGAGACTGTGAGCAGGAGGCTCTGACCTGAGGTTAGTACGACAATGGGCAGACCTCCAGATCTCAGCAGGCGTCCATCACACTCTCAGTGAGACTCCTGGAAACTACTGAAGTCAGGGGCTAGGTTTTGTCCCACACACGGACTAAAACCTCTTTAGACTTAACCACTGAACTCTGCTGAACCCTCAATGATACTCAAGTGTGTTTTTAACATTGAACAGCTTCATTGATACCTATATAGTTGTCATTTACATATTCAAAATAAAAGCTGAAACAAAAACATTCTTGCTCTCGTGTGAAAACGATCAAGTTGCCAGTTTTTCTGGACCAAGATGATTTGCAGCCAATGCTGACAATGAAACAATGAATAACTGCAACTTTAGCACTTTGTGTTTGTCATCTTAGAAGCGTAGGCCAATCCAGAAGTGCTATTACTTTACACTTTAGGTATATCATTGGTTATAATCACATCAGATAAGAACAGGCTCTAAAAATACTGTCCCTTTTCTGGCTTTTGTGAACAGAAATCTAAAACTGTAGTAGTACAATAAACAGTAGGCACAGCTTGTTTTTAAATATTTTCTTAATAGTTTTATTATCAATAGGCATTTTTCTATCCTCTGTTTAGCCGACCAACTAAAACAATAGTCAAACAGCTGTCAGTTATTAACATAATTTTATCACTTCCTGATTTAAAACCAAAGCTTATGTTCAGATCTGGGAAGTAGCTCAGAATCCTGTTTCCAGCACATTGAGCCCTGGGTTTTAAATGTGACAGAGTTTACTATTAAAACTAACTGTGGCCATGCAAAGGGACAAAGTTGAGTTTCTGTAGAGCCTTTTCAGCACGTGAGCTTGCTAGTACTGCAGGTTATTGGGGCTGGACTCAGCAAGAGGGACAGAGTTAACTGTAATCTATCTCATGACAAAGAGCTATTCATAAGAGGGTTAAACTGATTAGTGGGACAGGAGGATTGAAGAGAGAAATTTGGGGGAGTGGGAGGGGTGAGTTGTCAGAGGCCGGGGCCAGTCCCAGACTTATGATTGTATTCAAATCAAAACACATCCCACAATGCACCACTGCTCGGCTCCCTTATGCACATACAGATGAACAAAGAAAAGCTGTGCTAATGCTTCTCCAAACAGGCAAATTCTGCCTTCCTCCATGGTTACCCTGTTATTTTATCACGTAAAAGTGGAAACACTACATTTAGTAATTTTACACCATTGAAAGGATCAAAGATTCCTTTGGAATAACATAAATCCTTGTATTAGAGCTGTGGTATTTATTAAACAAAACCAAAGTTTGTGCGGATGAATGTAACCATAAATGATCAAGACCTGTTTAGTCAAAAAGCATGTAGAGTGAGTTACAGTGGTTTGACCTGCAGAAAAAGCCACGTCATGTGAAAAAGAAACAAGAGAAACGAGCTCAAATCAGTGAGACGAGGCCAGCCACCAGCCAGCGCACCTCTCTGAAAACTGAGTGGTTCCTAACCCACCACCACCCACTGGGTGAGAACCTGACTCGCTAATGTGAAGAGGCTGTGTCTTAAAGTTCAAACAGCACTACTGGATTAATGTTTCCATTTTCTACACTTGGCTGCACGACACCACAACCTGTTAGAAACAAGGACTCGTTTTTAAGATAGACTGAAGTTACAATGTAATAGCCACTGGATGAAGGAAATAACAAAGAGGAGGAGGGTAGGCACAAGGTGAAGCTGCAGCTTTTGTTTCAGCATTTTTTTCCTGTTCAGCTTAAAGTCTAATGGCGTTTGTCTCTTGAGGAGGACCCGTAGACATTAATGTAAGACCAGGGGTCTGATGAATGCGTCTGCTGGATCACAGAGGTCAGAAAGGTCAACCTCTGATTGGTTGTCGGTGGATTGTCAATGCACATTATGTCAGTAACCTCTCTGTAACCTCTTGTTCAGTTCTTTTAGGTTTAAAAACAGGGTGCTGTTTTATTGACCTTCTCTTATTTTTCACTCTCATATGCAGTTTATTAGCGTGATGTGTAAGGCTATCTTTTTTTGTTCAACAGCTATTGAGCAGAACAGCTGTCAAGTATCATCAGAGATTTTAATCCCAGAATGCAACATTCAAATTTGAATGAAGCAACATTTGTCGCGCAGCCTGAGTGTTTTGTCTGTCCACGGGGTGAAAAGAGTAGTCTCATTTTTCTTCCTTTTTTAATCTCTCGTTCTCCCCACTCCACCCTTTGTCTTTTTAAAGGTTTTTTTTTCTTTCTTTTTTTTATCCAAAACAATGTTTCCACTATGTGTAATTTTTCAAGTCCTTGACAGTATAAACCCACCCCTCCTGCATGCTCAGACCGCCTCCTACCATATTCGGCTGTGTCGTGTTTCTACAGCAACTGAATTCAAATCTAAACCTAGAGCCCTGGCTTTTCTCCGTCTCATTGCTATGGTAACCTGAGAGCACGAGGAAGGGGGTGGTTGCCATCTCTTTGTAGTGATGGACAAGAGGGAGAGGCTACAGGAAAGGGTTAAGTGTTTGACAGTGAAACCAGAATTCCCCTGTGTAGACTCAGGGGGCAGGGCACTCGCTGAATTTTGAAAATCAACATGTATACACACCCACGTGCTCCTGAACCAGTGGGATCAGTGGGATTTCCAGAGGCTGCATTTTAGGATGCAATTAGCCACATTGATCTCCAGGTCTCCCATGATGTGTACCCACATGAGGATTAGCTGTACGAGAAAGAGTCTTTCACATTTTCTTTTAATCTGCGGTGGGTGATTGATTCCACAACAGATTAGAAAAGGTTTCATATGATATGTGCGTATGTGGGAGGATCGCTCATGGCAAGATTAGAGGAACAGGCCTGAAGTTAGCCCTATACCTGTTATCATCTGCCTGCACATTTCCCCTTTCCCAGCCCCGCCCAGTTGTTTGAAAGATGCTGACGTGAAACCAGAGGCATTTATTTTATGGAACCTCTGTGTGAGCACCGCCCATCAAATGCTTGTCCATCTTTTAGGAGGTCAGTCAATCATTAAACCCAACTATTAAGCATGGCAACAGCCCCAGTCAGGAATGCGGGTTAATTGTTAGCTTTTGTTGTCTGTCTTTACTTTGTGTTTCATTCTGTCTTAAGGCCACGCACCCAGTTAAATGAATTTTATAGCTTCAGGCTTTAATCGGTCGGAAGGAAAGTCGCAATAACTCAGAGTTGCAGAAAGTTTTAAGACTTTATTTTAACCATACACAAATCTCGACTGGTGGTTGAAATGCCTGCTTATTTATTTAGCAACAATGTTATTTATCAATACTTTTAAATAGATGATTTTATGAGACACTGTCGCTGCAACTTGTGTGAGGGGAAAGGACAACCAACAGGATGCTGGGAACTTCTTCACATTTCTGTGTTTACTTTCAAACTGCTCAGGCAGGGTCTGGAATGAGCATCGTGTGTGTTTTCCCCCCCTGCCTGCATCCTCCTGTCGTTTAAAGCCCTCAGATTGAAGGGCCAAAAAGAGTTTATTGAGAGACAGAATAAAAGGAGGGGGTGTACCCGAAAACCAGGCTGCAGTCACCAGGCAACTAGCAGATCAAGTTTCAAAGCATGACAAGAAGTTGTAAGAAGTACAGGGAGGGGAAAAGGAAGCTGGGTTTGTGTGTGTGTGTGTGTGTGTGTGTGAGGAAAAGAGACGTGCTCTCATGTGCATGGGTCCATCTGTGTTTGAGGCTGTTCACACACAAGTTCTCTGAGTGCATCTGCCATGCTTCATATTGTTTATCTCGTTCCTTTGCCCCTGAATGAACAAAACAAGTGATTCATGACTTTATGCTCTGTTGTAGACTTCCCTATTTAGATGGAAACTACTGAATTCAAAATAAGAATGACTCAAACATATTATTTTAGGGATTTAATAAAACAGCATTCAGGAATTTTTTTGGCATGCTCATTCTAGCTCTCTACTTCACCGCGCAAACCATAAATGACAGGACACCGTCTTCATCTGTCATCTTGCATATCATTTTAACCATTACTTTAGTGATTCATGTGTTTGCGCTCCACCTCAGGGCCACTGACTTCTCATCGTCTGGGCTAGAGATGGGCGACATCACCAACATAATAAAATATCTAGAATTTTTACTGCGGTTCAAGATGTGTGCATAAACCCAAGGAGATCATAACTTCTATATCAAAAAATTACACTAAGAAATAAAAGGCATTAAACATTAGAAAATTAGGTAATTTCTAGCAGCCTTACATAATCCTTCATGCTTGGATGACAAAACAAAATAAACTGCTGAAAACACTTTGAGGTTCATTCTTTAAACTGCATCCTCACAGACACGCCTCTTCTTGTCAGATGGGATGCTTTGGTTTATGGTGTCTCAACAGCAGCACTTTTATTTTTTATTTCTAACTGATTCTTTCTGCAAACATCTCACACTGCAGCGGTATAAAGCACACCTGGATGAGGAAGTCTTTTCAACTTTGTTAAAAAAATAAAGGTTTCAAATTTGCTCATGGGTTCAATGAGCTTCACATACTGTGGTCTGTTATTTACTTCAGAAATACGCTGATTCCCATTGTGTCTGTTAGTGGAACCGTTGTGAGTTTGACAGAGGCCTTTGTGATAGTAGACCCATGTGCCCTCTGCATGATAACACCTCTTCCTGCATATGCTGACTGTCTGCCTCTCTCTGTGTGTTTTTAACTTTTTCCTCTTTGCTTTTCCACCCTCACCTTTCCTCCCACAGGCCGTGTGTCTCTGACTCAGGGCGCCTCTCTGCTTGTTGAAGGTCTGACCCTGGAGGATGAGGGCTGGTTCGAATGTCGCATCCTTCTCTTGGACAGCAAAACCGATGACTTTCAGAACGGCACATGGACCTTCCTCTCAATCACAGGTGCAGCACTGCAGGGTTTTGAGGACATGGAAGCTGCTTATTTTGTTGCTTGTTGCTGGCAGTGCCTTTATTTAGAACAGCTCCAGCATGAGGCCTGGCTTCGAAGGCCCTGGCAGGCTGAGTTTCCTGAGTGTTTTTACAGCATAAAAAGAGGTTATGAATTTAATGGAAGCTAATCACATCTTGCCTTTGCTCTCAGTCTGCTGTGAAGAACAAGACAACGCATTTTCCATTTATCTTTAATTTCCACAATTTGTAACTATAAGCACCGGTTTAGACTGAGTGTTTAGTCACTGGCATTAATATGATTGTAGGACTGAATAAGAGGCCTACATATGCTGCGTCAGGTTGCAGATGACCCCTTTTTATACATAACTCCATTAGTTCTTGAATGTATTGAATTTCATGTGATGTTACCTAAGAATAGAATATATTGAATTAACTCAAAACTGACTGGTAAGACAGAGGATTGTACATAATCAATGGTTACATGTTTTAAAGAATGTATTTCAGAGCACTGCTGCAAATCAATAAGGTTAGGGAGTTTAGAGTTGTTGGTCCATTTATAGTGATGCTTTACAAATATATTACTAGTTGATCTAGATCTCCCAGTGAACAGAAATACAGAGGTTATACAGGGATGTGGTTTAGATCTAATTTCCTTTTGGAATTAATGAAGTATTTTTTAATTTAAATTAAAAGTTGTTCGTGTTAGAATTCCAGGATTCATAATAACTCTTTATTTCTGTTTGTTTTAGCCCCACCTGTGTTTATTAAGACTCCACCAACTTTTGTGGAGGTTCTGCTCGGAGACTCGTTGACTCTCAGCTGTGGCGCTCATGGGAACCCGCGTCCAACTGTTGTGTGGCACAAAGATGAGAGCCCTATTGAAAAACATGAAAAAATAAAAGTGAGGCTCATTATCAGATGGTGTTAAATATGTCAATACTTTATGTGACATTTCTGCAAACTAATGTTTTAAAGCAAACTGATATTTTAACCTCTACATGACTGCCATGTGATCTTTGTTGTCTTTTTTTTGTCATACTTTTTGTCTTTTCTTCATTTTAGGTGCTCAATGGTACCTTGTCTCTGGCCTCAGTCACGCAAAATTTTTCGGGAGTGTATAAATGTCACGTGTCAAACACAGAGGGGAACCTGACCCACTCTACACAGATCCAGGTCCAGGGTCAGTGTTGAGCTATCATATTCTAAGTTAAACAACAGAGTTGTACAAAACACAGCATTTTGTGTCTGGTTTGAAATGTTTAGGGTAAAATAATGAGTTTAAGAAAACTGTTTACATATAGTTGTCTACACTGCCACCTACAGTCCATTTCATGCTTTGCATTGTATTTAAGACGTCATTATCTTCATTACTGGTCTGTGCTTTAATTCCATGAAGGTCCACCAATCATCATCATTTCCCCAGAGGACACCACCCTCAACATGTCCCAGGATGCAGTTCTGCAGTGTCAGGCCGACGCCTACCCTTCAAACCTCACTTATGAGTGGTCGAAACAAGGACAGAACGTTTATCATATTGAGTGAGTCCATATTTTTAAAAATCCTTTGAACTATTTAATACGTTTACATTTCACAGTATTGCCTACTAAAAAATCTAACATCAATATTTAAAGGAATGGATCTTTGCTTTTCCAAAGTGTGCTGCTAATGCAATCAGTTCTAATTAGATTATTCATGAGACAATTGCATCATGTGATCATGAGCATGCTGTGAACCCGAGACAAAGGCGATTGTTGTTCAGATTAACTTGCTGTCTTCTAAAGCTGTGATGCTCAGTCTTCTAAAAACTATTTTTTTCGTCCTATTATCCTGATCACTTCTTAAAAGACACCACCTTCTCCGTCTTTTGGTTTCAGGTCCCTTAAATCCAGAGTGAAGATTTTGGTGGATGGAACTCTTCTGATTCCTAATTTAATCCCAGAAGATGCTGGAAACTACACGTGCATTCCGACTAATGGAATACTGACCCCACCCTCAGCTTCTGCTCATCTGAAAGTGAAACGTTAGTTTGCTATCAGCTTGTGTGTCACTGGGGCTGTGATGGGAGATTGTATTTTACAGATTTTTTTAGTAGCTATGTTATATCAAAGAAGACATTTCTTGGTCATTTTTAGATCCTGCTCGTGTTGGACGAATGCCCCGGGAGACTTTTCTGCCTGCAGGAATGGAGGGGGTAATTTTCTGTCCTGTTCAGGCTGATCCTCCTGTCCTGTATGTCAACTGGACCAAAGACGGGAATAATCTGAATCTTGACAATGTAAGTTAAGTGCATTTGATATGAAATGTTTTATGGAGTTTCTCACATCCCAGGAATTAATGTGTCTATTTTTCCATGTTTAGTTTCCAGGTTGGATGGTGAACTCAGAGGGCTCAGTTTTTATAGCCACAGCCAACGATAATGCTGTCGGCATGTACGCCTGTACTCCCTATAACAGTTATGGCACCATGGGCCAGTCCGAGCCAACTAAAGTCATTTTGCAGGTAAAGTTTCTGCTCTCAGACTCATGTTTTCTGAGCTGCTGTACAGAAATAAAAAAGACCGTCTCTCTCTTAGGACCCACCTTCGTTTCGAGTGCCTCCTCTGCCGGAGTATCTCCAGGAGGTCGGCCGGGATTTGATCATCCCCTGTGAAGCCAGTGGAGACCCTGCTCCTAATGTTACCTGGAGCAAGGTATAAGAGTTTTTCTACTCTGGTAGAACATCAGACATGTTTGATCCTCGTTAGCTTCATGTTACCCTTCTTCACAGATTGGCCCTACTCCTCGGTCGCCGTTCGTTGTGTTGTCTAACGGCTCCCTCATGCTGCAGCCGCTGAGCAAAGATCATCACGGGGGCTGGGAGTGTTTGGCCACTAACCGTGTGGCGACTGTCAGTGCAGGCACTGTGGTTATTGTACTGGGTGAGTAGTTTGACTTTATTTGCAAAGAATTTGTCTTAAAATAAATATAACGACACATGACCCTCATTAAATACACGGTCAGATTTATTAAAGTGCTGTTCTGCTCAGGCACCAGTCCCCATGTTGTGTCCTCAGTGACGGTCACAACAGAGCTGAACCAGGCCAACGTGTCCTGGGTCCCAGGCTTCGATGGTGGATTCACACAGAAGTTCACTGTATGGTCAGTAACATCACAAATCCCCACGTCTACCTGCTATCTACAGGAAACACGACTTTGGACTTTATCTTTTGTAGGGTCAAGCAGGCATCCAGAGGGAAACATGAATGGGCCTCATTGCCTGTACCGACATCCAAAAACTACCTGCTTGTCACGGGGCTGCTGGCTGGAACTGGCTACCAGTTTAGCATCCTACCTCAGAATAAACTTGGCTCAGGACCATTTAGTGAAATTGTATCAGTGCGTACAAAAGGTATATTGTGTTATACTTCCCTTGTTCACTCTAATACCTTTTGGTTTTTAGTAAATTTTACTTTGTCTATTCAGCTGTGCCAACAGAGCTACCTAAATCAGTCACTCCTCCTGTGGCCTTGGACCCTCCCATACTCCTGTCCACTAATCGGACTCAACGAGGGGTTCTCCTACAGTGGCTTCCTCCTGAGGCTCCAGTCTCTCCTCTGACTGGTTTTGTCCTACAGGCCCGGAAGGATCAGGGTCAGTGGGTCATCCTCAGCAACAACATCAGTGCTAATCAGAGTGAACTACTTGTACAGGGACTCCTCAGGGTAATGATCAGTTATTGTTTGTTTCTTGCTGTATAATATTCTAGTAAAATAAGTTATATAATTAAAATACAAACTCTTTCTCTCAGGACTCCACTTATGATTTGAGGCTGATGACTCGCAGCTTCAACGTGCTCAGTGAACCGAGCGAGTCTGTGAGTGTATCCACAGCAGGTACGTTTGTTTTTATTAAATTACCCATATATGGATATTAATGGACTTTTACAAAAATATCATCATTTCTTATAAATTAAATCTGCTGTTGTTGATTCTGGTTTGATTACAGGAATGGAGGTTTACCCCCTCCGCCCAAGTTTCTTAGAGGTCATCCCTGAGCCGCTGTTGGCTGGTGTGTTAGGAGGAGTGTGCTTCTTGTTTCTTGCCATCATCCTCTCACTGGTGGCAGCGTGCTACATGAGTCACAGGAGGCAGCAGAGGCGCAACAAGAGAAGACAAGGTAAAGCATGCGTTTAGTTCTTGTTTACACAGGTAAACAGGTAAACACATGAACAAAGGCTGGTTTTAAATGCTTTTTATGAAACTTTTACAGATCTGCCAACAGCTTTCCAGAAGAGTCCCTCTCAGGAGTAAGTGTTTTGATGATTTTATTGAACGTGTTTCTTTAATGTCAGAATATTTTTATTTTATCTCTCAAACATGCTTTTACAGCTTTTTTTTCTTTTCTGTCTCTCTCAGAGTCCACTCACCTCCACGCAGCCCAGACAGCGTCCTCAAGTTGAAGCTGTGTCCACCTCTTCCCTTCTTTCCCAACTCCACCTGCTCACTGTCCAATCGGTCCTCCTTTAATAAAGGCAGCCGTGGGGAATACAACGATCAGCGAAAACAACTTTTGTCCAATTCATCCCCACCGCCTCATTACACGCTGTTTGAGAGCCACCTGGGTTCTCAGGCGCCTTCACCAACTGCCATTGAGTCCATTTCCCGAGGCCCAGATGGACGCTTCATTGTTCAGCCGCTGCCAAAGAGCTCAAGTCCTTCCAGTAGGAAAAATCTGAAGAAGGACGTCTTGCAAATCAATGGTAGTGTGAGCGGGTCAGGAAGCAATAGGACGTCGTTCAGGGATTCTCCAAAGTCAAGTAACCTGAGCTCGGAGAAGGATGAGAGGAAGGAGTCTCCTCTCACTGTGGATCTACCAGAGCTGAGCAGGCCTCCAGCATCTCCAGGGCGGGTACGAGCCATGGCCAGAAACTTCTCCCGCCATGGCTGCTTTTACTCTGATGATGAACAAGGTTCTGAGACTCTTTTAGAAAGAGCTAGCTTTTATTCAGATAATAGTGAGAAAAAACCCAGTGATTCTCTAAGGAGGCACCGACTGCAAAGCCACACTGAAGACCTGTTCTGCAGCTTAGGAAGGAGGACAAAACTTCTTGATAGAGACGGGTCATATCAAACAGGTTATCAGCCAGTGGACAGTCATCTAACTGATGACAGCACCCTGGTGTCGCAGCTTGAGTGTGAGCTAGACAGGGCAAGTGTTAATAAGTGTGCCCAGCTGGCTAAAGAGAGGCAAGAAATTGAGAGGGAGTTAAGACATTATGCAGCTGATCAAAGACATCATAGTAGAATGAGAAAAGAGCCTTCTTCTAGCAAAACAGGAAGCCCTCAAAGGGATGTGTCCAAGTCAGATGAAGAACCTGTGTGGAAGCCTCAGGACGTCACTATCAGACAGAAGAGCAGGCCTTCAGGTGTGACAAGTCGGGTGTCTGACTATCGAAAAGCCTGCTACTTCGGCAGCACCAGCAGTCCCCTGGACAGGCTCCCTACAGCTCGCATTCAGTGGAATATCAGCCCTGTTACATCTGTCACCAGTCTCCTTCCTGTTCAGAGTCCGCACAAGTCCACATCACCTGTGCCATTCAGAGAAACCATAGAGGATTCTCGGACTCTGGATTCATCACGATCTCCAGCCACCCAGAACACCTCCCTCCCCACACTCTCCCCCGATGTGACCTCTGAACCCCCTGTTCTGTGTCTAGATACAGCAGACAGAGCCAAGTCGCCAGCGCCTCAGAAAAAAACAGATATGTGTGTGAAGTCCAACACTGAGCAGAACCTAAGGGAAAAGACACAAGATGGAGGTGTTTCTAGATCCAGGAATTTATCTGTTCATTCAGTAGCTCAGCTCTGGGATTCAGCAGCCAGAGGTTTATCAGTCACCAACGAGAGACCTCAAACTTCAGCTTCTGTACATTTCAACCAGATCGGGAGAACTTCAGAAGTTGGCCAGACAGCCCAAAGGGATCCAAGCCCTTCTAGTTCTTCTAACGTACGCCGTGAACATGATGAAGCAGCAAAGGCCAAAGACAGAGAGGCTCAGAGCAGAGATGACCAATCTACTTCAAGGTTTTACTCTGATTTAGAGAGGGAAGGAGTCCGAGCACGATCCAGGAGGAGTGACAAATGTCTTTTCCCTGATAGTCCTAGTCCCGTCTCAACTTTAACACTTGTAGAAGAAGTTGAAAGTGACCAGTCTCAGTTTTCTGTCCCCAGAATGTCAGACTCTTTCAAGGCCAAGCCTGCAACTTCATCCCCTAAAATGTCCCCAAACCAGACAAGTGCAATTCTTGAATACCTGAGCCTTCCGGGTTTCATTGAAATGAGTGTGGATGAACCTGTGGAAGAGGTTCAAGAGACGGATGCTCCTGGACAAAGTTCTGAATCAAAACCAGATGAATCTGTAGTGGTTAAACCTGATGTAGTCCCTAACAACTGGGAGGTTCATCTTCAGGAGAGCCCAGAGACTGCCTCAAGTCGAGAACAGACTGATTCTGTGGGTGCTGCTGAGAGCAGCTTCGATTCCAGTAAGAAACAAGTAACCAGACGGTACTCCCATGTAGAAACTAGAGTGAGATTCCCTGATGACTCCAGACCGTCCTCACCTGGGATGGAAAAAACAAGCAAGCAGCTTTATGATGAGAAAACAAAAATTCGAGTTGGGAACAATAGCACAGGCAGGCCTGAGTCCAGACTCGGATCCAGGTCAGCTCACACCTTGTTCAGTGCAGCTAAAGGCATGGCTGACCTTGTGTCAAAACACTCTCAGAGTTTCACAGACAAGAGAGAGTTTTTACCAGAGCAACCCCAAAGACAAGCTTCTCAGGGAAGCAGGACTAATAACATTGTGTCACGAATAAATCAAGTCCCTGTGCCATTTCTAAAAAAATCCCTAAGCCTGGGTCCCTGTAGGACTCTGTCAGGCATGGGACAGCCTCGTCCTTTCCTCAAGAAATCCATCAGCTTAGGCTCACAGAGATGGGAGCACTTTGAGAACCCAAGAACATACATTTCTGAGAAATGTTACTGGGATGAGTTCCCAAGCCCAGATGTCAGGGTAAAGTCTTACAGTTTGGGCCGCACTCCGTCTTCCCTCCCCATGCCGGGTCCTTGCTGGAGAGAGTATGTCCCAGTTAGGTGTCCCAGCGTGGGGAGTTTGGAGAGGCCTCATCACGCACAAAGACCTTTAGCCGGTCCTTCCTACCTCATTCCAGCTATGTACCCACACAGACCAGCCTCAGTGTCCCCACTTCTGGAGCACTCAGATCCACGACGACAAGCCACTGTTTTCCCAGAATCCTCCAGGTGGTCTCCCACTTATCAAGACCCTCTGAGGGCTGTCCACCACCAGTATGTCCCCATGCCCTCCTCCATTCCTGTCCCCCACTACCAGCATTGGCCAGATCCCAGAGGGGAATGTTTGGGACCTGTAGACCCCAGGAGAGGCCCTCCCAGGTCTTACCTGCCCAGGGGCATCAGCTGGCCCTCTCCTTATTACACCCCCTTCCCACCCAGAGAGGACGGAGGCTACAGGCAGCCAGAGAGGATGATGGCTAGGGGCGGGGACTATGAGATCAGGGACGGGGGCAGGGCCAGTTACGCCAGTCAGAGCAGTGGTAGAGGCAGCGCCGGTCTTTTCCGACAGTCCCTGTCCATCACTCCCACGCTGCTCAGCTCCCCGGAAACCACAGAGGAAAACGAGCGGTACAGAGCTGAGATGGAGCCGCCTCACCGGAGGGTGAAAAGGTGAACCACACCTGGAATGACAAACACTCTGGAGCCTCATCTCTGCAGATGGATCCATTTATGTTGCCAAAAATAACTGTGATGTTTTAGTTTTATGTCAGTGATGCTTGTTGTCTGACCACGTTTTTGTGTATCTCATCAGAAGGAACACATCAGTAGATGAGAGTTATGAGTGGGACTCTGCTGAAGCCTGTGTGGACTCGGAGGTCCTGGAGGCCACCAGGTTTGGTCAATCCCAAACAGGCTCCCAGAGAGGCAGGGGGGATTTTGGATGTGACCGAGCTGGTGGCCTCCGGGATCAGCGTCAAAAAGGTGATCATTTATTTTTACATTTTCAACCACTGTGACACATTTTTTATTTCTTTTTAAATGTCGCATGTACTTTTGGTTGGTGTAATGCTCGATGTGATGGTGCTGCATGTGTTTATTTGATGTCCTTGTGCTGTGATTTTTGTACGCTTGTCCCATGACTTTTCCATCCATGCCTTTCCTGTCCCTGATGCCCCCCCCAGGCCCATCTCCCCCAGTCAGTCCATCAGTTTACAACCCTCCTCGCTGCAAGTTCAGCCGCTCGCTAAGTGAAGCGCGCTTCAACGCTCTCCGTCTGGAGTACCAAGAGTACAGGCGGGCTCAGGCGTCCATCTGTTCCCGTGATCCCTGCATCACCCCCGACCACGATTCAGACTCTGACTCCAGCTCAGCTCTGCTCTAGCAGCTGAACTCGGTCCGTTACTCCGCCTGCCCTCTCGCCTCTGCACCTCTTTTTTTTCCACCTTTCACTTCTCGCCTGCTTGAGCATTTCTCCTGCCTGTGAATTTATGCATGCCTAAACCTCTGTTACTTAGTTTCATTTAAACAGTTTGAATCTTATGGTTTAATGAATGTTCTCTAAAGTTGTTCTGTTCTCTTTCTTTCTCTTTCACAGATTCATCTAAGACAAAAACCAAATAGCATTTATACTGAGCAGAGAGCAGCACTACAGTCCTGGACACTGGAAACCTTTTTAACACTATATTCCTCTTACAGCAGTTTAAAGACACTATTTTGTTCTGCTATAATTTGCATAATGGAGCAATGGTTGAATTACTGTACAATATTTTTCTAATATGCCAGTGTATTTTGGTATTTTGTTCAAACTTGACAATCAGATCAATTGAAATGAAATGCTGAGAAAGACCTGCTTTATAAAAGCAGTAATAAGCTCCATAATGACAGTCGTAGTTTAAGTTCATTTCTTCAGCATCCTGGACTCTTTGTAGTCATTAAAAGGATGTTTTAGACAGAATTATAGGTGTACAGGATGACGTCTGTTTATAAGAATGTTTTCATCTGTAATGGTGCCTGTGATGCTGATCTAATGGTGCTCGAGGTGTGCTCCACATACCTCTTAATAAGGCATAGCATTTAAATTGTATTACTTTAAAATCACATTATTTAACTCCAATAATTGTAATTTTACACAAGGCTTTCATGAATCCACAATTATTTGGAAGAGTTTGTTTATTTGCAGCTGTGATTTACCTGAGATCATTTCCTGATTCACACCAGTTCCTATTAGCATCTCAGTATTTGTTAAAAATGTTTATATATATATATAGTTTAAAGTGAAGAAATCCTGCTGTTTTGATGTAAATTCCTCCTCATGGTTTCATCAGATGAGAAAATCCTCCTTAACTCCACCTGAATCAGTCAAACGTTAACAGGGAAAATCCTCTTTGCCTTATTTTTGTAACATTTAAAAGTGACAGGACACTCTTAAGGGTCTAACTGATGAGCTGTTATAAGACAAATTGTAAATTTTAACACCCATTTTCATATTGTGAGACTTTTTCTGTATATTTCTGAGGATGAGTGATGATATGCAATGATGTTTACAATTCACGTCCTTGATGTGAAGACAACACTGTGAATATTTCATGGACTTGTGATTCTGTTGTTGGATTACAAGTCCTATGATTTTTGTGCCCATTAGCTTACTGTTTGTTTTTTACTGAAGTATAACTGAAGCAGGTTTTGTACATTATAGGCCAAAAGAAAAGATTTAAAGGGTGTCTTTGTAGCTGTACATTGGGAGGAGTCGGTGTTTGTATTATTTTTACTTCCATTTCCCTGATTTAAAAACCCTAAATGTGGAGTAAGTACGCATCTCTGACGATGGCTTTGGAAGCTTTGTATAAAGTGGAAAATTTTATATCTTGCAAGCAGTTTTTTGTTGTTGTTTTTGTCATTTTTATATGTTTTTAATGAATAAACTGTTATATTCTGAATGGACTGAACTGGGTTGTAGATTTTTTAAGACATTTGATTAAATGTGTGTGATGCAGCTGTTCTTTCACTCAGTAGTGATGTTTAAATGGAAGTTTCTGCATAAATATGACAGAAGTAAGCCCAGTTTTAAGTGAGGCAAAACTGTTTGTGCATAGTAATCATTCCTCAGTGACTAAGTGATCATCTAGAATGAGTCATTTTGAGGATTGAACTAGTCAGCTGTTTTAATAATCAGGTGAGAGTCCTGAGATCACGACACATAAAGGAGGACCTTTGAGAAGTGTTCATGATGTTCTGGCTGTAAAAAGCTATAAAAATTGCTGGATGGCCCTTAAAGATTATTTTAGCACAAAACCTGAGGAAGTTCTCCAAACATCCCAGGTGTCTTTCTTTGCTGATGTAAATGAGCATTATTTGAAATAATATAAGAAGAACCCTGACCCATATTCAGTTCTGTTTCTTGTGACAATGACAAAGATTTTTATCTTCTCTATCTGACCCAGGGGTTGCCGTGGCTCAGTACCAGTCCATGGATCATTTTATACAGGGCTGCATTAAAAACCTAAAAAGAAAAATTTTATAA
The DNA here is from genome assembly GCA_006937965.1 of Callopanchax toddi. Lineage (NCBI taxonomy): Eukaryota > Metazoa > Chordata > Actinopteri > Cyprinodontiformes > Nothobranchiidae > Callopanchax > Callopanchax toddi. The sequence goes on along the minus strand of SSNR01000009.1, from coordinate 1,821,733 downwards.
TTTTTATTTACATTGATCTGCAGTGGGTTTTTTGAAAAATCACTATTATTCTGGTGAAGGTTCTCATTCATCCAGGTAGGAGGTTCAAAAAAAGGCCAGTTGACTTTAGTTTCTTGGAGATATCTCGGGTCAGAGAGTGATTTCATGTGATTCCAGGTGATTAATAAGCTTACAACTTTAAACATTCAGTTAGAATTGACACAAGCTCCTCGGATGAGAAGCAGGACAACTTCAACAAGCTTAAGAAGTTTAGTTGCTTTCATTTGAAATTACTAGGATGACTCAACTATTGTGTGGCAGGAAAAAGAATCAAGTGCACAATTAATGCTTTTGCATTCTATTTGTAATAATAGGTTTAATGCATGTGACTTCCCCCAACTTAGTGGAAAAGTTGTCTTGTTTGAAACTGGTCTGTGACGCAGAAACGGATTTCACCCACCTGTGAATCACCGTGGTGCTGGAATCATTCATTTTAATGATTCCACTCAAACAAGTCTCTTTCTGAGAATAGTCAAAGTTCTGGTATGGCCTACTTTAAAATCTTGAAAGAAATCATCCAAAAACTGATTTTCATCCAGATTTTAAAAAATCTGCACAGAAAAAACTACTTCATCAAGCTGATTGATACCAGAAATTATTAAGATAGTTAATGTTGAAAAAGAGTGCTGTTCTAAAAGAATAGTCTATTTTGTAACTTGGGTATTTGCACCATTTAAATCATTTCCTTTAATAAATGATTGTTTTTAGATGTTGCTCACTTGTTGAATTGGATTTGCTCTGATTGTTGCCGTTTTTTGAGACGCAGAGGAAATTCTAGTGTTCATGACTCTAAGCTCCAGTGTGAGCATGATTACAGTTCTGAGACATGACTGAACATGAACTCTTTTCCTTCTAATTTTAACACATCATCTGCTTTATAAGCTGCTCCAGACGATGAGTCTGTCTTACCTCAGGCTTCAGCAGGATGAATCCAGTAGCATTCGGGGTTTTTTCGGTTTATGATGCTTCAGCCTGGAAATATGAGTGAAAATGTCCCCTAATCCTTCCAGTTGACTTTAAAACAAATACGGTAATAATATTACATGCACCCCCATAAGCCAAAAATAAAACACAAGCCATGTGCTCTTTACTAAAGCATTTCTATTATTTCAGGTATGATTTCTTCTCAGTACAGAGGTGAATGCTGAAAGTCACCAACATTCATTGTGTCTTCTCCAGGGTTAAAATGTCACCTCACTTGGTGGACAAACGCATGACGTGTTTGACCATATTTCCAATGCCATCGAATATATAGTGGTAGTGATAGTCTGTGTCCCACATGAAGGATGGAGTGCTGACCACTTTGTTCTTCTCGTCCACATAGGCTTCGTGAAGGGAGGAGTTAAGGTCAGAACAGATCACCGATGAGAAAAACAGCTTTTAACTCACATCTGTAATAAACTGACACCTCTAAAAGGATATGTATGGCTCACGGACATGGTGGCGAGCGCCCATGCTTTTCACAGTCTGCACCATGTTTGTGTGGGGCCAGTTGCCCCAGCGGGTGTTCTCGTCCCGTTCGTAGCCCATGGTCACCTCAATGCTGGGCAGTGCACGGCAGGCCAGAACAGGAGCCATGCTGGCCAGGCTGAAACAAAGATCAGCAGCCTGAAACTCAGCTGTCCTTTCATTAGGCTAGACTTTCAGATATAATGGATCACATATTATTAACAAGAATTTTCAGATCTTCATTCAAAGAAAGAATAAAAGATGTAGAAAACATTACTCCTTGTTGGCTTGGAAGAAGCTTTAATTAAGTTCCTGAAAACTGCAAGAGCTGTTGGTTCACTGACAACAAAAGACAACCCGGTGTTAACTTCTTCATAATTCTTTATCAGCTAATGGGTCATCTTTGCTATTTTTTCTTACAACTCTCTACGTGTTTGTCTTAATGTTGATGCAATAATTTTGTTGTTTTTAATATTTATTTCGGCATATTTGACAAAAACAACTTTATTGTAACAAACTCCTTCTAGGCTTTTAGATGGAGGCCAGCAGAGGTCAGCATACACTTTAACCTTCTGTTGTCATGGTAATCTCCACTTTGTACTCCTCCTCCTCCTCAGCATCCTGCTCCACTCTTTCCTGTAATTCTTGTAATCCCATTTCACCTTCTGGAATCTTCCATTCCTCACCCTTCACCCCGTGCCCTTGCACCTGATCTCATTAAAAGTTCCCACAATGGCTGCTGATCATCACCTCATCCATGCATCCAACCAGGAGCAGTCATTTTTTCTTGTGGCCATCAGTAATTTTAGAATTTACTATTAAAGGGAAATAACGCTTAAAAACATTTAAGAAAAAGAAGAAAGAACATGGGAACAACAATAGCTGTTACAGTATCACACCGATATATATTGATACTGTTTGCAAAGATGCTGAAGCTCTTTACTCCTCGAATCCATCATTTAACAATGTGAAGTACTTATTGTTTTTCTTTTAAACAATTGACTAACTCTCTTTCTTGGCATCGATGGTAAAAGGTTGGAATTAATCTTTAACCTTCCGTTGTCATGGCGATCTCCATCACCTCCTCCTCAGCATCCTGCTCCACTCTTCCCTGTAATACCTGTAATCCTACATCTCCCATCTAACTGGAATCTTCCACTCTTCACCTTTCACACTGCGCCCTTTCACCTGACCTTGTCTCAGGTCGCCACTCGTCACCTCATCCATCCGGCCAGGATCAGTCATTTTGTACTAGATCTTATTAGGTTGGACTGTTTGTGTGGAGGCCTTTGTTTTGCCCTACCTGCCTTAAAGGATTTGTCTGCTTTCATGTTGTCCAACGTGAGCTTAAAAGCGCTAAAGGCTATTTTTACAGAACCTGTCCTACTTGCTGTCTGCTACAGTCAGCGAGAGCCAATATGAGGACTTCAACCTTGCAGCTTCTAAAATGATTTCCGCCCCCCTAACAGTTAATGAAGCAAATTTTTAACAAACCTTTTAATGTGTCAGGCTGCACTGTCCTTAATTTCCATTTGGTAGAATGTAAATCATATCCTCCATGTGTAAACAAACAGGTGTTGAGATGATTTAACTTTGTTGCACTAGAATAAGCTTCTCTAATTAGCTTAACAACCTTTAGGAGTGACATTTGTGCTTAAGGTCATTTATTATGAATTAAAATGCTACATAAGAATGCATCAACAACAAAATCATATCATAGCTAACTGAGATCTATAACATATATGCATTACGTTACTCCTAATTATGAAAATATCATTCATTGTTTAGTGTGATTTCTTACAGCTTCTTGTGACCTAATTCTATTATGAGGATTGTTTAAATCTTCTGAGTTCACACGTAGTTAAGGTATTGTCAAAATAAATGAAGATGTCAAGAATAGACTGCAATTTAGCTTCATGGCTGGAAAACTGCAATTTTTAGCACATCAACAGACTTCAGTGCTGGTTGTTTGAGTAATGACCAAATGCTACATACCCAATGGGCTTGCGTGAACGGTGGAAATCCTTAAGCACTCGTTCCACGTCGTTGTGCAGCTTGCAGTCTTTGCCATCCTTCACAAAGGAGGATCTAAAAAGTCAAAGTTGTTGCAGTTAGTGATGTATTATTAAATCATTGTTTTCTTTCTTTTTTTTCAGAGCCCAGTCAGGAAGTGACTAAATTTGACTCCTCACAGGTTCTTGATGATTCCATGGCCTCCAGGAAAGATGACAGCATCAAAGCTGTTGACGTCCAGCACAGACAAGTCCTGCATCTGCATCTTTCCCTGATTGTGACTGAAGCGAGCCGACTCCATCATCATGTTCCTGTTTCACAAACATTTTAAGAAATACTACCAATACTAAAATAAACAAGTCATCTCATGAGCCCAGTCTCCTACCGGTTCTCCCCAGAGAAAGGCTGCTTTTTCATGTGATCCATCACATGCATCTGCTGCTGATTGGGAGAAAACATCTGGAAGCGAGCACCGTTTCGGCTGAGGTGGTACATGGTGCTGAGGGGAAAAGTTGTCACTTGCCATGTGCATGGTGATGAGTTCATGCAAATGTAAAAAAAATCCTGATACTCACTACACTCCTTCATGGACGTCAGTTCCATCCCACCATCCACATCCTGAGAAAACCTGGAACGTATTCATGTACAAAATGACAACATCGTCCAAGCTGGTCAACTTCATGTCACTGATCACGAGTCAAACTTACCACTGCAACATTAGTGTTCCCCCAGTTGCCATAGTCACCTTGGTGAACGAAGCAGGCAGGCTGGCGGGAAAGAATAGCCAGTGTATTTTTTGACAGCAAAGTCCTGGTTGCCAGCATGTTTTTTGATCAAGTCTCACTTTTTGAAAAGAGAAGAGCAGCTGAGCAGTTTGCAACAGAGCCTGTGAAGACTTCTGACAGTGCAGACATTGATCTCACGGAGGATGTCTGTATATATACCACAGGAGGGTGGCCAAATGACGCTCCCACATAAGCTCCATTGTCTTGACTCATTCCCTTCCTGAACACCCTTCCCTATTAATACCTCGTTAATTCTGATTAACTTAAAGCATTTGGCCACAGAGTGAAACTTTAGCTTCAGTTAATAACCCAACTCATTAGTAATCTGGCACTTGAGGTGCATTGGTTTGGAAACAAGTGTTCAACACCATTATACAGCCATAGTGGCATACCATATGCCCTTTAAATACCATTAGGTTGTAAGACTCTTACTCTCTAATGCCGTGTTGCGTCTAGACGGTAAACCCAGAAATACCTTGGCCAGATGGAAAACTAATAAAGAAAAAACTACTGATTCCATTCAGCAGAAGTCAAAGACAGTAGAAGACTAGTTATAATCATGTTACAGATGAGCAGCAAGAGGCAAAATATGGCATTTACTTTATTATGGCCACTTTCTGTAGAAACAATCACTATTTACACATAAGTGAGGAAAGCACAGCGAGGAAGAAAACGTAGAAAATGGGATCAAAAAAACAAATGTGCAATCAACTACAATCATCAAATCAGCCACAAGTTTAAGCCTCAGCAGGAACCTTGTGACAAGATCCTAACTAAATCTTAAAACTGTGCCATCAACACGTCGTGAACAAAAACACAGATTGAGCATTTATGATATTCACAAGTTACAAACAAGGTTTTGTTTTAATAAAATACAATTAACATGACATAACTAATGTATGTGAGATGTGTTGAACTCCCTCTCTCTTCACCCATCGACTCGCAACACAACACATGATGTGGACGTTTTTTAAAAACACCAAAAAGACCTGCCTCACATTTTGTAAATGTTATTATTTCTAATACAGAGGTGAACAGAGACGATTAAACCGGTGACTGATACCTGCAAAGCAAAAGGAAAACAACACAAAAAAGAAAGCACATACAATAAATAAGGTCCGTTTGTTATTTTATATAAAATAAATGTTTTAAACAATTTAGTCAGTGTACATGTACATCTGCATTTATGTTTCAAGAAAATTAAAACACACACATGGCAGGGACATCAAATTAAAACACAATGCTGTTGAACAAAGCTCCATCCAAATCTACAACCACTGAGCATGTGCTGATAGCGTTGATCAGCAACAGCACTGATCAGGCTGTGGCTGTTTCCTCAATTTCTTCTGATGAGCACTGTTTAATACTCTTTGCAGTTTAATTAACTTTACATGTAAGGACCAGATCCTAAAAGCCATTTACATGCAAATCACTAACCACTTTAGTGGGGAAAGTAAGAATTGTCTCCTAAACTGCCGTCACCACTAAAGAAAGATTTCATGCACCCAAAGCACTGTCATTCAAGGAAGCTGTGCACCAATGTGCACACAGTGTTCAATGCCAAGAGCATCTGCAAATGTTTCCATTTGACAAAAGAGTGTGGTTTTGCACATCAAGCAAAAAGCTGAGCTGAGAGAGAAACATGTTTGCAAGGCCAGTCTGGTGGGATTAGGGTGTGTAGGCAGGTGGTGGTTGAAACTGATTGGCAATGTCATAATCAGCAGGAAAAGTCTCGCTACTGTCCTCCATCTCAGAGAGCAGCTCTAAGGCCTGCTCCTCCTCCTCTGTGGGGTAGTGGCGAAGGAGGTTTGCAGCTGTGGCGAGGATGGATGCTCCACCTGCACCGGCCACCAGGTAGAAGCTGATGGCAAAAGTGACGTATATGAGAGAACCGTGGTATTTCTTGTGCTGCTGCTGAAGGGACAGGATCAGCTCTGAGGCCCAGTAGCAAAAGCCTATGACTGTAGCACACTGCAACACTGGAAAGCAAATGAGATCAGTTAACAACAGTTAGGCAAATTTTCTGTCTGCAAAAAAACAACAACTCTTAACACTATAAGTTTGTACCTGTGAGTATATGCGCAAAAGCGTATCTACGGGTGATCTTCAGGGCTGGGTGTTTCGGTCCAAACACATCCAATAAAAAAGCAGTTAGACTACACAAGATGCCCAGGAAGCAAAACGCAGCTATAACCCTCAGCAGCAGGATGGTCTGTGGGTTCACACAGTAATCTGAGGAGACAGGCACAAAAAAAAAAAAAAAAACCCAATTAAAAAGATATTACAAGTTGGCCAGAAGATTAATCTCTGCTATTGGTGGTAAAGTTCTTGAGCAGGTCCTCACCATCTAGAAGCTTAGGATCAATGTAACCCAAGACATCCGCAACTCCCAGCTCTTGTCTGGGACAGGCTCCCCCATGGACACGGAGCCAGGCCGGTTCAGCCAGAGCTGTACACAGCGCTGTAATGGACAGAGCCCCGGGCAGCGCCGAAACCAGGCTCCGCTCTGGCTGCTTGGGCAGGGAGGTGCCTGCCCTTCTCCTCCGGCCACCAGGTACGGTAGAACCCGGCGGAGCGTACATGTTTCCAGATCTCCCTGGATATAGTAGAAAGGTGAATCTTCTCAGTTACTATTTCTCTTTAATGTTTCTAAAGGGGATTAGCCGCCTTACTGAGCTGTAAATCGGTACAACTAATAATACCTGTTAGGTGGAAAAAATGGTTGTAGTCCGGGTGCCTTGTTTGATGAAAGAGATACAATATTTCCAAACGAGAATCAGTTGCTCAATAGAAAAGCAGGATCTGACTAACGAGGAAACAATAGACAGATGGCCTTCGGGCCTGTTAGCTGTACTGTTAGCCCGAGATGCTAATTCACAGTAAATGCCAGATATAATCAATTCTTACAACAAATTTCAAACTAATACAAAAAACTATATACATATACACCTAAAACCCAATCTTCATGGTTACAATAAATTAAAGTATAATTATTTTGTTACAGAAAAACAAACACAAAACAAAACAAAAGACAGCTTACGCTGGTTTCCTCTAAAGCACTGACTTCCTGTTTCCACCGGGTTTCTTCTTCATGGATTCATCAGATGTTGTTTTTCACTAACTCCATCTACTGGTGGCTTACCCAAAATACACCTGGGCAAAATTTTAACTGTGTACTACTCTACACGGTATTAACCGTTGTTATTTACATTTAAACATACAATTCGACAATTTACAATTTTTGTCATGAATATATATATATATATTAGGTTTGATTCTAAAGGATTCCGGAAGCCCACAATGCAATGCGTATACATTCTGATAATCAAAGATGGCGGCATTTCTATTGCGGATGTTTCTGTGAACTTTTGTATTTTGTTCGTTTTTGCAAATTCATTCATCATTACCCAAGAATGTCCTCATGCTTGATGTAACATCGGTTAGCTTTTTGCTGCTGGTTTGAGGGGGTTTGTCTGAGTTACCTGTCGGGTTTTTTATGCGAAGAAAAAATACAAACGTGACGAAACTTGAGCGACAATAGTTCGATACATAAGAGAATCAGTCATGAAGGATGCTCTGACACTGGTTCAGAAGCTCATCGCACACCCGGACTCTCGGTGTTGGTTCGTGGCTTGGAGCCCAAACGGGGCCCTGTTGGCATCATGTGGGGGCGACAAGGCCGTCCGGATCTGGGGACGTGAAGGTAAACTCAACTGTCAACTGAACGAGCTGCAGCATATAAAAGTGTGCGCGCGTAACAGACACAGAGTTTAGATGACAAAAAATGTTTCTCTCCCTTTATTTGACTTTGTGTTTGTATTTTATATAACGCCAATAACAAACCTGAAAGTCAAAACTCTAAAATTAACGTATTTTATTAAAGTAAAATGGATTTTAAAAGAGAAAAAATTGAGAACTTGTTTATTTTTAATAAAAAAAACATTTTATATACTCTAATGTTTAAGATAAGGTGATGTCTGTTAATGTTTTAAATATACTTTTTTGCTAATTCAAATCTTGATAACATGACTTCTATCCTCTGTGACCCCTTTCTGTTTTTAGGTGACTCTTGGGTTTGTAAGACTGTCCTACCGGATGGACACCAGCGCACTGTGAGGAAGGTGGCCTGGTCTCCATGTGGAAATTACTTGGCCTCTGCCAGCTTTGATGCAACCACTTGCATCTGGAAGAAGACTAATGAGGGTTTTGAGGTTAGACGAGACTTTTGTTATTCAGTATGTGATTTAAAACACTTTAGATTATTAAGACCTTTTACTTGTCTTCTAGAGTTTGACTGTGTTGGAAGGACATGAAAACGAAGTCAAATGTGTGGCGTGGGCTCCTTCAGGGAATCTCCTGGCCACATGTAGCCGAGATAAGAGTGTCTGGGTTTGGGAAGGTTTGTGTTTACTTACATTGGTAAAAGATGAACTGTTTATATTAGCTGGTATATAAATACTTTCTTTGTGCCTCACAGTGGATGAAGAAGATGAGTACGAGTGTGTTACAGTTGTAAATTCTCACACACAAGATGTCAAGCATGTTGCGTGGCACCCAAACCAAGAGGTAGACCCAGAGTCTGTGGATATCTGTGTCTAGTGCTTTGTTCTCATCATCTAAGTTATTGCTTGTTTCTTCAGCTCCTGGCTTCAGCCAGCTACGACAACAACATTTGTATTTACAAGGAAGAAGATGACGACTGGGAATGTCGAGCCACCTTGGAAGGACACACATCCACAGTCTGGAGTTTGTGTTTTGATGCAACTGGACAGAGGATGGCCTCCTGCAGCGATGACCGCACTGTGAAAATTTGGAAAGAATATCCCACTGAGAGTGGTCAGTAGATGTGACAAGCAGCACCAAAGCAAATATTGACAACCCCCTCACAAATCACACAGATTTCTTCTCTTCTTGTTAAAAGGTGACCTGTCCTGGAAGTGTGTTTGCACTCTGTCTGGGTATCATGGACGAACAGTGTATGATGTTGCCTGGTAAGACTGCGCTTCTGTCAGTAATCTGAATTGAACTCTCATCAAACTGACCTAAGCTATCTTTGTTCAGGTGTCGACTGACAGGTGCCCTGGCAACTGCCTGTGGTGACGACGCAGTTCGAGTTTTCAGGGATGATGCGACATCTAATCCAGATGAGCCCGTGTTCTCGCTAGTTGCTCAGGTGACCAAAGCTCACAACCAGGATGTTAACTGTGTTTCCTGGAACCCAAAAGAGGCAGGACTTCTTGCCTCCTGCAGTGACGATGGTGAAATTGCCATTTGGAGGTTCAAAGAAGACTGATTCCATGACCAATGCACCAGAACGCTTTTGTTTTTGGATGTTACACTGGGAACTAGGTGGTCTTATTTTTATTACTAATTTGATAGCTTGGTAAGACTCTGCTTGTTGCAATGTTATAGCTGTTATCAGAAAACTGCTACAGTGCTTTGGTTTCTATAAATACCTAAATAAAAAAAATACAAAAAACTTAGACCTTATGTGGTTTCTTTTTATTTCAAAAAAACATTTCAGAGAGTACATCATTCTAAAAACACATCGACTAATCCAGGAATCAGACTTCAGAGTAAACCAGTTTAAACCCACAATGTAACTGGGCAGTACTTTGTTGCATGTTGACACACAAACTGGAATGAGGCTGTACCATCAGAAACGATAAAACTGATGCTAAAAGGGTACACAAATTATTTTTCACACCTAAAACTTGGAACAGCTGCTCCAGTAGCCACAGCTGAACCTCAAACACACAAACTGTCATGTATTTGATGTTTTTGGTTATAATAAAGGTAAACAGAACCTGTACAGTAATTATGGACTGATTCATTATTCAGGTAATTAAAAACAAACTACTGGATGAAATGAATTTATACTTTGGGCAAACATGACATGTCAAAGTAAAGAAACATAAATCAGGCTGAATATCTACAGAAAATATCCACCCACAGATTCCCTCTTTTAAATGAAAATAATGGGAAGGTTCTCTTAGTCTGAGTCACTTTCTCCCTCGCTGTCAGCCTCCTTCACATCCACGCTGAACTTGTACTCCTGGTCACAACCCATGTATGCATCGCTCATGAAGTACAGGGTGTAGTTGTGAACACCCACAGCGGGTGCAACAAAGTCCAGCTTAACCTGCAGAGGAGGGACAGAAAACACAAAATAAAACCTGCAGGGAATTGAGAATTTCTAATCATAAGTGCTTCATAAAATTCACAGACCTTTGCTTTCTGCTGGAGAGTCAGCCTCTTGATGGAGATGAGGCTGTTAGATTTGGGGTCTCCAATAACAACCCACCAGCCCTCCTCACGTTTCTGCAACGAAGAAAGAAATCAGCACAAGAGTCAACTTTGACATGCTGGTGCAACAAACAGGATCTTGGAGATGCAGAGAATGATGGAACAAACCTGAGGGAAGAGCGGGGCGATGACAGGACCAGTCACCTCCTCCTCTCGCTCCAGCTGAACCTGAACCAGGACTGGACTGCCACTAAGAAGAACAGGTTCACAATGTTATTCACAACATTTCATATGCAACTTTTTAAAATCTGATATTATATTTTCAAAGCTTATAGGAAATAAAGCAGCTGAGAAATGCAAACCTTTTGACATTGTCCTTCTCTGCCACTTCATATGACAGCTCGATGTTGGGGTAACGGTTACAGAAACGAGCCACATCGGCCATCTGGGCGTCTGAGAGCTGCAGCAGGCCGGTTCTGTCCTCATCCTCCATTTCCATTATGTCAAAGATACTCTCCACATCCTGGTGAAAACACAGTCAGTTTACATCTACAGTATATTCGTTTCATTCTATTAGTAATAAAGTCAAAAACAAATAACACAACTTACCTTTTCAGTGCATCGCTTGATGTGTTCTGAGGTGAAGTGAGGCAGCTGCTTCAGATACGAGTCTTTGGACCACATGGCCTGAGTGACCATCTGTGCCAGCTCCATAGCAGCCAGCGCAGGACTCAGCCAGCCATTACTAGACAGCACGTCGACGCAGGCCTGAATCAGGCGGACCGCCTACAAACAACAAAACATGCTCATCACATACAAACACTGAGATCAAAAATGAATGTGACTGTTTCACTGCAAAACAAGACAAAATTCAGAAATGTGAACCTTGCTGAGGATATCTTCTGTGTCCGACTGTAGCTCAGCACTCAGCTGCATCCTGGAGAGGTGAGCTTGCAGCAGCAGGTTTGTCTTCACGTGGGGATCGTTGAACTTTGGATTGTTCAGTTTGTGGGGCACTTTCTGTGCCAGCTGAACCAAAACCAAAAGGTCAAAATTAAAGATGTTGAAACAAAAAAGATGCTAATCTAACTTGGGACTCATGCCGATGTGGTCTGTTTACCTGTCGGAGGAGTGTGTCCTCATGGTGCCTGATGGGAATGTTCTTATATTCAGCTGCATTGGAGATGATCTCAATTAACCCACGGATCTTTGTCTTGGCATTCAGAGACATGCTGAATAACTCTGTTGAAAACACAAAAAAATAAAAACTACTGTGAAATCTGATGCTCAGAAAACAACACAGAATGAACCACTGTAGAGGTGAGTGTTGCTACAAACCAATGGTGGTGTAGTTGATGTAGTAGTACGCTGCGATCATGCCCAAATTGAGGGGAGCGACATCCATTTCATCCTCGATGCTGATGCATTTGGACTGCTCCAGATCATGCAACGTGTTTTCCACCAGCTCAGACAGGTGGTCAGACAGGTGGCGATGGGACATGCCTGTCACAATAAAAAACAAAGAACAAAAACCTTAATATCTTCAAGCTCTCCCTACACCTCCAGTTCAGTCTGCTCTTTGCTGTAGAGGACGCCACGCACCTTGCAGGTTGTAGTAGTTGGGGTTCTGCGTCATACGGCGGTAGAGGAATGTCCACGTCAGGTAGTCCACAGCGTCCTGCTTGTTCTCCACAGTCTTGGTGACGATCTCAGCATTGAAGTGGTCATGAAGACAGTGGTCCAAGTGAGACTCCACTGGCAGGGGCTCATAAAGGAACTTCTTGAAGAAGTCCTACAACAAAAGCAGATTATCTGTAAACTTGGAAGTTTTTTTTTTTTTTACAGGATTTGCTTTTAAAATGAGATGGAACCATCATGTGTCTGTACCTTCTTGGAGCCCTGACACATGATGACACAGCGTCCCTCATCATCCAGCATGGGTCTGTTTGCCTTTCCCACCATCTGGAGGACGTCATATATGGGATAGTCCACATATCTAAGAAAAAGAGAAACCAGAGAAAGTGTCACCAACAGAGCACATTTAAATATTGTAAACATTTTTCAAGGTGATGCGTTAACTTTAAGAGTCTTACGCATGGATTTTTCCGTTGTAGTACTGGGTGTCCATGACGATGACGAGGTGAGCAGAGATACTGATTCCCCAGCAGAGTGAACGTGAAGACACCACCACCTGAATGGCACCTGTAGGAGTAAAATATACTTTTATTTCTGTTTTTCAGTCTAAAGCTTCTCTGTTGTAAAAATAGTTTCATACCTGAGCTGAAAAGCTGCTGCACTATTTTGCGTTCAGTTGCTGACAGGCCCTCATGCAGGTACCCCACACCGTTAGCCAGAGTTTCTTTAAGAGTTGCATCATTTATCTTCTCAAGGAATGGAGTCAAGTCTTTCTCATTACAATGCAAGAACCTAATAAGACAAACATCTTTCAGAACATCAGGAGCAATAATGTCTGGATGTATTAGCACATGTCTGACGCAGCGACTGACCTCTGAGGAACGACATCAGCGGCACAGAAAGTGAGGATGTCGATAGCAGTGAGGCGGGTCTGCCTGCGGGATGGGACAAACACCAACACCGGCTTGGAGGGGGAGTGCTTCATGATGGCGTGATACACCGGCTTGGCCATGGACAGCAGGCGAGTCTGAGTGTGACTGACATTGAAACCCTACAGCGACAAAAGAGTTGACAGAAAATCAGGAACCTGAAAGGCATTTCAGGATTCTTGTCTAATGTTAAATTTGTGCACAAGCTTCATAAACCTGGATGTGCAGCTCCAGAGGCACGGGTCTGACGTTGGGGTGGAAGTTGAACGTAGCTGTGGTGTTGCAGCCCAGCCAGTGGGCCACGTCTTTAGCATTGGACAAAGACGAGCTCAGGGCCACGATGCGAATTGGACGCTCAATTTGAGAGGAAATGTATCTCATCCTGGAGCAGATGACCTCCAACACAGGCTGATAAAAGACGACACTCAGTCAACACATAAACACACAAAAACAGCTAAAAGTGGACAGAGTAGGACTTGATTCTTACTCCATTTTCTCCTCCAATGAGGTGCGTCTCATCCACAATGAAAAGGCTGACATTCTGAACATTCTTCCTTTGTTTCCAGCGACGGGACAGAATGTCCCATTTGTCAGGAGTACTGACAATAATGTCCCCTTTCCCCAGCAGCTTCAGGTCTGTGCTGGTCTCTCCTGTCAGCAGAACCACCTTTTTGTTTAGGATGTCCTGGAACTTCTGGTGCCAGTCGACAAACACCTGAGAGACAAGGAACATCATACTGGATGAAAACATCTCCTCTGTGTTTCTTCTGACATTACTGTGAAACCGTTTGATTACCAGACTTCATACCTGCTCAGCCAGCGCTTCCATTGGGGTGATGTAAACACAGCGACCCTCTGCGTTGTGCAGCAGCATTCTCAAAATCGCAAACTCTGCACAGATGGTCTTTCCACTGCCAGTCGGAGCTCCCACAAAGACATTTTCATCACTGTTGTACACAGAATTGAATACTGGGAAAACAAGAGAATGAATAAATTCACACTTCTTCATTCAGATAATCAAATGTCCACTTTTAAGGAGTCTACCTTGTGTCTGAATGGGGTTGAAGAAGGGGAACTTGTTTTGATAAAGAGCCTCAAAGGCAGAATTCCTGAGAGCTGTGACAGGCAGTGGCTGCAGATCCAGCAGCTCAGTGGGCGGGGGGTACTTCTCTGGCAGGATAAGGTGACGGAAGGATACAGGAAGCTGAGTCTCACAGGCTGAGAGAAAACAAGAAAATAAATAAATCAGTTAGTTAAAGTGGTTGCACAGATATCAGAGGAATCCTGGAGGACTTTTGAATTAAAATGCTTACAGAGCCATCGGTCTGAAACCACACGGATAAAGTACTGAGGAGGAAGAGGCTCGAACACCGGGACAAAGAACGTCACGAGGTGCTCGTCCTGCGCGTACTTGGCTTTGAGGAGGAAGTACTCATGATGGAGGATGACTTCACTATCCACGTCCTCAACCAGGATCCAGAAAGCTTCAGATGATCCATGAATCTATATGAAGGAGAATTAAATATTAAAATCAAACAAGACAGTAAATCAGCATCAAGCCGTGCGTTTAACTACTGACCTTGTCATCCCACTGAAAGTCCGGAGTGACTGTGAGCTCCACTTTGAGTGTGGAGCGAGTGATGGGCTGAATGTGCACAGCCAGGTCCAGTTTGGGGAACTGGTGGACGTATTTGTGAATGGTTTTTCCCATCTTTGGCATTCGGATCAGCTCACCTGAACAATGAAGAACATAGCAAGGTTTTTAACCACACAGGTCAAGGAAATTCAAGGAGGAAGAAAACTCACCAATCTCGTTGTGGTTGAGATCATAGAGCCGCTCAAATGGGAAGTTTTTCTTTTCAATCTTCTTGACCACCTCCTCTGGAAGCTTCTTGAACTGCCTCAGAGGAGACATCGACTGCCACCTGCAGAGAACAAAGACACAACACTGAGCAGCTTACCTCAAATCAACAAACACGTTCATTTAAAATAGAAAACATACATTCTCTTGTCAATCATCTTGCAGAGGTTCATGGTCTTGTCTGTGAGCTGAGCCCAGCCGCGGTTAAGAACAATCTCAAATATGGCTCGCATTAATCGCCCTGCACTCTGAAAGAATAACATGAATATTTTATAACAAAAAAATGTATTAAACACAAATAGCTGTACTACTAAATCACATGCAAGGCTTTGCTGAGTCATTTTGAGGCTGTCAAATCTTTAAACATTACATAAAACTGGGGCTAGGAAGCTGTTCTTGCTGTACCTGAGTGACATAAACCATATCTGCCATGAGAGCAAAACCTTCCAGTTTCAGCTGAGAGATGAATGCTTGGAGCAGAACGTTAATCTGAAATACAATGTTTGATTCAAAACATTATTCTCTGCATCCAAATAGACAGATCAAACATTATAAACCTACAAACAAATATCTTTATTTTGATCATAAACGCATTGTTGTGTGTTACCTTAGCACTGGGTTCCTCAATGCTCTCCTTCACAGGAATAGGAACTCTTTCCAGTAACTTTTGAAGCTCCAGTTTTTCCTCCTAAAAGACAAAGTTTAATGTTACATGTTTAAAGAAAAAGGTTTTTTATGGTTTTGTGAAGGATTAAAGCATACCTCTCTCACTGTGATGTTTCTGAACTCTGAGGAAAGCGAGAAGACTCTGAAGAGCTCGATCTCACTGAGAGTTGGTTTCAGGAGCTGGTTGTAGGTTTGAATTGAATCGTGAGTGATGTAGAAGTGACTGGCGATGCGTCCCAGGTCTGTAACCTTTATGTAATAACACAAAAACCAATATAAACTTATTAATAATTTACCAGCTTCAGAATAACAAAGTATACTAAAACCTAACCTGATTAATGAAATACCCACCTGGAAGCTGCCTGTCCTCTTGTCATATTTGATGAGGCTGTTCTTGTCCAGGATGCTGGCTGCTGTGTGCACCAGGTCCATCCTACGCCTCTCCAGCAGTGGGTCAGAACTACGGTCGTCATGAGAAACACCGTACAGTGTGGGGTTGCGGAGCATACGCACATACAAATAGGTGTAGCCGAGCCAGTTCACAGCGTCCTACAGAAAAAAAAAGAAAATCACAACAAAATATTTACCAGGAAATAAAATACAAGTTTCCTTTGATGTATATGTCAGTCACTAACCTTCACATTCTGAACATTTCCCAGCACTATCTCCGCATTGAGCATGTCAGCCAGTTTGCCCACCATCTGACTCTCTATGGGCAGCTGCTGGTTCAGGAGGGACAGATAATACTGCAGCTCTCCATGGGAGGTGATCAGGATTCCCTCTCCTTTGGTGTCATACTGAGGACGGCCAGCTCGACCCAGCATCTGAAACCAAACATTCACCTAAGTCACTGCTGTCGCAGGTATTACAAAAAACAGCAGACTTTAGAAAAACAAACTGACCTGTAAAATGTCCAGGGCTCCCAGCTCGGTCCATCTGCCCTTCTCTGGGCTGTACACCTGGGTTCCTTTGATGATAACAGTATGTGCGGGCAGGTTGACACCCCAAGCCAGGGTGGCTGTAGACACCAGAACTTGAATGTGTCGATCAGCAAATAAATCCTCCACCAGCGTACGGTCGACTCGGGTCATACCAGCGTGGTGGATCGCAAAGCCGTAAGGAAGCAGATCCTTTAGCTCGAGATTCTAGAAAAGAACAACAAATCCATCACTTAGATCTGAACTCAACACTAGAAACATTTTTTTAACACCAAGTTTTTCTTTCCTTACTTTGCATTGCTCTGCCTCAGTTCTCAAGACTTCAGTGGATGCTGAACCCTCCCTGAGGAAAAGACCCAGAGTGTCCTTCTCCAAGCACATGTCCCTTATGGCCCTGGCTGTCTTTCCCGTCTCTTTCCTGGAGTGGACAAATACCAGCACCTATAGGGGGGGCGAATGTAAATGTTAACTAATGGAATAGCATATAACAGGATTCTAGGTGTTCCTTGTAGGAATTGTGGGACAGAAGTCACCTGGTTCTTTCCAGCGTGCTCCATTATTTTTTCATAGACGATCTCATTCATGATCTGGAAACGCTTGATTGCCTTCTTTTCTGTGATACCGACGTATGTCTGCTCCAGTGGCACAGGCCGGAAACTACAGACAAAACGAAACAATGGAGTAAATACAAATAGAAAGAACTAAGGCATAGAGTTTATCTTTTAAAGTTTCTGATTGTTCTCCAAATAATGTACCTGTTGTCAAAGTAGAAGAGTCCCTTTGCCGAGTCAACACGCAGGCAGGTAGCGACATCTTCATAGTTGGGCAGAGTGGCACTAAGACCGATCAGACGCACATCCTCCTGGGTCAGCTCCACGTTACGGATGGTCCTCGCCACCAGAGATTCCAGCACAGGCCCACGGTCATCATGCAGCAGGTGGATTTCATCCTGAACAATGTCCACTTAGTTAGCCTGAACATCTTAGGTCAAATTCATTTATACAATTGGGTCAAAAATAAACATACGATGATAATGAGGCGCACTAGCTGGGTGTAAGTACGCTCTCCTCCTTTCCGAGTTATGATGTCCCATTTCTCAGGGGTGCAGACAATGATCTGAGTGGCGTTGATCTCCTCTTTACAGAGCTGGTGGTCTCCCGTCAGCTCAGACACAATGATGCCATAACTTGCCAATCTCTGGAATAATAAAGGAAAACATGTCATATGTAAACCAGCACTCATAACAACAGTAAAATCATCAAAATATGTAGTTTAATTTAGGGAGAAACTAAACACTCACCTTACTAAAACTTCCCACCATCTCCTGCACGAGTGAGCGCATGGGTGCAATGTAAATGATTTTAAAGTCATCCACATTGATTGTGCCATCTATGTTTATGTGCTTCCCAATTTCTCTCAGCATGGCCATCAGGGCAACGTTAGTCTTACCAGCTCCCTGTGTGCAGAACAATCCACCAAATTAAAGAAGATAACACAAAAAACAACAAACCACTTCTGTCTTTGGCTTGAACCAGATTTTCTCACCGTGGGTGCACACACTAGCAGGTTTTCATCCGTCTCCATAGTGGTCTTAAACAGCTTGCTCTGAATACGATTCAGAGTTTTGAACCCTTCAAATCCAGCCTGGGCGTACTTCGGTAACTTATCAATAGTAACAAGAACCTGAGGACATAGTGATACGCTGACTGTAGGACAAAATTATCACCTACAGGCTGATTATTATTCAACCCTGTGATTAGGAAGCTTTCAGGTTGGCAATGACAAGTTTCCCACAGTAAGACAAACAACTAACTAACCTCGTCATCAGCAAAAGGTTTAGGTTTCAGAGCAGGCACATGGACCTCTTCATAACCTTTACGCTGCTTACGAAAAGAGCCATCTGGCAGCTGGCAACGTTTGTTGGCCATGAAATGACTGCCCTGAGTGAAGGTCAAGTCTTCAAAGTCCAGAAGCTGTCGAGGAATTACCGACTGTAGGATGACAAAATCAAATGTTTTCAACGTGACAACCTGAGTGTTTACATATGTTTGTACTCAGTGTACGGTTACTTGAACGATGTCCCACTATTTACCTCTCCGTGACCGATGTCCATTGCTTCCATGTCATCAACACGAGATTTCCTCACCCTTTCCCTGCGAGATCGTTCTTCCTAAAGAACAAACAAAAAATATGGAAAATTATTTGATGCAAAGTGTTGCCATAACATCAAAAACACGATTTCTTACTCTAATAATGTCCTCTTTCTCAGTCTCTTGCAGCTGGTAGAGGATCTTCGACAGCTCCTGATCAGACTCCATCTTTCCTATGATCCGTTCCTTTTCTGCTTCACTCTGAGCACTCGCCAGCATGGTACAATACTGAACTGTGTATCAGACGAGACAAAAACTAATAAAATAAAAGCTGCTACACAACAAAACACAATACAGCATGGTTAAACTAGACCGACTTACTCATGCGACGGTGCTGACGGAGAATTTTAATGAAATCAAAAGTGTCGAAGCCCAATAGGAGCACCAGCTGATTCTCACATTCTCCATCATCGCCGGCAGTCTATAAAACAAGAGACATCAGATTTCAGACAATCTGGGGAGGAAAAAAGCTACATAAACCTACTAAAACCAAGACGGAAAATCACACCTTGAGGATTTCTAAGACTTCATCAGCTTTCTTTTGTGAGACAATGGCATCATCATAGAATCGGCTGAGCTGACGCTGAAGCCAAAAGGCATCAATGTCTCGAGGATGTAGATCCTTTTTCTTCACTGACATGACATCACCTGTCTCGCTGAGCTATGAAAAAAAAAATGCTGTGTTATTAGACTTTTTTTAATCTGAAAATATACTGCAGAAACAACCCACTATTGACAAAGAGCACTTACATTGGTTGTAAGCCTAGTGGACACAACAGCTTCATCTCCATCACTGTCTTCATCAGAGTGTTCATCTCGAACTTC
Source organism: Callopanchax toddi (assembly GCA_006937965.1). Classification (NCBI taxonomy): domain Eukaryota; kingdom Metazoa; phylum Chordata; class Actinopteri; order Cyprinodontiformes; family Nothobranchiidae; genus Callopanchax; species Callopanchax toddi. The sequence goes on along the minus strand of SSNR01000009.1, from coordinate 1,802,197 downwards.
ACCAAACTGGTCCTCATCACCTTCCTGTAATTAAAAAAGTAATCAGTTGTTCAATCTTTGATGCCCAAATGTCTGTTTGTTCAAGTTTTCTAAGATAAAAAAAAAGTTACAATTCAAAGTGAACATTTTAAATGTTTTGCATTAAACAAATAGATAAGAGAAAATATAATTATGACAACGATTATATGAAACTTACTTCCTCATCAGATTCAAACTGTACGTTGACACCATATGTTTCATCAATGTTGTCATCTGCAGATAAACAAAAGATTTTATCAGTTTCATAAAAGCCGACAGATAACATGACACTGTCAAATATAAAGCACAGAATAATTTTATTAACACACTTTTAAATTGCTTACCCATGTTTTGCAAGTCCTTGTCTTCTCCATAGTCTGTGATTTTCTTTCCCAGATTGACCAGTACATGATAGCGCGTGTCATCAGAGGGCCCAAGAAGCTGTTCGACTTCACGACGCCTTTCTTTATCCCTCATTTTGTCGTTCTTCAGCACCGCTAACACTTCATCAGCCGCTCCACACAGAATGTCACGTGGCTGTAGACAGAGTTTGTGTTGGCTGTGGGTTTACCATCTAAAGTGCAAGTTAAGTTACTGATGTTCTGTCGTTCACTAACCTGATCTCCTAAAGCAGCATGAATGAAGCTTAGCAACACTTCATATGTCTCTCTGGTTTCTTTGGTTTTAGGCTTGTACACAATGCCCACCATTTCATCAATGCCCTCAGAAAGAAGTGTAAAGCCTTTCATTTTGTTGATATCATGTCTGTCCTCATCTCTTTTTCGTCTCCTGTTACAAGACAAGCAAATAAGAATAAAGTCGGAGTTACATTAAAGGATATTTTGGTCATTTTGAAGAGGCGTTTCATTAGTTATCTACAGTAAATGCCAAACCTACTGGTAACAAAGAGCCTCAAAATCAGTTCTTGCTCAAAAAAGTCACAATGATTGAAAATGTCCCTTTTACAACAAAAGTAAAATTAAAGGTACAGTAAAGATTTAATTTTTATTTAAACTGCAATTTCACTGTCTGCTGTGTCTACTACAAATAAAACAAAGACTGCATATGAATCCACTTCAAAACAATCCAAACTATCTTTATAGTGTAGATAAAAAAAATAACGTGTAGCACTTTGTGTCATTAAAACAAGGTAGAGAATGAGGGTGCAAACAGTAACAATACTGAGTGTAATTAAAATATTTCATTCAAATCTTAATAAAAATTCATCTTTATATCATTGTCCTCATGATTGTTTATGGCCCGTTTCATTTAAATGTGGTAATTTGGTTCAAAGTTCAGACAGCCAAAGACGTTTTACTTGAAAAACATAAAATATGTTAGCTGCACTGACTTGTCTCGTCTCTCCTCCAGCTTCTGGGGTTTGGTTCTCTGAGCCTTGTCACCCATCTTGGTCCCCTCCATCTTCCCCACCAGGGACACCACCTCACCGGTGGACTCATCTCTCCGTGTACGGTCGATCAGAGAGCGATCAACTTGTAACACCAAGTTTGAGTTCTACAAATACAAGAGATCAATAGATCAGCGGCTGAGCGGTTTCAGCTACAGGAACAGAATTAACTAAACATCATGATAATAAATAATTAGTCACTGAAATGTTTAATATCGCCGAGTTATTATAGTCATAACCTGGCATACTTACAGATTTGTACTCATACTGCAGGTTACGGGCAGTAACATCCGCCATGGTGCCGCGTTCCCTTCAGGTCTCACCGCTCTTTGCGAACCAACCAGCGGACTACTAAAGTTCACAGAGTTGACTTCACTCTGTCTTTTTATTCGAACGCTGTGAGCATCGGTTTAATGTTTAAATGTCAGACATAAAACCACTTTGAGTTACACACAGAAAATTACGTTTTCCATGCGTAACAAAAGCAATGCTAACACGACTTACGAACGCACAACAAGCGGAGTGGACGCAGATTTCCTCTTCCGGTGTCAAAGTGAAAAAAAGAAACCAGACACTAAAACAACGAGCAGCGCCCCCTAGAGGCCTGGCTCCTGTCTTGGGTACTGTTGTTTGTCTGATATGTGTGTCCTATTCTAAATCGAGTAATGACAATTTCTTCTTCCCTATTCCTTACCTAAGTATGTGTTTTACCAACATAACTTTGAAAATCATTAAAGTTTGGTTTGTGTCATCTAATTTTGTTGTCAAAATACCCACAAAACATTGAATTTGGAATTTTTTTTAATGAAAATCATCACTTGTGATTTTTATTTTTATTTTTAATTGCATGCCTTATGAATCATTAATGGTAGTCATTGTAGAGCTCCCTCTAACCCATTATTTATTAAATACAGGATTCTGAAATTTCATGACTTATTGGATTGGAAAATACTCCAAACAATGTACAAAGTTATTTTTAAAAACTTTAACGGCAAACATTCAAAAAAGTTTGAAAAAAGAGAGAGCAGCTATTTGTTGAAAGGACGAGCAGTCTCTAAAAAACATAGGTTCAGGACCAAAGTAAAGGAAATGAGTGTTTCAGTAAATGCTGTGAAATTATGGAATAGTCTTAACAATGAAAGAAAAAAATTATGGTCACTTAATACATTTAAAAAATATATGAAATTTATATATCAGGGCAGCCCCAGGGCAGCTGTGGCTCGTAGTTTACCACCACCTGAGTGTGAATGAGTGTGTGAATGAATAATGCAACTCTGTAAAGCGTCTTTGAGTGTCCTAAAAAGCGCTATATAACCGATGTATTATTATTATTATTATTATTATTATTATTATTATTATATATGACATTTCTAGATGCTAGGAATATTTACTTAAGAACTGACGTTTTCATTTCCAAACACAAAATATTTTTGTGCAATTGTCTACATTAAATAGCCATTTGTGTATCTCAAACCACCGTTTTAAGGTAGAATCACTACAGTTATTCTAAATTCAGGAGAGTAATTCCATAACAAGGAAATACAACATTTTATAATCTGGTTCAAAAGCTGGAAGAGATCAGTGAACGACAAGTTTAGGAAAAGGTTCATATTATCTGTGGTCTGGACTGAAGGAGGTGCCAGCACTGAGCAAAACCTCAGACTTATACAGGAATTACAGGTGAAAATAATAAACCTCTCCAGCAAGTTTGACCTGAGTATTTTAGGATATTAACATTCTTCATTACTCAGACTGGAAAAGCTTATTTTATCTGCAGCAGGTAATAAACACATCTATTAGTTTTAGAATGATCAAAGTGGCATAGAGACCAATTGAGATAAGCTATTTTTAAAGACCAGATTTTAAACTGTTATTTTGTGAACTTTGCAGGATAAATATAGCTTTCTGGGCAGACAAGTGTTTTTTGCAGCTCTCTCACAGATTTGTTGCACTTGACCAGCACTCACACCCAGATGGCAGCATTGAGACCAAAAAACACGCTTACCCAATGACTGGTGCATCAAACCACCTCCCTCTGTGTTCACAAGAATGGTCTCAATGTACAAGTGATTCCTGTCTTTATGACTTTTCAATTTACACAAATTTGAATATATTGTTACACATTTATTTGTTGACAAAATGATGTTTAGAGCAAATTTTCAAACAAGAATTTTTAAATCAACAATTTTATGAAACTAAAACAGGAGCTTATCCAAAAGGAAGATGCAACTGATGTTGTAGCTGTTTTATATGCAGATAATATTATATTGGACTTTATTGTCTGCAGTCATTTAACTAAGGATATGCTATAAAACTACTGGTTAAGTGGCATTTATTGCACATCTGGCAACAACATCTGTCTCTTTTTGTAAACATGAATCTCATCTCATGTCAACTGAGCCAGTTTTTAGAGTCAAGACATGTCTACTGATAGACAGGTTGGGCTGCAGACATCAGAGAAACAAATGATAGATTAAGGTGTGTGTGTGTAGGAGGTTTAAATTTTTTGCACAAGAGCTAATCACATTACAAATAAGTGATGCTTTTCTGCTTTAAAGAACATTCAGATTTGTTAAACTTGAAGAATTTAATTAATTCTCACAGTGCAGCTTAATGGAAACCCTTCATTGTTCCTTCAGACTTGTGTCTGAACAATATGATCTTTGTAGCTCTCTGTCACAGGAGCGTCACATGAGTGCGCCTCAGCTGTCTGAGCAGCTGTTGCTGTGACGTCATCGGTGAACACACGGTGTCCTGGATCTCACATTAGGAGTATGAAAAAACACACACACAATCTCTGAAACACAGACACGATAAGGGCTGTGCAGTAAGCCAGGATAAAGCGGAGCAGGATCACATTCTTCCAGTGGCCAGGGATTAATATTTCCTCTTTGACCCAGACAAGGTTTGAACAGCCCCTGGAGCGACGTTTAGTCTCCAGGGCAGGTTAGCCAAGGTGAGGAATTAGATGGTGAACATCTAAACACTATTCTTGTTGTGTCTGAATTTAATTTGGCGTTTCACACACTCTGTGCTCTGGTATAATGACAACTCTCTCTCTCTCACACACACACACACACACACACACACACACACACACACACACACACACACACACACAGAAACTCCTCAGTTATCGCTCTCTGTACAGTTTTATTTACATGATACTATTCTGTTGTACTGCTGGATAGCAAGATTATATGTAATACATAAATATCAACACAGTTTGTTCTTTTTTTTCCATTTTTGTACAAATTTGCATATAACTAAGTCAGAAAAAGGAACTCAAGCAGAAACATACAGTTATCATTTAAATGAAAAACATCCTCACAGGGGAAAGTAACGAGTCACAGACATACATGTGTCAGGCAGCTATGAAAAACATACTTTTGCACAGGTATGTGCGCATGCACGCACACAAATACACACACACAAACATCCTCTATGGCATCCTATTGCAGACACACAGATCAACAGACAGATGAGAAGTTACATCTAATCTCAGTTTCTATTAATTTTCTTAAATCTAGCTCTGGCATGCTCCTGTACTTTTGTAAACATGTGCTGATAAACCGGGTAGCTCAACAGCTAAAAGGACCAGGGGGACCAACATACACACACACACACACACACACATTCCAACACACACATACTGTGCTCACATGAATGTTGTGTTAGCGCATAAAAAAATTAAAACCCCCTTCAAAAAATGCACTGAAGTCATGCGCCAACATCAATAAAATAAAAGGAAAAAATACACACACACACATATCAGATCATCGTGTATCAGGAAATCTCCCCAACCCCCTCAAATGTGAGTGATACTTCTTAAAACACTAATGCAGATGAAGAGCAACTCATGCATTTATTCCATTCATTTCAGCCCCTACAACACTGTAGCCTAAAATCACCCACCAGGCTCATCAGGAACGTGTTGTGTTTCCTCTCAGAACACACAGTGTGCACAGCCCCACACCAGGTGTTGGATTACAATCTGAGATTGGATCAGTTGGATAACTCAGTTATGTCCAATTTAAATGTTGGGAGTTTTTGTTTTTTAAGTGGAAGAATCCTTTTTTTGTTCTCCCCTATAAGAATGAACCCTCTTGGTTTAACTGAAATAGTGTCATCACAACCAAACAATCATCGTCAATACAGGCAAGCTGATCAGAGGGTCAACGAGGACGAGTGTCATGATGATCCACTATTCTGCTGGGGTCGAAACAATCACAAAGGGGAAGACAACGTAGCTAAATACAGCAGCTCTGAGGTAGATAAAGCTAGGAAAGACAAACTAATGAATCCTCTTGTGAAAGGATTGTGACAAGCAGAGGGTTTTTAAAGGCGGAGGGACTCGTGAAGCCTTTTTTTCCTGTATAGTCTGAATGGTTTGAGTGACCCGCCTGTGTCTGACACACTGCAGGATTCAGGGAAATGACTTGTTTGGCACAAAATGTCACCTGATTGGGGTGAGAGAAGCACAACGCATCCTGGATGTTTCACCTGGCCTGCTCTTAATAAGACTACATATACTCTTAAAAAAAGAAAGGACTCAACAGAGGCAAATTCACACCACAAAAATCTGAATAAAACTAATAAATGATTAAAAAAAAGAGAGAAAAAGTGATCATTCATGCATCACCCTCAGACAAGATCTTTTAATTGTTTCTTCTTTTTATCCATTATTTTCTTGAGTTTGTGATTTTGTAAATCAAGTCCACTTGATCCTCAGTTAGCCACTCGTGTCGGCGCTCATTTCAAAGGTTCACAATCATACTCCAGTCTTTGTCAAGGTGTTTCCTATATTCCAATACAGCCGGTTTCTTCTCTTCCTTGTTTTTTCAAATTTATATTCTCTGGATCTTGTCAGCAACAACCACAGGATTTTCTTTACGGATCTTGGCGGCAGCCTCAGCCTTGTAATCATAGGGGCAATTGTGCTTGTCAGAGTATCGATGGATCCCACAGAACAGGTTACCACAGCGACAGTCAAATCCTGGAAGCAGAAATACCAAAGTTTAAGGCTTGAACAACTACAAGAGATGGGTAAAAAATAAAAACCTGACTTTTCATCTAGGTAGTAAGGTCTGCTCACCTGTAAGGCCCACTCTTTTGCGGCACATGAAGCACCTGTTCTTCTTCGGTTTGGGGGTGTCCCCCTTGTTCTCTTCAGTGCTGGAAGAAGCTACAGGATTTGGGCTCGAAGCAGCAGGCTGATTTACAACTACACACAAAGAAGATTTATTACATCATTATTTGTCATATACAATGTACAAAAGCAGCAGATAAATGTTTATATACACATATACACACATATATATATATATATATATATATATATATATATATATATATATATATATGCAGAACTGTCCCAAATTACTTAATTTGTGAGTCTCTTCTGTTTCTAAAAACGGGTTCTGCTGTCCCAACAGAAATCAGTTCTCTATTCTAAGAAAGACTCAAGCCAGCAGGAACAAATCTGAGTGTCCTTGGGTTTAAAAGGTATTTTTAAACAGGTTTATTTTTAGACACCCTCTCCATCTTGGAGGCTGTAAGTAAAAACCAACTGTTGAGTTTAAGGTATGAAGCAAAGTATCAAAAATAAACAAGCTGCAGTGAGTCTCACAGAACACAGTTTGTCTTAAAATGTCTGTGAGCTTTCAACAATGTGTGTGTGTGTGTGTGTGTGTGTGTGTGTGTGTGTGTGTGTGTGTGTGTGTGTGTGTGTGTGTGTGTGTGTGTCATAATATGTTCTGGGATGTGTCTGTAAAACAAACATGGCTGTGTGTGTGTTTTACCAGGCTCTAGGGGTTCAGGCTTATCCTCTCTGGAGATGCTCATCTCTGTCATCTGTTGAGTTACAGGAAGAGATCCTTGAACGGCCCTGTGGGTTTGAGTTGGACAGGAAACCAGTCAGTCAGAACTTCACACACACACACGCAAATTTAACTATTTAATAACCAACACTTCAGCCAGTACTGACCTAGACATGTCTGGTGAAGAGGCAGGGGAGGCTTCAACCTTGGCTAGACTGGCTTCTAGTCTCTGGATGGCTGAGGCCTCTGAGGTAGGACTAGCGGTGGAGCCTTAAAAAGGAGAAAACTCTTGAGTATCTTAGTCATTTCCCAGCTGATAAATCTGTCTTTTCAGCTACCTTACCCATTGGGCTGAGGGGGCTCATGCGGTCGCTGTTCTGCTGCCGCGTCAGGTGTTCCTTGTAGCATACAGAGCACATGCCATTGGTTCTAGGGTTGCCATAGAAACCGCAGCCTGTGGCACAAAGCATGGGGACCGGGCTCTGGTTGGTCTCTTGAGCCATTGCTAAAGGAGAGATGGAGAAAGAGACAGGGTGAGAATGCTTATTAGAGTGACAGGCACGCAGAGAAAGCATTTGTCTCAGCACAAACACCTCCATCTGAACAGACACATGCAAGCAAAACACGTTTTCCTGGCCATGTCTCACTGTTGATCTGGTTCCAGGGAAAGGTTGACTGATAACAGAGGGAATCATATTATGAAAATTCAAGAAAAACATGCCTGTCTGTTTTGACTTGCCCTTTAGGCTGTATACAGTAATGAGAGGTTGTACCCAGGAAACTCGAAGAACAAACAACACACTCTGTTCTGTTAGACTTTTTTAGGATAAGCTGGACCGCGTTGTCCCTTGAATTTCTGTGGCAGACCTGAAAACAGTTGAATTCTTCTAAAATTGAGCCCACCCATTGTTGTACTACTTCAGCAGATCTTTTTAGCTGTTCTCTGTCCTGAATGTTAATTAGGTTTAAATTTCCTCATAACTTAAACAGAACTGTATCATTTTACTTCCAAGTCATAATTTAGAGGAACACTTTGATTGTTCACAACTGCTCGCATTTCCTTATCAGGAGATCCACCATACTTCCTACATTTAGACAACACGATGCTCTGAGTCAATAGTAGTAACGTCACCACAAAAGAACAAAGATTTCTCATCAGAAGAAATGACGTTCTGTTCATGAAAGACAATAAATTAGGTAGATCAGCTATGTCATCCTGTACGCCCTGTCACACATCTCTCACCACATCCAGCCAGTAAACAGTCCTGTACGAGTGCCGCTTGGCAGAACAAGTAGTACTGTGACGTAGCTGCCTGCCTTTGCTGCAATACAACAGGAAGTTGTGTAATGGGAGACGCCGACTTTTACGCAATAGATCAAAAACATCTATACCAAACAGGGAGATGGGACGGCCTAGATTAGTAGGGAAAAAGCATCCTCTCAGCCCGCCCTGCCCAGACAGTTTCATGATTCATCTGATCACAGAGCAACAATATCCCATCTCCCCTGTAAACAACCTTCAGTCCTGCTCTGATGCAACACGACAGCTGCTTGCTTTGGTCTGAAAATCATTCATAGTATGTTCACAGATGCAAACAAGAACAGGCAAACTAAAACGTTCAACTAGAGGCTGGCAGGTTAAGTTTATTTGAAGTGTGCTTACTAAGAAGAATGCCTGACATTCTTGAGCAGAGCAAACACCCAAACCCTGTTACACATTCACCTCCACAACAAAACACCACTGTATTAATAAAGAATTTCCTAGAAAAATTACGTTTAAAAGTCCCTGTCATTTGCAACACGTGTTCAACTCTTGACCCCTGTAAAATACCAGACAGGGAGACTTGATATTCAGTTTCATGTAGACTACAAAATTTTAGTTAATGATTCAGAACTGGAGCCAAATCACCAGAGAGTGAAAGCAACATGAAATAGAATGATATTAACTATGACTGATAACTTTCTGACACAAAGGAACAACAAACAGCAGTGTTCAGCTGTCAGGTCTGATGCAGCTGTCACTAAAATACAGCAGGCGTGTTCTTTAAATATTTACCAAGAACTCACGAAAACAAAGACATGGTAAAAGGTTCAATCCCTCAAGACTTCACATTTAAACAGGTGCTACTAGCAATCAGACAGAACAGCATATGAAGGTTTTTAATGTGACAATGTGTTCACCATGTCTGACAGGGAGAGCAAGGGGGTTTCCATCATCACAACCACTCACATTAACTTCCTCAAAAAATATAAAAAGCTAATTCTTGCACCAACAAATTTCAAAAATTGCTGTTTTGAAATTTTGTCAAAGTTTCAGTGCAATGAACCCACCAAAGAGGGCACTTCAGAAGCAAACAAAGATGAACACTGTGCCTCTATATCAGCCACAAGCTTGGCTCATATTTCAGGCCCTTGCTGTGTTGGAAACTCCTGAGTCACAGTGAAGGGCAGGCCAGAAACAGTCCACACTTGAATGTTTAGACAGGGTTGTTCCAATTAAAATGACACATTAAAAAAAAACCAAGCAGAACATGGCAAGAAGGCAACAGCGCTGATAATTTGTGAAACAACCTAGTCTAGACAGTGTGGTCTCTGCTCCCTTTGTTTCTTCTTTCTTCCTTTGTCTGCAATCTCCTTGCTTCCTGTTTTGACATCATTTTGCATCTTGAATTTACCGCAGCATTTGTACCAGCGTTTTTTGTGTGTTTCCAACAAAGCAATGTGCCCAGAAAGGGTTACATAACCACAATTAAGCACTTAGAAACGGCTAGGTGGCTTCACAAAGTCCTCTACATCGAACAAACATCGTCAAAGATGAACCTACTGCAAAAACCTGGCAGCAGGGTTTATCTTTAAATGTTAAAGCAAACGATGTGTAGTCATTTCAGAGCAAGTCTCTCGCTCTACTTGTCTATTCGGCTTATAAATTTTCTATTTGTAGACAGGAATTAACAGGCTTTGGTTCCCCCATCCCCCAGCTTGGGACAAACTGAAAAACAGAGACAGAAACCAGGACTAGCTAGCTCCCTCCCTTGTTTTTTTCCCCCTTCCTCTGATTTCAGCTGAAGTCACGTTTTAAGACTTGTGATATTTCAAGTCATGTGGAGGAAATGGTGGTGGCAACTTGAAGAAGCAAAGACAAAAAGGTTGTTCACCACACAAAACCCATCACATTGCCTGACCTTTTAATCCACAGTTAAAGGTCGCCATGATCGACCATCACCTGAGTAGAAACACCAGTCTCTTAGACCAATACATTTAACCCACCTTAAAATGAGATAAAAATAGAACAACAATCAAAGATGATCACCTGCTTAAAATGATGAATTTCTCGCGAGAGGACGAAATAAAGTGACTGTCTGAGCAAAAAAAAAAAAAAAAAAAAAG
>SSNR01000009.1:1734088-1791555 GCA_006937965.1 Callopanchax toddi | reverse complement strand
AAAAAAAAAAAAAAAAAAAAAGAGGAAGATTTCAGGTCCCAGTAAGTCCAAATGTCCTTGTAGCAGCGTTTTATGGGTCGTCGTCCTCCCTGTGAGACGAGTTTAAACGGGTTTAGCTGTCCTCTCCTCGGCCTCCTGCCTTTCCTCCTTCCTCTCTCCGTGTCCCGTCCTCTTCTGGATGGATGTTTGTTTCCTTCTTTAGCAAGAGGAGTGGTAGATGATGTCACGGGTAAAACAACGTGTCGCCATTGGCTACCCGAGGAGCCCCCGAGCGGCTCTGTACTGCTCTGTCTGACGCTGAGAGGGCACGAGGGCGGGGGAAGCCGGGTGTGCGCATGCGCAGAACCAATATTGCGTTATTACATGTATATACGTCATCCACCTACAAGGACACGAATCCATTTACTGAGTAATACACCTAAAAGGGAGCATGAATGAATAGTGATGCTAAAAGGTATGATTAACAAGGACAACCTGTTTGTAATTAAACTTTTATTGTGTAAAGGGCACTGTTTTGTTTGTTTAAGTCCCTATTGCCACATATGTGATATATTCTATCAAAGGAGGAGATTTACAGCCTGAAAAATATGGAGCCAGTTTGTTATGCCAGAGCTCTGGAACATTGCCCCACACGCTCACTGTAAACACATTTTCCAGGAGGCAAGGCAAAAACAAGCCACAGTGATGATACCACAAAAAAGCTTGTTCTCACTGATATTAGTTAATTCCAGGATTTATGAATATCAATACTAATGATTTATTTGTAGCCTAAACGATAACTTTGTGAAGATCATCATTTACACAAAAAGTCTCTAAGTCATCAGAACTACATAAATGCAGTTCTTGCCAAATAAACATCAAATACGAAGCACATTCTTCTACACTGAAGCATTTTAAAAGCCTGTAACTCAATCTGAAACAGAAAAACCCTAGATCTGAAGGAGCACACAAAAAGAAGCATACTCAGGCACATTGGTGTTGGGTAAACACATCTTGTGAGAGGTAAAAAAAAAAAAAAAGTGCTGACTTGCACTAAAAGATCACGGTACTTTCAGATCTGTTGTAAAACGATTGTGAAATAGTTCTTTGGTTGTAAAGCGGATTGTAGCCACCGCTGAGAACACTTACAGTAGGAAAAGCTGCCAGTATTGTTTTGGGAATATGGTGTTATCTTGAGGCATGGATCAACAATTCTGTGTAATAATAAATAAACTGTTACAATGAAGAGGCGTTTTAAATTAATTAAGTACATCTAGACAAATCTGACCTTGTTGTTAATTGAACAGAGATGAGAAACTAAAATAGATTGACTTGTTGGCTTTTAGTCAAAGATTTTGTTGATTAGACTGGATGAAGGACTTTGGACTCCTGATCTCAGTACAAACTGATATACACATGTCAGTCAGATCTTTACAGAAATGCAAATGATCTCTCTGTTATGGGAAGTTTCACCCTAACTTCTGTTTTCAACTTACAGGCTCCACATAGCATCAGTGCTTGTGAAATTTAAAAAGCATGTGCTCACCAGATACTAGCAGTGTGTTGTTTGTGCTCCATAGTTTGCCCTAAGGTTCAGCAAGTCTAAACATATTCCTCCACCTTTTAAATCATTACGTCAGGCACACATCCCCGGGCACTGCAAGCAGCTCTGTTGAGCAAGCAAACACTGGTGGTGTTAGTGTGCTTTCTGAGGGAACATGCTGTCATCTATTAGCGAGTGGATTCGTGGAAACGTGGATGAGTAGGACAGGCTGGAAGTCACAGATTGTTCAGACGGTTTTAAACAGAAACTGGAAGTGAAGCAAAGTGAAAGTAAAAATAGGAGCTGCTGTGGATTTTCACCTAACTTTTCCAGGGGGAATGAATGTGCTCTCTCTCTTTCTCTCTCATGAACACAGTGGTTTGCTTACACAGTCAGCAGTGGTTTCAGATATTGAACATATACAATGGGTAACTTGTTGATATTTTACAGCCTGTGACAGGGGTTTCAATTACTTTGGGGCTTTTCATTGTTTCTTTAAACAACTTCTCTTGTTTACCCTGCAAATGGCATTATGCACTCAAGCCAGGAGGCTTTAAATTATGTACATGTGTTTTTTTATTCTTGAGGTGTTTTTTCCAAAATAAATGAACAAGGGGAGTTTGAATGATATAGAAATGGTTGATCAATAGCATAAATCAATAGAAGGAGCTTTTAGACATTTCTTGGAAGAATCACCATTATCAGTAGGGCTTTAAAACACAAGTAATTTTATATTGTTTTCTATTATATAAAGCTGGACACTAGTGTGTTTTCCTGTCTGTGTGTGTATGTGCTTGTGTTCGTTAGTTAAACATCTAATTAACCACTGGATTGATTTCAATGAAACTCTCAGAAAGAAATCATGAAATCAACCCGATTCAAGATGGCCACCACAGGTAATCAACATCAGCAAATACAAGCGTTGCTATAACTCAGTCAGTTTTTCAGGTATTGAGATACATTTGGTGTTTTAGTAGTTGAGAGTTATCCCAACATATACTTAGAGTGTTAAATGATAGTTTGAGATCTTTGCTTTAAACCTTGCCCTTACATATTGGTGTTATCCCTGTCTGTCTGATAGCAACATACCATATCTTATAAACCACTTAATGGAATTTTAATGACACTTTCAGAAAGTAACCATCACATGAACATCTACAGCTGATTAACATTGATTAATTCAAGATAGCTAAATGACTTTAGAAAACATAGGAAATGGCTACAATTCATTCCAGTTGGACAGATTTGGGCTAAAATTTGATGCACTAGTAGTTGAAAGTCATTCACAGCAGGACATACTTATAGATCTATAACACAAGATCTTGCAATAGTGTGTGAGAATGCATGTTATTTCCAAGATATGAAAAACGACTGTAGCTCCATTACCCTTCTCTTTAAGATATCAGTATAAAACTCTGACATGAAAGACAGCAGGTGATATGCATTACATCAAGGAATGCTAGGCCTTTAATCATATCATCCTCTGTGTTAATAACACGTACAGGAGTGGTATCGCTCCTCTATTGTTCAGACTTTCGCTCAAAAGCTTTTCATAATGTGAGTGAGTGAAACACGGGGACGGTGGGGGGAGGAAGGAAAGGAAACCTTGTCTGTGTTTTACACTGAGCTCTTTGTGTTTGAGTGTTGTGTTAATAAAGAGTAGAAAAGAAGGAGCATGTGTGTGGTTAGATTGTGAAGGTTCATGGGTTTCAGTGAGAGGAGGGGGCCGCTGAGGAGGGACTGGGAGGTGTTGAGTATCATTCACCCATCCCCCTCGCTGTCATAGCTTGGCCTCTAGATGTGTGCTTTTGGTAGAATGTGGGTGTTTATTCTTTTTTTTTTCTCCCCCAGATCATGACGGATGACTGAAAGTGACAATGTTGCCATGACAACAGATTGTACAATTTACTACCATCTTTTTGTGTGGGTGTGTGTTAAAGTCTGTGTATGTGTGTGTGTGTAAGAAGCTGTGAGGATTACTTCTGTGAATCTGGAGCAGCCTGTTTGTAGTTACCAGGCAGATATTGGCCCACTATACGCACACACATGCACACATACACACACACACGCACACACACACAGAGGCACAGCTTGCGTGTCTGGCTTCAGTGCGGTGAGACACTGTTGATAAAGGGGCTAGTTGTGGAGGTGGCAGCTTATCCGTTTTCAGGAGCTGCGTCTGGGGCTCGATAAGCTCCACTCTGTAAAGCTGATCAAAACTATCACTTCAAAACTCTGCACTGTTTTCTGCTCTGTCTGCATTCAGCTGTCATGAAGGGAGCAGGTATGTGTTTGTGAGTTGAATCAAGTAAAATAAATGTGTTGCAATGAGGTTTATGCAAAACACTGGAAGAAATACTGTAGATACATTTACAAAGCAAAAGAAAACGGTACTTCCTGATCAACTCCCCATTCACGCGTTCCTTCTTTCTTACTTTTAGACAGCACAGAACTTTCAAAAACAATCTCCTGCTAAAAGTTTCCATCTGAACGCTTTCTGTTTTCTCCTCAAACACGGGTATTTGGACTATTATTGGATTTAGCTGGTGTAAGTGTGCACATGTGGTTCTTGTAAAAAGGTCTGAGGTGAAAACCTGCAGAGAGGAGGTGCAAATGTGTGCAACAGCACATTCATGGCATTGTGGAAAAAAGTATTTAAATGGGCAAGCTGCTCTCTGTGGGTTTGTCCTATTTCAGCTGACTCTCTGTGAATGAATGCACGCCTGCATGTCGTGATCAAATGTGTTCCCCTGGCTGCATGCGAGTGTGCATGTGTAAGTCAGAGCGTGTACATGTGTGCGAAGCAGACGTCCAGTGTTCTGCTCTCCTCTCTTTCTCAGACTGGCTGGTCTTTGTTGCTGCTCCCTCGTGCAAACGAGTACAGCCACGTGCTTTGCTGACTGCAGGGACAAACCACGCCTTTTCCTCCTTCTAATCTGTCACTTTCAGAGGCCAAGTCCTGCCCCTAACACCACCCAGAGTTTATCAGGGTCTGCCTCCCTGCTTGATGACGCTGCTGTTACTCATGCATGCTCTTTTAGTCCTTCAGACTCACATAAACACAGAGCAACAAATATGATTGATTCATATAATAAAGGCTTTCAATTCCTTCCTGTTTGATGTTGTTCATGTTTTGTTTAACTGCTAACCAATCAGCAATAGGAAGAAGATATTTAGTTTGACAGGAAACCAGGGTGGGAGTGACTCAAACAGAAGCATGTTAACATAGGTGATGCATCCACATCAGTCTGTGTTGTTTTTTGTTCTGAAACTCTAATAATAGTTTCACCGCTGCTCAGGAGCAACCAGCTATTCCTGATGGCCTTGAAGGTAAAACATGTCTGACACTGAAAGCAAACATTGTGTGCTGTGGCTTGATGACAAGTATCAGTATATGATGAATGTCTCATTTCAGTGCCTATGGCAAAAGAATGTGTTTATGGTCATATGAGTCACACCTGGATTAACCTGCACTCTCCTCTTGCTTCCCTTCCTTCTCTGACAAAAACAAGCCAGGCTTTGCCCTCGGGGCCACAACTCCCTGCTGCTTTACATTTAGCGTCAACATGTTTAACAGAGGAGATGTTAACACTAATAAAGCTCATGGCTGTTTATACTTAGATTGAGAACATACATATCACATAAATAAAACAAGCTTTAAAGCAAATTAATAGAATATTTTCCACCTGCAGGGAATGGTTCACTCTGTTTGATGACCTCATTTAACCCTCTTGGTAATGAGCTTCTCATAGTTAATTTATGATGCAGTCTGTTGCCCTCACAAGACCTGCTTCCTGGCTTTTCCAGTCACTCTGGCATGCGTTAGGAGGCAGCGAGTCTGGAGATATACAGATCTACTGTCAGGCATTGCTCTTTCATCACTGCAATAAACCGATTAGTCACGTGTTGATGCCTGCTTGCAGTAGCTACAAATTAATGTTGAGTTTCATTCAGTGATGTGAAAAAACATCAGACAAACTGGGCTTTCTGTGCACAAAAACAAAATCATTTCCTGTTCTGACGCCAACATATATACTTTCAGGCAGACTGCTGGTGTAACGATTAGCCACGGCGCCTCTCACTAAGAATGGGTTGAATGTTCTGTCTGTCAAATTGCATATTGGCTTAAGTGATATGATCTTTGAAAGTTCTGGTTTTCAGGTTTGGTTTTTACAGGAACTTCTTCTCTTTAATTCATACTTTAATTGTATTTAGATATAATTGCGACTCCAGGGCATCCTGGTCAACAGTGCTGTGTGTATACCAAGCAACACAAGCAAGTATATGTATATAAATACAAAAATAATACAAGATTGAAATGTAACAAAATAACACAGAAAGTAAAAATAGATTCATTTACAATCCAGACCAGCTAATTCTTACATATTTCTCCACAAATTTAAAACATTTCCTTCAGTGAAGCTATAAAAGACCCTTTGAAGGACAAACAGGATTGTAGGTTGACAGTAGGTTGACATACATCATACATTTATTGTAATCATAATATCAGTGAGTCCAATATCCAAAAACTAATTGGATCACAAGACATCATAGACTAACTTGAATCATTGACTTGAAACAGCTGATTGGTTTCTATCTTACTCTGCTTTAAAGTTGAGTAAAATGGGAAAATCACTAAATGATGGCAACATTAGGACTATTACAATAACTGTGAACTATAACATAGCAACAAAACCTATTGATAAAAAAACAAACAGTTATTAACAGGAACTGCTGCTAAAACACAAGTGATGACATCCAGTTGAGTGACAGCTGATTAGTCATAAGACTTTAACTTATATTAAAAACAAATTAGTGTGACATGTCACTATAAGACAACCTATTTTAGAAGAATCAGTAACATGTTTGAATCTAACAGGACATTTATCTGTATAAATCAACTTTTTAACATAAAAATAACTGATGACATTCATCGCCTGCGCACACGCACGCACGCACGCACGCACAGAGAGAGAGAGAGAGAGAGAGAGAGAGAGAGAGAGAGAGAGAGAGAGAGAGAGAGCGAGAGAGAGATTACACTCATCTGAGAAGGAAGAAGTCACTTTCTGCTGCTCTGCATGGAACCAAAGTGGAACTTTATCGCCCCCTGCAGGACAAACACTTAAAATGAATCTGAACTAACGCTGCAGACTAATTCCATTGATTATCTAGTAGACAAAGATTTCTCAAATATGAACATTTTATGTTTTCTATAAATGTCACGCTTTCATTTTTTTTTTTGTCCAGGTATTTCTCCTGTAAATTCTGTGAAATAAACACATTTTCAGAGATCTCCTTAAAATCATTTAATGACTTTAAATAAATCTAAAATCCATATAAAACATATCATACACTAAAACAAACAAACAAAAAACATCCTGAAATGAAACCTGACTAAATCTTCTTCTAAATAGTTTGGCTTTTGTCTTCAAATATGCTTGGACTATAAGTATAACCCAAAACACAAATGATTTTTGTCTGTATGTAACTTATAAGTGTTTTTTAAGCCGGTTTGACTTTTGTTTTTTGAAGATTTCTCATCTAAGAAGCTTTCTCAGTTCAAACTGAAAAGTTTGCAGAACCAAACTTCTAAAATGTGGAGAGGGCTTTCATTTATGAGCTAACTAAACAAGGCATTCTAAATATCTTGATGCCAGATGAATGTGCACATAAAATATATTAAAAACAATTTTTACATTTCTATAAAATAACAGAGCCACGACTCATATTTCAGAATGAAACAATAAATTGCATACTTAGACATTTACCTAAAGTTTTGAAAACTAGCTTACATTTTTTATAGCTCGTTATTTGCCTAACCCTAATATGCTAGTCTGCAAAGAGCCCTGATCTTCACTTTAATTTGCTATGCTTAATAATTTTCATTAATTTATTTTGCTGCTCAAACATACACACAGTCGTGCACATACATATTCATTCACAAATACACACACAGCTGCTTAAAGGCAGTCATAACTGTTCTGAATAATTGATTGTTAGTGAAATTGCGTAGCTCTTAGGTTTCAATCCGATCATTGTTCCTGTTTCGGGTCGATGGGTGGTGAGGAAAAAGTGAACTTCTCATGCAAGTTACTCATCGTGTACCAACCTTTCAGCACACATCCACCTGTACACGTCGTTTCCAGATAAGATCCTCACTTCTGATCAAGAAGATGCAGCAGCGGTGAGATCTTTTAAACACTGCAGCTTCATTTGTCTCCAGCTCACATCATCTCTGGATGCTGCAGGGTCACTTTGCACACAGATACAGCACAGGACCATGAGAGGAAGATGCCTCGAGACAATCTGATCACATCTGAGAACGACAGTAAGACCACAACAGTGTTTATATTTCAGAGGCAAAAATGTTTCCCTGCTTTTCACATATTTGTTAAGTTAATTGTGATGTAAGTTTGAGATTATTATGCATGCCATTTATGTCCAGTTTTTGTTTTGTTTTAAACATTAATTCATATAAATAATGATTGTGATTATTTAAATAGGGTAAGATTAATTACTTTCTGTGATGTTATAACTTTTTTTGACAAATTAGTTGAGTCTTACAGTAGTTTTTGTGATGTGAAAACAAAACAGTGAATACCAGATGACTGCTTTATTCGGAATAATAAAACTTTACACCACAAACACAATCCTGCCTTCTTCTTACCCTGACCCATGGTGGGGAGCTGGCCCCCGGCCCTCGACTGTCTCTCCTGTCCTTGTGGGCTCGGCCAACCCATCTCCCTTCGTTGGGCCTTTGTTTGTTTCTTTTGTGCCCCTCTGCTGCACCCGACCGTAATGACCCACTCCGGTTACAGTAAGGACAAACATCAAAAGGCCGACTACATAAATATCTGTTCAGTCTGTCAGTGGTCCTCTTTGTTTTTCTCTTTATCCCCTTTTGCAGCAGTACAATAGAGCCAGGTACACAATAAGGAAGGTTTGGCTCAACCAGTGAAAGGGGTCAGTGTAACATTGAAGTTCTATAAAACGGACTGGATTTATAAAACTGAGGTCATCACAGGAGTATAAGGTTATTTGTGTTTTTTGTTGTTGTTGTTGTTGTGGTGGTTTATCAAGGTTTATATGAAGGAAAGCTAAATTTAAAAAGTTCAAACAAAACCAAAGCTTCAGTCGTTGATAGAAAATGCAGGATGATTACAAAAACTAACAAACTTCTGCTTTAACCTGATTTTGTCTCAATCTAAACATTCATGAAAATCAGAGGCAGATCTCAAAATAATGTTGCATGTTGTACAACACAAGGAAAGCTCATAGTTTCAATAATATTGTTGACTAGTGCAGTGACTCAGTCATTTGCTATGAACTCACATTTGTGCTTTCTGTCATTATGAAGCTCACAGCTCTCTTTGCTGTATTTCAGACTCTAACATCTGAATCTGCTGTGGGCAGTTATGGCAATTTATTGCAAATTTGGCATATTGCACATTAATATTTCTATTCCGATACATTTTAGAATATATCATGGAAGATTAGAAGCGTTTTATTGAAAGAATGATCAAAGAGAAACTGAAACTCTATAGCCACAAAACTCAATACTTGTTTAAACATGATTTTTGATGAATAATGTGCATTAAATTGAGTTTGGGGGCATTTTAAAATGTTTATTTTTCCTACAAAAATGGTATAATAGACACAAATAACCTCATAAAATTCTACTCTCAGAATGAGAAACCACATTTTTATTCTCATATTTATTACCAAGGGTACAATGGTCATTACTGTATATCAATGCATTTATTAAATTAAAGGTCTGACATTCTTTAAATAAATGAATATTGTTGACCACTTTTCAGAAAAGTGTTTTAAAATATTGTATGATGAGAAAGGATGAAGTGCTTTGTCCAAAATCTGATAATGTGTCACCTGTTACCAAAGCATTAAAACAGGCTGCATGCTAAAACTGAACAGAACTTAGTTATCAAAATGATAAATGTTGATTTCTTACTTGGTTTTATTGAAAATATATTGTATATTAGGATCATTAGACCAGTGATGAGACATTATTTAATGACGCCTACAGAACCTGTGTGGTTTTGAGTTGACAACACATAAGACATAACATGATATTAAATTGTATCAAAGTAATATGTCTGTTATTTATGCAAATAACTGAATAAAAAACATTAACGTTTTTACTACAGGTGACAAAGATCATCAGGAGGAACGTGAAAGAGAACGCAGAAAGAAAAGAAGAGATTCTGATAGAGAGAAGGGAAGAAAGAGGAGAAGTGGGAGGAGAAAAGGATCATCACTGTCAGCAGATGAAGAAAAGGAGCCTAGACCAAGATTGGATAAAAAAGACAGGGATAGAAGAAGAAGTGCAAAGAATGGAGAAAAACCAAAAAGCAGTGAGAGGGATGAGGGAGGCCAAACGACAGAGGGCAAATCATCAAAGAAAAAGAAGAACATTAACAATGACAAAACAAGAAAAATAAAAGAAGATGAGGAGGAAGATGTTCGAGACAGAAACAAAAAGGAACAAAAGAAACATGGAAGTGCCAAAAAAGAGAAGAGAGAATGCAAATATGTGGCAAAAGAAAAGGAAGTAAAGAAAAAAAAGCACAAGAAAGTTGTTGAAACGAGGTAAAACTTTTAGTTCTGCTGTCTGCAGTTTAATAAAATCATTATGAACCAACACAGCACTCTTCATCTTTCAGCTCAGAGCAGGAAACAAGTGATGAAGATGATGATGATGAAGAAGAGACCAATGATGATGAAGAGGTGAGGCCAGAGTCTCTGTCACCAGAGGAGCTGGAGAAGCTGAAGGAGGCAGTAGAAGAGAAGAAGAAACTGATCCAAAGTCTGAGGGGGAAACCCTGGCCTATGAAGAAGAAACTTGTCACTTTAAGGTCATTTATTAGATTTTTACTAAATTAAACTACCAGGATGATTCAATTTCAGATTTCAGCTAATTCAACATGTCAGCTGCATTTGTTTTGATGGCGTGTATTTTTGTGCAGAGAGTCTCAGGAGTTTGTGGAGAAATATGAAGGAGCTTTAGGGAAAGGCAAAGGCAGGAAGCTCTATGCCTACAAGGTCATGATGACCAAGGCAAGTAGATACCAGTTTTCACTGATTCACACCAGAATTTCTACCAGAAACAAACACAGTCAGACTGATTTTTCTTTCAATTTCATGTCTTTAGAAGTGGATGAAATTCCAAAGAGATTTTGAAAACTTCAAAACAGCCTGCATTCCGTGGGAGATGAAAATAAAAGACATTGAAAGTATGTTTGCTTTCCACGTTTTGGAAGGAAACTTTGACATCACAACCTGAGCTTTCCTTTCTAGTTTAAACAAACACTTTCATACATTTACATATTGTTCAGAACCACATTTTTATGAGAAAGCATGTTTTATTCACCACACAGGCCATTTTGGCTCTTCAGTTGCTTCATACTTCATCTTCTTGAGATGGATGTACGGCATCAACATGATCTTGTTTGGACTGACCTTCGGACTGGTTATGGTACCAGAGGTAAACTTCCTGACTTGGTTGAATCTTAACAGTAACTTAACTTTTATTGAATCTTCTCAGGAATATTTATTTTCTTTTCCCTCCTGTTTTTTGTTAACAGGCATTAATGGGACGACCCTACGGCAGCATCCCAAGAAAAACCGTGCCCAGGGCTGAGGAGGGTGGTGCCATGGACTTTGCTGTTTTATGGGACTTTAAGGTCTGTTGAAAGAGTGCTAAACAACTCCCACTTTTAGTTTGCTACATATTATTTTGTGCACGTTTTTCATGATATAATATCCCAGATTTAGAAGACATGACTCCAATGTGTCCTTAGGGTTACGCTCAGTATTCAGTCCTCTTCTATGGTTTCTATAACAACCAGCGTGCCATTGGATGGCTCAAGTTCCGTATGCCTCTGTCCTACTTTCTTGTTGGTGTGGGGACAGTGGCCTACAGCTACATGGTTGTCATAAGAACGTAAGTTGTTTAGGTCAGTGTTCTCTTAATGCACATCTTGATTGCAGAATGTTTTAAGGAGACTTATTTCTGAATAAAGAATGGCCCGCAATGCAAATGAGTCAGGCATCGGAGACGATAACAGCTTCAACTTCAGCTGGAAGATGTTCACCAGCTGGGATTACCTGATAGGAAACACAGAGACTGCAGACAATAAGTTTGCCTCCATCACCACCAGCTTTAAGGTCAGAGCTGCTGTTTGACTGTTGGGTATTTAATACAGTAAGTGATGCAACACTCTGTATCCTACCTCTGCTTCATGTCTAGGAAGCAATCTTGGAGGAGCAAGAGAGTCACAAGGACGACAACATCCACCTGACTCGTTTCCTGCGTGTCTTGGCAAATTTCCTGGTCTTGTGCTGTTTGGCGGGAAGTGGGTATCTCATTTACTTTGTTGTGCGCCGCTCTCAGAAGTTCACTCTGGATGGTCTGGAGAATCACACCTGGTGGGAAAGAAATGAGGTACAAATGGAAACGAGACAAGCTAATAGCAGAATATTACACACTTTGATATCTTTATCCAGTGAGGTAGAGATACATTTGCTGCTAGTGATGTTTTATTATGTTACATAAAAAGAGGCTATACAATGAAAGAAAATGTATTCTGAATTATGTGTTTTGACCCAGCTGTGATAGTGTAATGGAGGTCTTTGTATTTGTCAGGTGAATATGGTCATGTCCTTACTGGGAATGTTCTGCCCCATGCTGTTTGACGTCATCAGCACCCTGGAAAACTACCACCCCCGTGTTGCTCTGCAGTGGCAGCTGGGCCGCATCTTTGCCCTTTTCTTGGGAAACCTCTACACCTTCATCATCGCACTCATGGATGAGATCAACCTGAAAGTGAGGACGCCTGTGCAGATGTGTGCTGATGTGTTAATACAGTGTGATTAACGAATGTGTGTGTCTGTCTCAGAGGAAAGAGGAGACGATAGTGAAGTTTAACATAACCACGTGGGAAGCCAGTCTTTACAATGGCACCACATCAGGAAACCTGACTGCTCCACCCATCACCATCCACCCTGCTGATGTCCCCAGAGGCCCCTGCTGGGAGACGATGGTGGGGCAGGTCAGTGTGCACGTGTGTTTTTAAACTTTAATGTAACTCGATGATGTAATTGCTGTTACAGCCTGAAGCCATTAGAAGTGACAAATGTGACATAAACATGTAAAACACTATAGTAATATTAGAAATAACAGAAAGTTAAGCAGAAGTAAAACACAGCTCAACCTTTTATATGTTTTGTTTATCATTTAATTTGGTTTAACTTTATTGGCTCAGCATTCTTGGACGACCACATTTGATGACTCAGAAAGCCACTGATTCTTTGTTAAACACCGAGTTCTCATAGATACCTTATAATGCAAACTTGTAATCAATATTACATAGAAGTTTTCCAAAACTCTCTGAAGAGGTTTAAATGCTTCACTGCTTGAAAAGCAAATGTGTTTATTGATTGAATCTCATCAGTCAGAAAAGGCCTTGTTTCACTTTGACCACTGATTATTACAAAGGTCAAGTCTGATTGGTCAGCTCAATGTTCAAATACTTCTGAGTACAAGGCACGTTCATATTGTAATGAGTCATGCCATGTCCCACATTGTGATGGGTGTCTTTATACCTGAAATACCATGTATAGCTGTTATTGTGTATTTGCGTTGCAGGAGTTTGTCCGACTGATCATATCAGACACAATGACTACTTACATCACGCTGCTGATTGGTGATTTCCTAAGAGCTGTGCTGGTCCGTTTTCTTAACTACTGTTGGTGTTGGGACCTTGAGGCTGGATTTGTGAGCTACCATTTTCATAACTTCTATAATTTGTATGCTACTGAATGTGAGAAACAGTTTCTGAGGGTGAATTAGAAAAACGTGTAGTTACTGTTGAGTTTGTGTCACTTTTGTTCAAAAGCCATCATACTCTGAGTTTGATGTCAGTGGAAATGTTCTGGGTCTCATCTTCAATCAAGGAATGATATGGTGAGAATTAACCACCACCATTATATTCAGCCAGGCAAATGGTGGTATTCAATGGCACATATGACATATTCTTTCCAGGATGGGAGCCTTTTACGCCCCCTGCCTCCCGGCACTAAATGTCCTGCGCCTCCATGTGTCCATGTACCTGCAGTGCTGGGCTGTGATGTGCTGTAACGTCCCACAGGAAAGAGTCTTCAAAGCTTCAGGCTCTAACAACTTCTACATGGCCATGCTGCTGGTCATCCTCTTCCTGTCCACTCTGCCGGCCATCTACACCATCGTCACCATCCCTCCTTCATTTGATTGTGGACCCTTCAGGTACTGAACATCAGGTACATGTTTAAGGGATTTGGTCTTTATTCTGTAAAAAACAATGTATATCCTCAACCTGCAGTGGCAAGAACCGGATGTTTGATGTGATCCAGGAGACACTGGAGTCAGATTTTCCACCCTGGTTTAGTAAAGTGTTCAGCTATGCCTCTAACCCTGGGCTGGTGCTTCCCTTCATACTGCTCATGGTGTGAGTCACATGCAGATTGCAAGAACGTATAATTTTACACGATGGCAGACTTTCATTTTAGTTCTCCAGCTTGTCCTTATTTAATAGTAATCATCTGTTATTTTGTCTTTCAGATTGGCCATTTATTACTTGCAGTCCACATCCAAAAGCTACAAAGAAGCAAATGTAGAACTGAAGAAAAAACTACAAATGGTAATCTATAAAATAGTTCATAGTACTATATAGAATTTTTGATACTGTTGAACATATAAAATGCATTTAAATGAAACACAATGTAAAGTTTTTCAGCTTTTGCAAGTTCATTGTGGAAACACTGAAACTTCTAAAGTGAACAAACGTAAAAATAAACCAATTAAGAGTAATAATGCAATTAGTCCAGCAGAGGGAGGCAGTGTAACAACTTAAGCTTTGTTTATCCTGACACTATGAATGTATGATTTTAACGTTTTGTGTCTGAGTGATATTAATACTAATGACTTTTACATTTTTATAAGCAAAATGAAGAAAACAAGAAAAAGAATAAGCGAGCTGCACTGAAAGCACAAATGGATCTGGAGGAAGCCAGAAAAGCAGCAACTCAGGCTGCAGAACGTCAGAGGAACAACAACGCTTCAGTCCATGGCCAAGAGGGTGAGCTCAATAAAAATATTATGTTCATATAATTTAGATTAGTTTACAACCATCTTTTTTGCTTTAGTTATCTGCCATAAACAAACTAAAAACATATATTTCAAATGTGATTGTTCAATTTTTACATTTATTTCTTAGATTTTTGCCCCCACAAATTGTCTCTCAATTATTTATCTCAGTCTGAAGTTCATCAGATTTTGTCCTCTGTCCTTTTCTTTTATTAACCAGTTGCATTTAATCATTTCATGTATAAATACTGACAGCCTGTCAAGATTTTTATTTTTATTATCCCTTTGAACAAACGTTTTGAGCCTAATTTGTGTCTCATGAACTTTTCAAAGAGGTTTTTGTGTGAGGTTTATTTGTCATACTGGGGAAATTTATAGAAGACGTAAAACGTTCATATATCATGAAAGAAGGGCATTTGGGTAAAAGCATGCAAAGATGATTTCCTCATCTCAAACAATTTATTGAAACAAAAACTAACAATATGGTATAGTTTTTAACCCTGTTTGAAGTCTTGCAATGGTATATGGTACTGTCATCTTGGTCTCATGATGTAAAAATGTGAACAGCATAATGTGGAGAACTGTTTAATTAAATCAGGAAATTTATTGGTCGATTCATGGGTCAAACACCTGTGGTGATTTTTGTCATTAGGCCCTTTAGAGAGCAGCAAGTTGTGCGAAAAGTACTGAAACACTGAACAGTTGGATGCGTGGATTCAAAAGTTTAGAACAGGTCAGATTAAGTTCACCTGTAAAGGTTAAAGTGTCTTTTAGATTCACCCTGAAATTTCACCAGAAAGCCCAACTTTTTGTGAATGATGTACACTAATTGTCGGGTTTTTGGGTGAGAGGATCCAAAAACAGGGGATGGAGGCAAGGAGTTGGGTGATGAACTGAAAATGACTTTTAATAAAAGAAAGTAAAGGCTGACCGGGCAGCAAAAACACCAAAACTCTAACTTATGAAACCTTGGGGGCACTGTGAGAAAAAACCCACTGGGACACAAGTAGAGTAACAACAGGAGAATCTGACAATCATTGAATTAAACCAAGGGTTTAAATTTAAGGGAGAGGAGATCAGAGGAGTGCTAAAGTGACACAGGGAAAGTAAACTGAAGCAAAACCAAATGAGCAGAGCTCAAAGGGGGCAGGGATCATAATCAGACTGAAGCAAAGCAAAACAACAAAATCAAACAAATAAGTAAAGATAATAGGAATAAAACAGGTAAGAAGAAAAACGAGGTTCTGGACAGAAGACTTCTGTTACAATCTGTGGTGTGCAATGTCATACAATATGAAACTGTTATCAAAGAGAAGTGCAGCACCAATCAGGATCTCTCTGATATGATCAGGTCTCATGTCAACATCTTTTTAAAAACATTTCTCAGCAGATAAAGAAGATGGAAGAAACCACAAGCATTATAGTGGTAGGTATGGATATAATTCTCCTCCCTTCGCTGGTGACAGAGAGCGACAGCTGCCAGTCAGAAGTCCTGCTTCCAGGAACGATTACCATGGCAACCATGGGACCCCTCAATACCTGCCTGGCTTTTCTCAACAAGGTGATCCCAGGATGTACAAGGCACAGAGCCCCCAGGGTCACTGAAAGAACAAAGACTTGTAGCAAAACTTATGCTGACCTGTAAATTAAGACAAATTAAAATACTGATCTCTTCTGAATGTGACTAAACTGTGATGACATGTGATAAAACACAGATTTCCATATCAGTACCAGATGAGTATCATTTTCTTTAAAGGTGCCTAAAACACCTCAGCTGGCTCCTCTGGATGTGGAGGAGCAGCTGTTCTACTCCGAGTCGCTCTCAAATGTTCAAGCACTTCACCCTATTGATAAGACTGAGTCCATCCATCCTGCAGAGGACACTCATTTCTAAGTCATGACCATAGAGGAGGACTGGAATGGAGATTGAACGGTAAATTGAGAGCCTCACTTTCCGGTTTAGGTCCCTCTTCACCATAAGTGTCATGATTGAGGTAGTGCAGGACCCAAATGCAGAGGACGGAGGCAGGAACAGGAGGTAAAACCAAAAAGCTTCATTGCTGGACAAACTCAGGAGACACAGGACACACGAGGCTGGGGATGCAACACAAGGAACCGACAGGGAGTGACTGAACTAAACAGCATAGAGGGAGGGACGAGACACACCTGGAGGGGATTAGTGCAGGACACAGGAGGAGGAATGCAGGCATGAACTGGACACAAGAGGGCAGAACATGACAATAAGAGACCAATTCAGCATCCACAGCACAGAAGATCACTGCCCTGATCTGCATATCAATCTCCTGAGTCCCACCCCACCCTTTGCTCACTCAGGAACTCAAAGGTGAAGAGCTAATCCATGGTTTAAAAGCCCATCCATCAGGCCATAGGCCTGGCTCCAGGGCAGGACCCTGAAAGGTCTTAAAGTATATTTATTCAGATTTTTAGTTGACTCTGAGCACAACATGTATATCTTAAACTAATAATAATGCATCAGTTTTATATAGTGCTTTTCAGGTCACTCAAAGATGCTTTACAGAGTTGCATTATTCATTCACACAGTCATTCTCACTGGTGGTGGTAAACTACGACAGACGTCTGTAGTCACAGCTGCCCTGGGGCAGACTGACAGAGGTGAGGCTGCCATTCTGCGCCATCGGCCCTTCTGACCACCACCAACATTCACACACAGTCACACTCACATTCACACAGGCAAGTTGGGTGAGGTGTCTTGCCCAAGGACACTACGACAATCTAACCCAGCCAGAGCTGGGGATCGAACCCGTGACCCTCTGGTTACCAGACTGGCCACTCTACCAACTGAGCTAATGCCGCCCTGGCAAACTATTTTATAAACTATTTTATTCACAAGATGAATGTGACATATTTGAAAAAAAAAATCTAATTTTGCTTTGATTAATTATCATTATTGTTGTTATATCAATTATTTTAATTTGATTTAAAAAAAAGAAGAGTAAAATTGCATTTAAACATATATGAACCACATATTTGCACCAGGCTTTGCACATTACTGGCATCAACCATTTTATTTCTGAAGTGGAAACTTTTACATTTTACACCAGAATGACATTTTCCCCCCTTGATGGTCTCTTGGTCTGAGGTAAGCTGTCTCTGACTGTGACTGACTGGGCCATTAAAGAATTCATGGAGGCCATTTAACCCAGCTAGGATAGATCCTTCACTCATCTCTGAGAAAACAGTCCAATTAGTTTTTCGTTAATATGATAATAATGGGAGTGTGGAAGCTGATCAAAGCACAAAGTTTCATAAAATCAAAAATAAAACATTAAATTTATATGAAGCTCAGATTTGATGCTCCTCATGCAGCAAAATGATCAAATTGGTAAAATTGTCCACTGAATGTCTCTGACTGTGTTCAAAGGTTCTTAGTGGTCAGCATCTTATTAAACGTCTCTGCTACTCAAATCTAGTGTATTAATTGACCTTTTGTTGCATAAATGTCTGCCCTGCAACATATAAACTGTAGTAGTTTTTGCTGAGAGGGGTAGGGAAAAAGTTTCTACTCAGGAAATGAAGTGGGTAAATCATGGAAGACAACAAACAAGCTGGTAATACTGACATTAAATATCGAATCCACTTTTGCGGTTCCTCATGATCAATTAGTAAGTAAGTAAGTAAGTTTATTCAGCACAGTGCAATACTATAAACAGTGCAATTAAACAATATAAACAAACATAATCCAGTTGATTTCTGTGTCTGAAAGGGTGTAGGTAGAAGCAAAGCGTATAATGGTCACCTACCCCTTTACCTTAGAAAATCACCATAACACCAAACATACAGTAGTATAGAATCTTAAAGTAATTCCATACAGCAAAAAAGAAAAGTGCTACATACATCCAAAGGTCATATAAATCAAATAAAAAAATAAAATAATAATAATAAAAAATTATAAATGTTTTAACTTAATTTTCCCTACTGTAAGAAAAAATAATATTTTCTTTGTAACGTCTCTTAAAACTAACCATATTAGAACATAATCTTATATTTTCTGGACAACTATTCCATATGTTGACACCTTTAACTGATACACAGTGACTTTTTAACATAGTGCGAATTTTTGGCTTTTTAAATAATAAAGTACCTCTCAGGTCGTAGTTTGATTTTTTCATCTGGAACAGAGTTCCAGATGCCAATTCATGGCAAGTAAGCATTAGGTTTTAATTCTGCTGGTATTGGAGAGATTGAGTCAGTGTCTCTTCTTTCACGAGGAACAAGACCATCAGTCACATCTTTTACTGAAGCTGGATGAGTCTTTAATACGTATTAATTAGTGTTGTCTTTGTGTACCGGAGACTCTGTCCTTACATTACAGATAAAGAAGAAGAGCAGTTACGCTGTTTTTCTCCGTAACACCAACCAGTCAATGTCCCTTGGATCACCCTTCAGCTGCAGCTGGTTTTGGCTCCTTCCCAGTCTCCTTCCAACTGGTACGATGTGGCAGGAAACTGAGCCCTGACTGGCTGCCCATTACCGGATATCTGAGTTTCCTACTCTGTACTCTGATGGGCATCTCTTGTTCACTAACTGTAATGAAGAGAAGGAGCACTGATGCAAGCACTGATTTGATCTTGTCCAGTTTAGCTTTTTGAGAGGGACAATTGGCACCGAGACTCAGTGTGAAGTTTAGTCCCAGAATTTGGTCTACAGACTAACCAAACTGAGAAAAAAAGTATGAAGATGGAGAGGAGAACTGAATGGTCATAGCTGGTAAAGAAGGAGTCATAGGGAGACATTTATAAATTGCACTGACCCTTAAAGCCCTAATTTGTCCTTCAGATACAATCCATCAAACTGTTGTTGCTGTCTGTCAAGATCTTTTGTTTCCTCCTGCATTTTTCAAAAGCTCATTCCTGACATAAAGGATACAACTATACAGATAGAAACAGACCATTTTCAGAATCTGATCAGATGTTTCCCATTTGTTTTAGTTTCACGTTTCTGCTACACAAGTGCAATACGTACAGTAGTAGTACTGTTCATTTGGGTCATTTACTCCCTGTTATTGTACTCTTCTGAGCTACTGTATGCACTTACACTCTGCTGCAACACAAAGGCAACATTGCACAATAAATACAAAAAACCCATTTGATTTGGCAAATCAGGGAGTTCTGCTTTGAATAAAATGTAGTGAACATTTGTAAAATGCATATTTTTGTTCACAAACCATTAAATTCGACCCTCAGTAAAATGCAGGGTATAATTTAGATGCAAAATTGCAGTATTTCTTGTTTACTGCTTGCAAAAAGGCTAATGATTTCATACACACTTAGTAGCAACTTTATATATTCAACCTCTTTTCAGTCTATTAAAATGACCGCATTTACATGCTATTTGTTTTCAGCATCACATCACCCTTATGTCTCAGATTTTACTTCAAACATAACATTCTGCTTAAGTAAAAACAATAACCCCGTTCATTATTGTCTCTGTGTCATCATGACCCATGTCTGTTTGGTTTTAGTTTGACTTTGTTTTCTGCCTCCTTTGTCCCTGATTAGTTCTTTTTGTTTACCGTGTGTGATCTTGTCCTGTGTGTTATGTTTAATGTTCAGTTTGTTCCTCATGTCTGATAGTTTTAGTTTTGTCTTGGTTCACGCCCCTGTGTTCATGTCCGGCCCTGTGTGTTTTGTTAGGCGTGTGTCCAATTAGATCCTGTGCTTCTGTTAATCCCCCACAGGTGTGTCTTGTCTTCTTGATTACCCTCATGTATTTAAGCTCCCTTGTCTTGTCATTCCTTGTTTGTTTTTGTCACACAGTCAAGTCCTTTGCTGCAAATAAATCCTGTTAAGTTCCTCCTCCTCCTCCTCCTCCTCCACCACCACCACCTACCTGCACCATTGGCTCCTCCTTCTACACCTCAACCATTACACTCTGTTTTAACCCAGAGTTTAGCATCAAACACCATCAAAATCACCTCACAAATTGAATTAATTTAGCATCTTAAAAATACATTTTACAAATGTTTTTAGCGTTTTAAACAAAAAAGCAGAGCATGATAGAGAAAACACAGCTCTAACAAGATTAATTATGTTGTGTAAGTTTTGTAAGAAGGTTGTTGCTTTTCAAATATGTAGTATAAAAATTAAGTACCTTTCTTCTAATGAGTCTCTATAAAAACTGACTTCAACCCTGCTAATGAAGTCCCGGACCGACTGGAGTAAAGCTGTGTCTGTTTATTCAGTTTGCACCTCCACTATGTAAGCACACTCTGCCCAGCCTTTAAATTGAAGGACTTGTTTCACCTCAGTGAGAACGACGTCAGCTTTTCATCCATCTTTAATGAGTGCTGGTCTTTCTTTATTCTACATTTTCTCTGGTGTCTTCTTTCAGGGTTTTAAGTAAATTACTACAAGCATCAGTTCTTTTCACAACAGTTCCTTTTTAATGTTGTGTATGATGGTATCATGATTACAATTAAGAGAATGATATGAAATAAGTGAAATTTCAAGTATTTTTGTGACTTAATTACCCTGAGGATTAATTATTAATTGAATGCACATACTCTTTAGATAATATCAGTTAACATTTTGATTGATGAGTTCACTGTCTGACAGATTGTGTTTCCTCCTCGGCTTCGTCTTCGTCATCTAATGGAGTAGGTGGAGCCCAGTCTTTCAACAGCTTATGGAACAGCAGCACAGTGTGTGTGTGTGTGTGTGTGTGTGTTTGGGAGAAAGACGCTGTGTCCTCATAGTGAATCAGCTGAGTGACACAGATGGGATGAGGTAAGGTATCAATAAAGGAATACCTGGAGAAAAAGAAGAAACGACGTAAAGGGGCTCAGGAAAATGCCTCCAAAGAGGAAAAACCACTCTGTTATTGATGTTGAAAACGGTGAGAAATTGGTTTATACTAAACTTTTAAAAGAAAAGAAAGTAGGAGTTTTATTATTTAATGCCTGCTGATAATCATTTGTTCCAGTTGGAATGGACGTGGATGCTGAGTTTGAGAGCCAAAGTGAAGGTGAAGTCTTTTTTCAAGTTTTTATTTTTCAACTGCATGTAGAAACCCAAACTGTGCATTTCAGTTTTTAAATGTTTGTCTCAGATGAAGCAAGGAGAAGGAGTAGAGCTAGAAATGCCAAACGTCAAAGGAAACCCAAACAGGTCAGCGATGAGGAGGAGGATGAGGAGGAGGACAGGACACCTCAAAGACGAGGCCAGAGGCGGAGGACCAAATCCCGGGAAGACGACGAGGAAGATGAAGATGACAAACGAAGTGTTGCAATTAAAAGATCAAAATCCTCCAGCAAGAAGAGCGCAAAGGCTTCTCAAAAGGAGGAGAGTGACGAGGAGGAGGAAAATGACAAAGAGAGTAAAAAAAAGAGAGGGAGAGCTGTGTCCAAAAAGGACAAAGAGGAGCAGAATGATGAGAAAAAGGGAAAAGCTAAGGGAAAAGATGGGGACAAAAAGGACAAGAAGAAGAATGTAGAGATGAAGAGGTGAAGTATTTTCTGGAACTTTTCTCATTTGTGGGTTTTCACCAACATTCAGGGGGTTCTTTGCATTTATTTCTCCTGTAATCCACAAAATCTTTCTCTGATGGTAAATCTGGACTGCAGGCAGGTCAGTAATAAAATAATATTAAAAAACTGGTGATAGTATCTTTTTTAATGCAGTCTTAAAAATTACAATGATACTCCGTTTTCTGATGTAACATTTGATCTATTTGAGCCCTGGAAAAAATATAATGGCTTTTTTTTTTAATATTACAGCGACTCTGATGACTCTGATGAAGAGGAAGAAGAAATGTCAGAGGGAGAGCTTGAAGCTTTGAAGGAGCAGGTGGAGGAGAAGAAGAAACTGATCGCTGCAATAAGGAGCAAACCCTGGCGCATGAAGAAGAGGCTCTTAATACTCAAGTAAAAAGAAAACACAAACAATGGTTAAATGCTTCATCCTTGGTTGCTGTTATCTTTAATGATTTTTAGCTACTGTATATCCACACAGTGATGATGATGCTTCTTCATCTGCAAAACCTGTTTGAAACTTCAGCCATTTATCCCCTTTTTATCACTCTAAAACAATTAAAAACTACTTTGGATAGCAAGTAAGAAAAAAGAGATGATGCAGCAAACTGGACCAGTTGCATACATAGGACAAGTTCTCCTAATATCTATTAGTTTAGTCATGTATCACATGATATTTAGTGATTAAACCCCACTTTCTGTGATGACACAGGGTCATTATCAGACCTGTTCACTGGAGCTTAGAATAGTAACAGATCTGTATACACACACACTCACACCTCCAGAACCTGTACATTTGTGCATTATCCTCCACAGCAGGTGTGGCCTGATAATAGTGTCACACAAGGGAGCTGGGAATGTTATGAAGAATCTGATCAACAGGCTGAACTAATTTATAATAAGCTGTAAAACATTGCTTTATAAAATGCACGACATGACAGGGTCTCATGGAGGGTAGTGTCTAGTGTGGGATCCTCAGGGTCTCACCACTGCTTTTTGTGGATGAGGTTCTGTTGGTATTTATTACTTATGTCAAGATGGCTGCAAAAAACATTGGCCTTTTGTTTCATCCTCTGTCCTTGTTGTTTTAATTGGGTTTTAAAGAGTTTTCAACTCCCTAAATCTGGTCTAATTGTACATTTTTTTTTCTCTTTTTAATTTCTTCCCCCAACATTTTTATAAATCTAACAGATTGTGATTTAAGGAGCTAAAATTTTGGTGTCACCGTAAGAGACTATATTCTGATCTACCTGGTGGTCTACCTGTTTTGGTATACCTGCTGGTCTGGATCCTTCTGAGGTCATGGGCTGCTGTCCACAGATGGTCAGTTTTCTTGCTGACAGTAGATTCTTTATTGCCGTTGCTGCCTGTGGATCCATCAGAGTGTTGGGCCGTTGAGGTTTTTGCTGAAATGCTGGAAACTCGGTATCTTGTTGGCTGAGAGAGCCTTACCGGCCACCAGAGCCTGCTATCAGCTGGAGCCTGTTAGCTTGATAGCCACCAGAGCACATTAGCTGCTGAAGCCAGTTACTAAAACTTGCCTGCATGCCATCAGCAGCAGGCTCCTATAACCATGGCTGCCAAGAGGTGATTTCCTCCTTGTGTTGTCTTAAATTTGGTTGAATAAATCTGTCTCAGATTATGATAATACTATAAACAGGTACAATGTTTTCTGCTGTGATCATCCCAGGAAAGGTGGAGGTGTAACCATTTATATAAAAACAAGTTTCACGTGACTCTACTCTCCGCTTTATTTATTTGCAACCAGTTTGAATTTTTGGCATATAAAACTTGACTTCCAGCAGACACATCCTTACAGTCATGGGCTGTTTTGCCTCCCTCAGCCTGCAGTGAGGTGCTTTAAAAAGGACAAGATTGGCTGATTGTCATCAGCCTGAGACACTGACAGCCTAAAATCTATCTGTGACTCCATACTTTAGATCATCTAATTGACAGCCCAACTCAGCCTAATATTAAACAGCCTATTAAATGCCCCCATGCACATATACTGATGCTCATGTTTCTGGAAATGATCTAAGTAACTGTTTTGACATTACGGTGGTCAGAAATGCTAAAATTCCCCAAACTAAATCACAAATTTTAGTAAAAAGATATTTAAAACTTTTTCATGGGCATCTTTTTTTTAGTTGATTACTTGCATCTCTCTCCTTTGTGATGTTGAGTTAGGGTTAGGGCCTGGTACATTTCTAAAAATTCATTATTAAACATGCTCCCCTGTGCAAGGTTAGAAAAAAGGGGCAAATTTATCCCTGGGTTATTATCCCAGGGGTTCCACTGAAACTGGAAGCCCTATCTGCTTGGACCAAGCACAAAAAAAAACAAAAATCAAGTCCGATTGGAGATCTCCTTAATTAAGAAGGCTAAATCTGAATACTATTTAACTGAAACCACCAAAAATCTAATTGATCCCAAGAAACTGTGGAATGTTTTGATGTTATGTCTTCTAATGAACTGCCACATTTTTGGGTGAAAGATTCTTTAAACCTGATTGATAAACCTGCCATGCTAAATTAGTGTTAGAAAGTGTTAGATATGGGTTTCCCCTCATGAACCAGTTATCTGTGCAACCTGACCTTGGATAGGTGAAAGAGTGAACAGGTGGATGAATAGATGGATGTCCTGCTTTCTAAATTTTTTGATGACATATTCAAAATCACAAATCCACCCCAAACCTCTTCGTAAATCATGAAGGTGTTTTTCATGCACTTTGATAGACTGGATTCTATCTGTTTGTTGAGTGCTTTTATTTTCTTTAATGTTTCAACAGAGAAGCCCAAGACTTTGTTGAAAAGTTTGAAGGAGCTCTTGGGAAAGGAAAAGGCAGAAGGCTTTATGCATTCAAAGTCATGATGACTAAGGTAACATAACAAAACTTTTGTTGTGTTTATTCAATTTGGTCTGAACCCAATTACTATATCACTTTGTTAAACTTCCATCCACAGAAACTAATCAAGTTTAATCGTGACTTTGACAACTTCAAAACAGCCTGCATACCCTGGGAGAGAAAGATAAAGGAAGTAGAAAGTTGGTATCAAAGAGATATTTTCTGTAAAGTATCTTAACATCCATCCTAGTCTGTAATCCAAAACAAGTTATCTGTTTATATAATTAAAGGCCACTTTGGATCATCGGTGGCATCCTATTTTATTTTTCTGAGATGGATGTATGGTCTGAACCTGATCCTCTTTGGGTTCATGTTTGGCCTGGTGGTGATGCCTGAGGTACAGCTTTTATCATAATCCAATAGGAGGTGTAATGAGAATAGTTCCAGGACTGATTTCTCCCTCCTTTCTGTTTAGGTTCTTATGGGTCTTCCTTATGGCACTATTCCCAGGAAAACTGTCCCCAGCAGCGATCAGCCCACAGCCATGGACCTCTCAGTGCTGCTTGACTTTGGTGTGAGGATCTTTGCTTTATTAACATACAAAATATTTGAAAATTCTTTGACCTTTTCCATAACATGTCAAGCTAATAGACGAGAAGAAGATACTTGTTTCTTTCTATGATGGTATATTACTGATGGACATGGTGAAGTAATTAGTTTTTTAATTGAATGTAAAAAATATACACAGCTAACCAAAGCACTGATTTGTTTTATTGACTTTATAAAATGCTGTTATACATTTTATTCTGTGCAAAAGAATGCTGTATTTAAAAATTCCTGTTTACATCATCAACAGGGTTACTTCCAGTATTCCGTTTTGTTTTACGGATACTACAACAGCGAGAGAACAATTGGGGTGCTGAAGTTCAGACTCCCTCTGTCCTACCTGCTTACAAGCGTTGGAATATTTGGCTACAGCTTGTTGGTTGTCATTAGAACGTATGCAAGACTTAAAAACATCAAGAGTCACGTGCCAAATGTGCATTTTGGGAGGTTTAATGGTTGTTTGTTTTTTCAGGATGGCTCGTAATGCAGATGTTGGAGGAGACGGTGGGGATGAAGGGGACTTCACCTTCAGCTGGAAGATGTTCACCAGCTGGGACTACCTGATAGGAAACCCTGAGACTGCAGACAATAAATACGCCTCCATTACTACCAGCTTCAAGGTTAGCAGGTGTGTTTGTTCAAGTGTATAAGAACAACAATCTGAAAAACATTTAAAATCTATTTATACCATTATTTAAAATGACACCTACTGTGAAAAAAACTTATAAATAAACACATCAACAATTATGTGTGAACAAAAAACTTTCATGGTAAGTGTTCTTCAACCCCATTGTCCTTAAAAACAGTGCTTAAGAAAGTGCATTTTTATGAGACTATTTTAATCTGTACTGCAGGAATCTATAGTGGATGAACAAGAGAACCAGAAAAATGAGAACATCCATCTCCGGCGTTTCCTCAGGGTCTCTGCAAATGTTCTGATCCTGTGCTCGCTGGGTGGCAGCGGGTATCTCATCTACTACGTGGTGAAACGGTCTCAGGACTTTTCTAAAATGGATCCAAACAGTCTCTCGTGGTTTGACAAAAATGAGGTACGCAGAACATCTAAAGATGAAAAAAAAAAACGAGAGTAACTAATGAGAAAATTAATGAACACATCTCATCCATCGGGTCAGGTGGAGTTTGTGATGTCACTGCTGGGACTTGTGTGTCCACCTCTTTTTGAAAGCATTGCAGAACTGGAAGATTATCATCCTCGGATCGCCCTAAAGTGGCAACTGGGCCGAATCTTTGCCCTTTTCCTTGGAAATCTGTACACCTTTCTATTTGCCCTGTTTGATGAGGTTAATGGCCAGGTATGCAAAACATGTAACAACTGAACTCATCCAGAATGGACCTTCATTAGGTAGATGTTAACTGTCAGGTATATCAGACATTTAGGAGAAAGAGAACATGAAACAACTTTTACAAATAAATAAAAGGATTTCTCATGTTGGTTGTACTAAGATGAGCTGCAGACTGAGCCTTTATTGCTTTTCATTGAGGATCCTTTGTATTTACAGCTGGATGCAGAAACATCAATCAAGAATTCCACTGAATGGGCTTTGAATGAGTACTATGCCAACTACAGCTCCTTCTACAACACAACTAATGTGCCTCCTCAGAGTCTGAACCCAGCTGATGTCATCAGAGGACCCTGCTGGGAGACTGCAGTAGGAAGAGTGAGTACCAACATTATACACTGTTATTCAATTACTTCATTCATCAAACTCAAACATGATGAATTGATCTGACTGGTTTGGTTTTATCTAACTTGTTTTTGTCCCTGTGTAGGAGTTTGTCAAACTAACTGTGTCTGATATTCAAGTGACCTTCTTGACTATTCTGATTGTTGACTTTGCCCGAGCTGTCATCGTCCGCTTCCTCAACTACTGCTGGTGTTGGGACTTGGAGGCTGGGTTTGTGAGTACTCATATAGCGCTATTCTCTATTATTTAAGTTTTTGCATGTTTGACTGTAATTTAAGAAACAAAAATGAAGAAAACATAGGTGGCAAATAGACCTACAACTGAATCTATAATGTAAAGAAGCAAAAAGGGCTGACGAGGCAGCCAAAGCTAACAATACAAACCAACCAAAAACTCAGAAGCCAACAGAGTAAAGGAGAAATGCAAACCTCTGAGCAGGGAGCAGAGCTGGCAGCAGACAACAGTGCAGGAAACAATAGGACCTGACAAAGACTCGGTGACGTAAAGAACTAATTCACTGCTGGGAGGGTGATGAGAGGATGAGAGACAGCTGGGAGAAAGCAGATGAATCACAGATGAGTGAATGACAGTAAGGAATCTGAGACGAAAAATAAAATCAAAAGTGAACTACAACAAAATTAAAAATACAAACTATTAGAAACCACTAGAAAACAAACCTATAACCATAACAGTAACCAAACACAACTTCACAGTTATTCAATGCTCTAAGTCTTATTTACATTTAAGCATGAATTCTTTTGCTACCTGTACCTACATGTCGCTGGATGTGAGCTACGTGGGTCTTTAAGGGGATGAACCAGTAAGCACACAGCCACCACACGATCCTGCTCTTGAACGTTGTATAAATGCAGCACACTTTGCAACAGATCCCTGATGGTGAACCTGATAGCACACATTGACATTTGGCAAGACAGGTGATCCCAAACACTGAGGGAAACAGGAGACTGAAATGAGAACTTAATTACAGAGAGGGGAGAGAGAGACAAAGGAGCAGCAAATACAAAGTGTATTGACCTGAAGTTTCTTTTATTTAATTCAGACCAGTTTAATCATGCTGTTGCGTTTTTTTCCAGCCATCTTATGGGGAGTTTGACATCAGTGGAAATGTGCTGGGCCTCATCTTCAACCAAGGAATGATATGGTGAGTTGTTACACACATGCATGTATTATTTATTTATTGTCTGCACAGAGATGTAACGAACAGCTGGCTAATAAGTTGAGCCTTATTTATATGTAGAGTACCTGCTTCTTTAAATTTAATGGGCAGTAATACTGTAACCTGCTGCAAAGTGTTTAAATAGAAACGTCTTTAAGTCAGGAGTCAGCAGATTGTACACTCCCTGTAAATAACGTTGCACATGTTGTCATCCTCAGGATGGGAGCATTTTATGCACCAGGTCTGGTGGGAGTGAACGTGTTGCGTCTCCTGACCTCAATGTATTTCCAGTGCTGGGCAGTGATGGCGTGTAATGTTCCTCATGAGAGAGTTTTTAAGGCCTCACGGTCCAACAACTTCTATATGGGCCTACTGCTGCTCGTGCTGTTCCTCAGCATTCTTCCTGTTATCTACAGCATGATGACCCTGCCCCCATCCTTTGACTGTGGACCATTCAGGTCAGAGCTCAGATGATACAGGGGGAAATTCCAATAAGTTATTATTGTTCTGCAAGTTGAAAAACTATTATGTTATTATTTTTGGGTATATGTGTTAGAATGTTAGTCATATAAATCATACTCAAAAATTTAATATTGTGGTAACAATTACAGTAATAAAATGTATTGTAACAGTTTGATAGCTCTGGCTATATATATTTTAGGCTGTTGAATATTTATTCCCACCAAATTTCTGGTCAGTAATGTGTTAGTTATCTGCAACCATTAAATGAATAGTCATACAAGCATGAGGTGATACCTGGACCCTAGAGGTAGCACAGGCAGTCCATCTTCACCTAGAAGGCACATCAATATGTGCCATTACCAGAAAGTTTCCTGTGTCTCCCAGCACAGACTCAAGAGCATGGATGAGATTCCAGGAGACAGATAGTTACTCTAGGAGAGCTGGACAGGA
This sequence comes from Callopanchax toddi, assembly GCA_006937965.1. Classification (NCBI taxonomy): domain Eukaryota; kingdom Metazoa; phylum Chordata; class Actinopteri; order Cyprinodontiformes; family Nothobranchiidae; genus Callopanchax; species Callopanchax toddi. The sequence goes on along the minus strand of SSNR01000009.1, from coordinate 1,762,136 downwards.
CCGCCAGAGGTCCTGAACCCATCAGCTGGACCGCTCTCTGCTCCTTTGTGCAGGAGGAACAGGAAGAGTACAGCCAGAGCCCTATACTGTAAAGTGACCTCCAGCAGACACTGGTGTGAATGTCTCTAACCAGACTATTAGAAACTGACTTCATAAGGGTAGCCTGATGTTCTAGTGTGCCCTGTGCCAGAGAACACCAGAACTGCCAGGTTTGACACTGGCACCTTGTGTTTTTTTCCAAAGCTTGGCCTCATGTGGCAAGAGTATGCATTTCTTAGGATGAAGGAATTGATACTATTGACTGGCCTCCTCATCTAAATCCAGTAAATCATCATGTTTAGGTCCATCTGACACCAGGTTGCACCTCAGACTGTCCAGGAGCTCAGAGATGCCCTGGCCAGGATCTGGGAGGAGATACCTCAGGAAGCATAAGGATGTTGTTAGGCTGCATGTGGGGGGGGGGGCATACAAACTACTGAGAACAATTTAGAGCCCCTGCAGTGACATTTCAGCTAATTGAACAAGACTGCTGATTCAGTTTTTCAAATTAAGCCATCTGTAGGTTGATCATTTTAATTTTTATCAAATGATGTGACAACCTTTGGTTCCCAACACATTACCCATCAGTATGGAGGTCCAGCAGGATTTTTTGACAATTGAGATCTGATATATTTTTAATGCATTTCTTAAATTTTGTATAGCAATGTATAATAGAGTAATAATAATGTCTAACTTTCAAACATCGTCATAGTTTATAGATCTTTTTTGTCTTTAGTTGTTTTTTATAAACTTTTTTTATCAGTCAAGTTTCATGCCTCAATAAGATATAGGGACTAAAATTTGCCCTACCATGTGGTTTAAAGGGTGACAATCTGTTAAATGTGCAATACAGCATATTTTTGTCAAGCTAGTCTGGTAAAATAGTAGAGTAGTAGTGGAGTTTCATTTCTTAGACTGATGGGACAATTGTTGTTATGGATATTTTGTAATAAATTACCACATATTTTAAAGCTGTATTTTATGCCAATATTTAATATTCTAGAGCAAAAACACAAGTTTTCAAGGTTTTTTTATACACAAATATCAGTATATAAAAGCAAGACAAAAAAAAAACCTAGAAAAAATAAAACAAAATAAAATGAACCTGATGCCTTCAGATGAAAAATAAATAATTGATGCTGTTTTTCACCATCTATTCACTCACATCTAAGTGTGAACTTTGACTGGATTGGTGCTTTATTCAGCGGAATACTAATACGTTGTTGAATTGTTTCTCACCAGTGGCCAGGTCAAAATGTATGATGTGGTTATGGAGACAATAAATCAGGATCTTCCGGCTTTCATGGCGAACATTTTTTCATATGCTAGCAACCCTGGACTCATCATGCCTGCTGTCCTCCTCATGGTGTAAGTATGATGTAATTATTAAGCTAAATATTCAGATTTTTTATACTGTATGTGAAATAACCATCTGTCTGATGCTTGAGGTTTTGCATTTTTTGTGTTTTCGGGTTGTATTTGTTAATCTGCTTGTTCAATACCACCTTGGTTTGGTCCAATGGGGTATTTCTCCTTCCTCTTGTTCTTACTGCCTGCATGATAATGTGTCAGACTGAGAATAAAGGTTGAATGTAATAGCAAACATTTCATTCATGTCCTGCTAAAACAGATCCAAGAAAGAGGGTAGTTTCTCTCTATTTAACACATTTCAAAGTATTTGAGACTTTGAATCTCTGGTCTGCTCCTTGTATCTGAAAACACCAGAGTCTGTGCTTCTGACCTTTATCTAATTAAAATGTAAACTTACAGAAACTCCAGAGAAGAGGGAAATAAAAATCTAAAACATCCTTTCTTGTTTATTTTTGTGTGACTATGGCCTGACTAGGTCAATGCTGTTGTGCTCTTTAGAGTAATAATTACAGTTTTACTATTTCACAGTTTGGCCATCTACTATCTGAATGCAGTGTCAAAGGGATACCAACAAGCAAACACAGACCTAAAAAAAAAGATGCAAATGGTCAGTGTGAGAGTTGTTTTTTTTCCCCTAACTTTTTTGTTGCATTGTTTAGTGACCAAATGTTTCGATTCATGACATTTCAGGCTCGAGATGATGAGAAAAACCGCAGAAACAACAAGGACAGCACCAACCAGATGATTAAAGACTTAGAGGAACTTCTGCCTGACAAATCTCTCATTCCTCCTCCTGTTGAGGAAGATTCACCTCCTGGTATGCTCACATACACACGCACGTATGCACGCACACACGCATGCACACTCTATGCATATGTTTACATTCTGTTGATCATCACGTTTTTCTCTGTTGTTCTGTGTTTTCAGAGACTGTTAGTGTTAAAAGAAGCAAGTCCACTAAAACGAAGCCAGGTACAGCAGGGAAGGGTGTTAATGTGGAAAAGGAGGTGTCGTTGGCTGCTCCAAACCCCAGAAGACCTGTGACCCGTCCCCCGGGACCAAGAGGGGGGCCTCCTATGAACACCAGGGGGCCTCACGTTGAGCCTGGCAGAGGCAGAGGTCAGGGTGGACCTCCAAGAAGATAAAAGACTAGATGATTTGAACAACTCAACACAAGTCAGCACAGTAGCTGTGATGTCACAAAAGGAGAACTCTTATGTCCTCGGAATGAATAAAGACTTTTTTATGGTTAAAAATTCAATAAATATCCATCAAGGATTTTGTACATATCCAAAATTATCAAAGTTAATTTATTAAAAGAAATTCACTTGGATGTAATTTATAATCTTACTTCAACTGCAAATAATTTAAAACTATATAAAAAATAAATAAAATGATAAAACGATTAAAGTAAAACAGTCTTATTTTTCATGAACACCATGAACCTGTTCACACAGACCCAGCAGCTTCATGTGTCCATTCCTGAAAACTGAATACAGCTCAGTTAGTGGCTGTCCTGTCCTCAGTCGCTCAAAGTTCATCAAAACGGTTCCCAGTGTTTGTGTATTTTTTTCATTCATCCTGTTTTTTAAATAGGTCAGTTATTAAATCTGTTGGAAACTGCAGATAGCGAAAGAACATTTTACTCTTTTAATAGAAGCAGTTTTGACTTCAATTATAAAAAACATGGATCAACTGTTAAACTTCAAATCTAAACTCAAGTATGTGGACCAAGTAACCGATAATCATTTAATACTAACCTCTGCTGCCATTAGGGGTTTGAGTTTGTTTATCTGGACCCCTGTTAGGGTCTCCCATGGCAATAAATCATTGTTTAAATATTTTTAAAACTTCACTGGTTTTGACTTTTCTCAACAATTCCACTGAAATCTTGATGTTTTTCCTCCTGCGTGGCTCTAACAGGCTCTTAGAATTTTCTTTATCCCTCAGATTTTTAAGTGGGTTGAATTAAGTAATAATTGTAAGATGAATATTTTTCAAAATCAATTAAAAAAAAACCAACCCACATCTCAAACATCAAAGTTCCACTAACAGACTTAACTGATCCAGACTCTCCACGTTTCTCAGTCCTGACAGATAAACGGCGCCCCCTTGTGGTAGAATACAGACATTACACTCGACTTACAGTAACGCTCTACACACTTTGAAACGTTTTAAATCATACTATAACCGTATGACGACCTTATAGCCAAATCAGTTTAAATCACTTCCAAAAACGTGACAACATAAATTTAAACATTTAAAAGTTTGTGAAAATACAAAAAATAGCAAAATTGCTTTAATATTTTTGGAACCCTTTTTAAAAATGCATATAGTGATAATAATGTTTTATAATATATTTTTACACATTCCTCCTATATAGACAGCAGCTGCAGCTTCCTCAGACTGCGTTAGGCAGAGGGCGGGGGGCGTTCCATTTCTGTTCACAACCTCCGTTTAGTTTCCTAACTTCAATCTTCTGCCGCGGGTTTTGATCTCTCGTCTCGACTCTTACGTTTTTACATCAAAGTCACACGGGACACGATTTGGTGAGTTTTTGTAGAAATCAGCTTCTCCACATCCAGCTGACATGTTGACATGTTTGTTTGTTTGTTTGTTGTTTGTTTCTTGGATTGTGCAATAACTAACTAACGCGACGGTTTTCATGCATCTCTAGTTTAAAGGGTGAATTACAACAACAATTAGCCTCAAGCGAATTTGAACCCCTTTTATTTACTGTAGTTTAACAGGAAGTTAGGAGGAGTTTCTCCCATTTTCCTGCCTTTTTTCTTTCTTCCCATCTTTCTTCTTCAAATAGGAACATTTTCTTGGATCTTGACTAAAACTTTGAACTTTCCCAGGTAACTGCCTCATTTTCTTTCTTTTCATGCAGATCTCAAAGCAGCATGATGCTGTCTGGTAATGCAGAGGACCCTTGTGTCTCTGTGTCCAGAGTCACTGTTGCTTTGTGTGTTTGTACTTTCATCCTTATGGCCTTCAGGATCCTACAGAACAGATTGTTTTCCCACAGCCGGTGTGACTCCCAGTTGGACCACACAGAATTCCCGTCTCCTCCAGGCCCCACACCCTGGCCCCTTGTGGGCAATCTGCTCCAGATTGGAGACCAGATGCATCTTTCTTTGACTGGCTTGGGGCACCAGTATGGAGATGCTTTCAAGGTAGAGAAAAATATTTCAAGAATGTGTTGGTTCATTGTGTTATTTTTAAGATTTTGTGTGTGTTTGTGTCTCTTTGTTTCAGATACGTTTGGGCTCTTTAACAGTTGTTGTTCTCAGTGGCTTCACCACCATCAGGCAGGCTCTGGTTCGTCAGGGAGAGGATTTTGCTGGACGACCTGAGCTTTTCACCTTCTCTGCTGTAGCTGACGGGACCAGCATGACCTTCAGTGAGAAGTACGGACCTGCATGGCTGCTCCATAAGAAGCTGTGTAAAAACGCCCTCAGGTCTTTTTCCCAGGCTGAGCCGAGGGGATCTGGGGCCGCCTGCCTTCTGGAGGAGCACATTTGTGCCGAGGCTGCAGAGATGGTGAACATGATCCAGGAGCAAGCAGCAATAGAATGTGAAGAAACAGGCATAGATCCATCAATATCCCTTGTGACCTCTGTGGCAAATGTCGTGTGTGCCCTTTGCTTTGGGAGAAGATACGACCACAGTGATGAGGAGTTCCTCACTATCATCAACATCAACAATGAGGTCCTGAAACTGTTTGCAGCAGGAAACTTGGCGGATTTCTTCCCTGTGTTTCGGTACTTTCCGAGCCCATCTCTGAGAAAGCTGGTCCAGCACATTCGCAGAATGAATGGATTTATGGAGCGGAGGATTGAGGAACACATCAGCACCTTCGATAAGGCAAAGAAAACCACAAACACGCTTTTAGACAAAACCTCAGCATGAATGGAGTGTTTTGAGGATGACACAAAAGTTTATTGTCACAAAGTTTGTTGCCTTTGTGTTAAGTAACGTTTGCTGTGCAGATTTAAAGGCCCAGCATTCCTTGAAGGAATAATGCACACCACCGGAGTTTTAAACCTCATCCTATGTGGATAAATGATGGAGTTTTAGGTGTTTTGGTCCAATTTTAAGAATAATATGTGAAATTTAATGCAGTGTCTCAGGTTTTCTGTTAGTGCTTGATGTGTGTGTTGTACTGCCACATCAACTTTTAGCTCAGTATCTGTGAAATTAACTGCACCAATTTTTGTGTTTGCTTGAATGTTTAGCAGCTGTAGGGATGAGAAAAGTTTAAACCTAGTACACAATCAGATTTCACATGCCTGCTAACTCCAAAATAATTTGTTAAATACAAAAACAAGTCATTATTTCACTTAAAGTTTCATACAGCAACCACAAAATACAAACAATACTTTCTGGAGCGGCGTGTCTGACGATGTTTTCTTTAGATCTTTCCCACTAATTTTCATCCAGTTATTCTGACCTCACACACATACAGCAGTGAGCCAAAAAATAACAAACAAGTTCCCTGGAACGGGCTTTTGTTCTTGTGCAGAGTGAGTGAAATGATTGCACACACTCCAATTAAGAATTACCAACCTAGTGGAAGAAGACACACGTCCTATTATAACTGAGTACTGTCTCTTTCCTAATTGAAGCTTTTAAAATTTAAACCGAATTAATATAATCAGAATATCATTGGAGAGTGACATCACAGAGAAACTTGTTAATAATGCTTTGTATGTTTATTTGCAGAACTGTGTCCGGGACATTACAGATGCTCTGATTCAGCTGTGTGAAGACAGAGAGGACAGTGGAGAAACGTCTCTGCTCTCTGATTCTCAGATCATTCACACCGTCGTAGACATCTTTGGTGCAGGTCAGATCAACTCTAAACTCTCGTGTGTTATTGCATGGTAATAACAAATTATATTCTACTGAAATAATTTCATTTCAGTGCTTGTGTTTGTGCTCTGTTGAAGGTTTTGACACCATCTTTGCTGGTTTGCAGTGGAGCTTGTTGTACCTCATCAGGTTTCCAGACATCCAGGATAAAATCCATCAGGAAATAGGTATAAAATAATGTCCTAATATAACAAATCTATGCCATCTTGTTGGTATGTCTTGCTCAGTTATGTACCCAATTAAATCTTACAAGAACTCTCCCTGTCCATGAAGAAAAATTTAGCATGTCAGTCTCACTCATTGTCCTTTAAAAGCAGATTTTTGGTAAATATTTCAAAGTAAATCACTAATAAGTTTGAGTTTGTGTCTGCTGATTTAGAGAAATCAAAACTTTAGAGATGCCTATTTACATTATTTAATGGCCTCTTATGATAAAACTCTGCATTTTATCTTGCAAGCATCACTCAGGAACTTGAGATGTCATTGAAATGAAATCTTGTGAGTACATTTTATGTATCCAAAACAGAGACTCAAGAAAGAAACCAAGAAAAATACAACTTTAATATAAAATAAGCTGGTGAGTCAGTGAACTCAGACTTACAAAATCAAGTAAACTACTGTAGAGCATGCAGATAGAAAATAAATACACGATGAGGAGTACAGAGGAGTACAGAGAGAGGTGAATTACTATAAACAAGAAAAACCGAAGGAGACAATGCACAATAATTACAAATAAAATCGTAAACATTGACTTAGCAAATGAAAAGTGAACACTTTCTAAAGTATAAAGGAAGAGCGTACCATATATACCAGGGTAACCGGGTTTCCGTGACACCTATAACCTAAAAACCCAGCAGGCGGACCCGAGAGTTCTTCCAGGACAGAGAGGAGCTCACAAAAGATCGTCCCAATTTGCTGACAGCAGAGATACTTCAGAATCAGGTTGACTGAACTGGTGCTGACTGTTCAGAGGCACATCACATGTTCTCAGTGAGAGAGGGGTACTAAAAGGTGACAGCATGAGTCAGAACAGGAGGAGGTCAGAGAGTTCAAGAGAAACACAAAGCACCAGAAGGAAGAGGGCATTTTGTATTAGCGTTTATGAAGTTTATGGTCATAAAACCTGTTTAATGTAGGACGCTCATACAAAAATAAAGCAATTAAAATGTTTTATTGACTTTACCACAGCTTAGAAAAACTTCCACCAGGTGATGAAGGAAACACAATCTTTAAATATTTTATATTTATAGAAGAATATTTTGGTGTTTTCAGTTGGATTTAATGTTTTCTTGTTTCTTTAAAATGAGATGATCACATTGGCTCAGCCAGACTGCCCAGGTTTTCAGATAAACCCAAGATGCCTTTTACCGAAGCTTTTATCCACGAAGTCTTTCGTCACTCTTCCTACGTTCCTTTCACCATCCCTCACTGGTAAGATGGACGTTTTGTTTGCAGCACATGACGGTTTACTGCATGTTATAATGTGTTTTTTCCTTCAGCACTACAAGAGACACCATCCTGAATGGATATTTCATCCCCGAGGATACGTGTGTTTTCATTAACCAATACCAAGCCAACCATGATGTGTAAGTCAAGTCTGCATATTCTAATTTTGGTTTTTGTTTTATAAATATGCACATCACAATTTTGTCCCTTCATCATTTACCGTGTATTTTCAGTGATCTTTGGGGAGATCCAGAGAAATTTCGTCCTAACCGATTCCTAGGTCCATCAGGACAACTCAACAAGGAACTGACGGAGAAGGTTCTCATCTTTGGTCTGGGAAAGCGGCGCTGCCTCGGTGATGGATTTGCACGATTGGAGATATTTGTGTTTCTTACCACACTGCTTCATGGGCTGAAGATTGAACATGCTCCAGGGCAAGATCTGGATCTCAGCACCGATTTTGGTCTGACTATGAAACCACGTCCGTACAGGATTATGATCTCCTCAAGATTTTAGAATCTGTGAGAACCTGCAGAGAAACTGTGAGAAACTTGGAAAGAACAGTTATTGTTTTAATATTTGTGTAGGTGACCTGGTTCAGTCAGAGTTCTTCTGTTCATGAAGTTTGAAAGGGTTCCAGTCTTCTCTCATCAAACTAAATGTGAATCTAGTTTGAAAACAGTGCCTCATTAAAACCCTTAATTTGAAATGTATTATTTACAGTTAAACAGTGACACAGGGAGGTAAAGAGCATCTCAGATTGGTGACACTCCAGGCCTAAAAATATTAATTAAATGCTCATTGTTTTCTTTGCTATCTTAAGCTCTTTTTGTTCCTGAACTTTTTCCTGTTTCTTGATGATTTATCCCCTTTCAGACCAAAAACACTGATGACATTGCTGCATTTTGAAATCTCTTTAATGCTTTTTCACAGTACAACTGTGAACCCCCCACCACACCACCTGAATATGGGTTAAAGTCATAAACTGCTGAGCTGAATGATCCGCTCTCATTCTTCCCCAGTAGCTCCCCGAGGACAGATGAGCGACATGTTTAAAGACGGCAGGTTTTTTTCCCCAAACATGCACAGCATGAGGGGGTAAAGCGGCTCTACTTTAAGAGGCTGAACTTACAACTGATATCATTAAGAAGAAAGTTTGTTAGAATCATTTAGGGAAACTGAATCCTTAAATCTAAATCCTGATAGTTGCTCCAAAATGTTAAACATCTATCTCCAGCAGTCTTCCAGCACTGTCCTCTGCTATCAGCCACTGAGTTGTTTCTGACTTCGTCATGTTCTGCCCCCTTGTGTCCAGTTTGTGCCTGTGTTCCTCCTCCTGTGTTCTGTGCTAATCCCCTCCAGGTGTGTCTCGTCTACTTAATTATCTCCCTCTCTATATATGCTGTTTAGTTCAGTCAGGTTCCTTGTGTTGTAACCCCAGCCTCAGTGTCTTGTGTCTCCTCAGTCCAGCCAGCCATAAAGCTGTTTTGTGTTCAACCTCACCTGTTCCTGCCGCTGTCCTCCTGCATTTGAGTCCTGCACTACCCCAGTTCATGACAGACTTGAAGATTCCAACTGGTTATCACAATAATTTTAACAAATCAATTCATTCGTGGGAAATATTAATACTTTAATTCATTTAACTTAATGGTAAAATATTGAGTCACTGCATCTCATAAAAGCATTTGAACTGTGCTCATGACCTTCACATATAATCAGGAACTCAGTTTTATATTTATTAACAATTCTAACAAATCACAAATTATCACCTAGCTAGCACATTCATATAGTCGATTATGACTTCACATATTTGTAGTGTTTTAAAAGAAAAATTAATAGCACTCTATTCATGTTTCTTCATTAACAAATCCAAGTTAATGTGATGTAGAGTAAAAACAGTGTCAAAAGTTGTTTGTGAAATTATCTAATTTACAAGTAATATTTACTTATTGCATTGGGTTGTATATAAAAAAATAAAAATGTGTTTTGTCCTTGTCTGGGTCTTGATTTGTTCACAATAAAATGCAAAACAAAAATAATTTTGTAGTAGACATAAACCCCCAGACATCTGACAATGTGAGATATTCCTGGTCTCAGACTTGGAGGTGCTGATCCTCATCCCAGCCGCTTCACACTTGGCTGTGAACCTCCCCAGCAGGAGCTGAAGGTCATCAGCCTGATGAAGCTAGGAGGACCACATCCTCTGCTAAAAGTAGAGATGAGATTCTTCTGCCACCAAACTCGACACCCTCCACACCATTGCTGCGCCTACAAATTCTGTCCATGAAGGCTATGAACAGAACTGGTTACTAAGGGCAGCCCTGGCGGAGTCCAACCCTCACCGGGAACACATTAGATGTACTGCCAGATATGCAGACCAAACTCACGCTCCTCTGGTACAGAGACTAAATGGCCCTCAACAAAAGAACATCTCCCCATACTCCTGGGGCGCCCCCCACGGGGTGCCTCTGGGGACACGATCATAAACCTTCTCCAAATCCACACAACACATGTGGATTGGTTGAACAAACTCCCATGACCCCACCAGCACTCAAGGGTAAAGAGCTGGTCCATGGTTCCACAGACAGGATGAAATCCACATTGCTCCTCCTCAATCCAAGATCGACTGAACCCTCCTTTCCAGTACCCTGAAGTAGACCTCTCCAGGGAGGTTGATGAGTGGGATCCTACCATAATTGGAACACACCCTTTGGTCTTCTTCTTTTTTAAATGGGGACCACCACCCCAGTCTGCCACTCCACAGGAACTGTCCCCAATGACCACGCAATGTTGCAGAGGCATGGCTACCAAGACAGTCCTACAACCTCCATAGCCTTGAGATACCCACGATGAATGCTACTCAAGTTCAGATTGGTTGGGCTGTTCCTCCCAGTCACATCCCTTCAGGTCACGCTGTCATTGCCCACATGAGCATTAAAGTCCCCCATCAGGACTATGGAGTCTCCAGTCAGAGCACCATCCAGAACTTATCCCAAGGACTCCAGAAGGGTGGGCACTCTGAGTTGCTATTTGATGCATAAACTCAAACAACAGTCAAGAAGCTTTGTCCCCCAGGGTAAACCCCAAGAGAGACCCCAGCCCTCCTCTTCACACCTGGAGCAATTCCAGCAAAGAAAAGAGTCCCAACTCTCAAGGACTTGGGTTCCAGAGCCAACACTACATGTGATGACCCAGTTCGGGCTTCAAGTCCTTCAGGTCATTTTGGGTTCTGGTTGAATTTTTGGGCCCGTTGAGAACTCTACCTTTACAGTATGTGCCTCCTGCAGGTTGTGGGTCCACAGTTGGATGAGCCCATAACCGGATGAAACTGGACCCGGCCATGCCCCATGGACCCTCCAGTAACCCTCTGGGCCAAGCACTCAGGCTCTCTGATTGTATTTCCATAAAAGGCCTTATGAACCCCTCTTTGTCTCACCCTTTATCTAGGACCAATTTCCCGTTGGAGACTATACCAGTGCCCCAGCAACATTTCTCCCAGGATCACTAGGGTACTCAAACCCCTCTACCACGGTAGGTGCTGGTTCAAGTTTTATATTCCCAGGTAGTAAATTTGACTCTTCAAAAAACAGAACCTCATAAATTTGATTTTTATTTTATTAAGGAACTTTTTGGGCCATGAACTCTTTTCACTACAATATAGGATCAAACTCATTGACTTAATGATTTTCTAACATTAATAACACACAAGAACCTGAATTATAAAAGTTTCATTATAAAGACAAATCCAAGTAGCACACATTACCAGTTATTGTCTTTAGGATACACATCATGCATGCATGGTGTTATCCCTCTATCCATGCTATCAAATAAACAATTGAAACTATCTAAAAAATGTGGTTGTTTCTAGGTAGAAATTAAACTTAATTACAAAACTACACAATGAGCTCAAACATCCACCTCCTCCACCGTCTGTCCAGTTTTCAGCTTCATGATCACCTGTCAGAAATAAAAACAAGAAACATGTTGGTGGGATTGTTTCCTTGTTGTCCAGTGGACCAAAATGCAATGTGCAAAATTCATATTCATATTTGGACTTGATAATCTGTGACAAATTGTATTGACGTTCACCTCTTTCAGCTGGGCGATCTCTTTGCTCTCCACATTTCTCTGAGCGTTGTTGGTTATGGCTTTCACTCTCGTTGCATAACTGTGAGTTCAGCAGGTTCAGGTGTTAATGAGAAGTTTCCACTGCAGTGAAAAAAACAACATTTTTCTGTGTTCCTTACATGAGAGACGTGAGCGTCTCATCAAGATTGCATTCTGAAGGTGAGATGTTGACAATCATGAGTGTTTTGGCATTTCCACCCAATGAGTCCTGCATCACCTGAAAGAAATTAAGCTTTTCTTTATAATCTGAATATACTAATCATTGGATCACATTTTATGATCAGCGTGAATTTCTTTTTATCACTACCTGTGTCAGCTTGCTGTTCCTGTATGGTACATGAGGCAGATCTGCAGACAGGGCTGAGATCACATCACCCAGAGCACTCAGAGACTTGTTGATGGAGTTCGCCTCCTGCAGAGGGGAGGAGAGGAAATTATGAGAAATATCTTACAGCATCACTTCCCTACATGTCTCAGTTAAGACGTATAAGGGTGTACCTTGAGCTGGTGGTCCTTGGCACCAGTCTTGGCTGCTCTCTCACTGCCTGCCAGATCCACGAGGCTCAGCTTTCCTGTGCTCACACTCCCATTGGTCAGATTCCTGCTCTCCACCATGATGCCAACAATGAGGTGGGAGCGGGAACTCTCCACATTCATCTCTTAGAGAAATATTCACAACAACAAAAGCAGGTAAAACATTGCTAATGTATATATGTGATGCATTAAACTCTGACAGAAAACTCCTCAAATTGTATAAAATAGTTTTGAACCTTCTTCCTTCAGTTTTCTGATGGTCTACCTTTCACTGGTCCAGTAATGAAACATGGCTGCCTCATGCTAACTGACACTAACAGAATAAATCTGATCCATTCAGAACAGCCCTGTTTGAACTGGTGATGTTGCACTGTGCAGAGAGCTCACTGGTGGCAGAGATGTGTCGGCTGGCGCAGGCCTGCTGGAACAAAGCGTAGAGCTCCTGGGCACTGGAGGCCTCCTTTGTCTCTGCTCCTTGGGCGAATACAACCCCCTTTCTGTTCCTTTTGATCTCCACCCGCCTGGCTGGGCTACGGGGTTGGGTCTGTGCATGGGCCTCACCCACCGGGTTGGCCAGGAGGTCCTGCAGCCTGTCGTTGTACAGCTCCAGCATGTAGGCTGAAACCTGAAGGATGATCAAACACAGGAAGGAGGTAAAGGACAGGGAGCAAAGCAATAGGGTTCTCATTGTTTAGCTATTTATCTGAGGCAACGTGTGGTCTGCTACCTTGAAGTTAAATTTAGAGCTGTTGTCCCGCATGATGTCAAATATGGCATTAAAAGCTCTTGACATGATCCCAGGGTTCTTCTGATCCTTGTCCCCCACCATGGTGAAGGTCTTCCCTGAGCCCGTCTGGCCATACGCAAAGATACAAACGTTGAACCCATCGATAACTGACTGGATCAGCCTGACGGAGAAACATTCTCTGAGCTGAACGCAGTGAAACATTTCTAGATTTTAAATTACAACTTTGAATGGTGATGTTTATTATTGTGGAACATGAAGCCTATCCATTTAAACGTCTGACACTAAAAACTTCTACATTAATACAGAAGAGAAACATACAAAATCTGTGCTTTTATGTTTGTGAATATTGTGTTACATTTGTTGCATACCTGTTTGTGTCTTGAAATAAATCCTCCTGGGAGGCTTCAGCATTGAACACCTTATCAAACACAAACTCTCTGGGCCCACGGGGGGTTTCCACTGAGACAGAATAATCATCGAATTTATCCACCACGACCCCCCCACCATGAGCTGCTTCACTTCGGTTCATTGGACGGATTCGACAAAATACCCGAATTTTACCTACAAAAAAAGAAAAGAAGCAAAAATAGAAATGTAAACCATTTTAAACAGATCAAAAGTTCAACCCACACAAGCATAAACATGTACCTTTCATTTCTTCCACCATGTTGTAATATTTCTTCCTCATGGATCTTTCTGACGTGTAGTTTTCAATAATTTTCTTTTTGTCATCTTTTTCCTGCTTTAACTTGAGAAAAAAGTGATAACTCACAACAGAAAGCATTTACCTGTTTAATGTTTTGAAGCAACAGGCTGTTCACACAATCAGTGTCATTAACTCAAAGCTAACTGTGCAGAAATGAGAGTTGTATATTTCTGTATGTGATTTCCAGCCTTACTGGGTTTAATGGGACTCACCCACCTGTGAGCCATGTGATTAAACACCAACCTGATCCTGCAGCAGGAGAAGCTGCTGACCAACATTCTTTTCTTTGTGTGTGGTTTGAAATGTCTCTTGTCCAACAATGTCCTCCGTCTCTGAGCTCTCACAATCTGAGCAGAGAGAAAGTCAGAGTCAAGTGAATCATGTTCACAGGAGCATCTTATTGTTAAGGTCAGTGAAGGTGCAGAATACAAGCATGTTTACCATTGTTAGGTCTAGTTGACATATTTACGTATGTGATTAAAGAGATGAATTTACCATTTGTTTCAGGACTTTCTCCAGATTTTATGCAGTCTAAAGCAACCTGGCAGACCTCATACTCCCTCACTGTGTCTTGTAGAATAGTTAAAATAGACTCATTTGACCTGTAACGTAGAAGGAGTTTGACAATTACCTAACTATTGATTTATTCAGTATAAAATTATTGATACACAACCAAATCTGGTATAATTTAAATAATAATTTTAATATAACATAGTGATTAGTATATTATTTCAGTGATAAAGTGATTTCTAACCACTCCTGGTCATCAGTCTTCTCTCTGCCATCACCCTGTTCTTGAGCACTCTGCAGATGATCCAGTTTGTCTCTGACTTCAGTCAGAGCAACTCGATTGTCCTCAATCATTTTGTCCAATAGAGCTCTTGTTTCAGCCACTGAGCAGCAGATTGCATGAGCCTAGAGGGGAAATGATTATATCAGTGCAGCCACCTTGAATCAGTTTGTTCTGGAATGTGTGTGGTTTGCACCTTGTGTATGACAGTGGGGAGCAGAACACTGCAGTGTGGGACCGGAGGGATGGAGCTCCTCTCAACCTTCAGGAGCTCAGTGATCTCCCTCTCCCTCTGGTACAGGTTCTCCTTCAGCTCCTCTAGACGGGCATTGGCCCCCTCCAGAGGCTGATCTGAGCCACTGCAGGACTGAGTACAGATAAGTTTAAAAAAAAAAAAACATGTTCACCAAGTGGTGGAATTTAGTTCTGCAGATTATTTTAGATTTCTATGTTTTGACCTAAAGCTCATGTAAAGTTTCTGCTAAGATGCTGTAAAGGAGGGTGAGTCCACATGATGTCTGAGGGATTAGGTTGGGTTATTTTTATCCTTTGTGCTATTGTAATGGCAACTAATGAACTTACCTCAGCTTGTTGCTCTTTGTTTTCTGAACTTTCATCTTCCTCTGTGACTTCCTGCTGCTCCTGTGACGACACCAGCAACATTTCTTGGACTTTCCCTATTTCTTGTCTGGTCATCAGTAGCTCCTCCAGAGCTGTTTAAAGCAACGCGCATGAAATTCAGTGATGGTAAAGCCTTGTAGTATGTGTTAAATGCTGCCGTACTCACTGGAAGCCTGGTGGCTGTGCAGGACATCCATCCTGTTGGAGAACAGCTCCAGCATTTTGTTCTAATAAAATAACAAATCTTATCTGATGATTTCTGTTTTGAGACTAAAAAAACATTCATCTTCTCAAATGTGGCCACAAGAGTGTGCTCCAGTTCAACGGATAAATATCCAGCCACACTGCTCTCCAACCTTTTCTCTTTGCCACTGCAAGGCCTCCTCTTTACTCCTTTTCCTCTCGGCTCTCAGCTCCTCCAGGAGGTGCTCATTTTGTGCTTTCAAACTCTGCAGCACAAGGAAAACACAAATGAGTGAATTCAAATGTTTGTGATGGAAACAGGTGACAAAAAATGTGCATCGGGGACAGAAAAACAAAAAGTGAATAAACAATGACTGACTGTGACTTTCTTCTCCCATTCAGCCTTGTTCCTCTCCACCCTCTCCTGGTAGAGATCAAGGATTCTCCTCAAAGTGTTCAACTTGTTCTGATAATAAGACCGGACCTTCTGGATGATCCATTTCTGATGGCACAGAATTTGTGTCACATTAATGTCAAGCTGCACACACAGACTCACTGACATCTCATCCTACCTGGGTCTTCTGTGTTGTCATCTGAAAATCCTCCTCCAGCTCCTGCACCGTTTCCAGGTGCCTCTTCTTCATTGCTTCCATGTCCTGAGCTATCTGTTTACAGATGACACAACTCACAGCATGTAAGTTAGCACAAATTCATCAAATCACAATGCTGAACAAATATCCTCGAGGCTGCAGCATCAGAGCAGCCATGTGATTGAAATCAGACAACGACTTCACTGTGTGTTTGCATGTCAAGGCAAGTTATGTTTTAAACATTTCTCACTATTGCATAATGTGACACTTGTTTTTATTTGCATATTGTTGTCGATGTGGAGCTGGACCTCATGTTTAAAATTAAATCCAGTGTCAGTGTGTGAGATCCAGATTTTTGATTGCTTCACCTGAGCGATGCAGAGTTCAGCTGACTCATAGGGGATGTAGATCCTGACGTCCTGTGAGCTCTCAGCTTCTGTTCCCACATTAGCATCAGCTGGTAGCTGAGATTCAGAGCCTGTTTGGGTAACATGCAGATCATAGTCAGTGTGTGCATGCTGATAACTTAAATTAAATTTGGCTTCTCTTGATATCTTTTCACATGTTTCATCCATCTATCAAATCAGTGAATTATTCTGAGGCTGAGATGCTTCACTTGAATCAACAGCGTAAGTTTGTGGTTCACATTAGAAAATGTTTATTTCTGCTACAGTGAGATAATACAAAAGATGAATTATAAAGATGTAAAACTTTCAGTTCTATTCTAAGTTGTTTCTCTTTAAACTTTAAAATCTTCTGGAAATTATTAGAAACCACAGTCGATCAAAACTTGGTTTAGTTTTCAGTCAGAATTGCTTAATGCTTGAATTTTACACATTGCTTGAATTATATCTGCAACAAAAACATTTTATATTGTTGTGTTGGTCATGCAGCATCACTTCCTGTAATGTTCCCCCTCCTCCAGGGTGAGATAATGTTTTTACATCACCTCGATTGACCTCTGGTCTGTTGTGTTTCCTTTGATCTGCACCGATCCAACGTCTGAACGCCGCCCACCTCTTTGTCCACTGAGTTTTATGATGATAGGCAGCTTGAACACCCATATAATTGTTGATGGACAGTGATGATCAGAATAAAGGGAAGAGTGAAAGACAAGGGAAGGAGAAAACCAGAAATCACATATAAACCTGTCTTGTAGGTTTATTTTCATTCACTATTTGAAATCATTAGTGTACCAATCTAAGAAGATACGACACAGAAAACAATGCACACTTACTCCTAAGGCCATTTTATAATCTAAACTACCTCTACTACCCACACATGCACAAAAATAACACATTTTAAGATGTGCACAGCTGGGAATTGAACCACAGACCTTTTACCGTCCAAACAACAGTTCTTACCACTACTCATCACATGACTTTTCAACAGTATCATTAAAAGTTAAATTAAATTGCTTTATTAAAAATGCTTCCTGAAGGGAAGCTGAGCTTGTATTATAACTTTATTGAATTATTTATTTTCATAAAATACTCCTGTTTCTCGCTTTATAGTCAGATCAATGATTTAATATAAAATCATTTAAATACAATAACGTAAAACAAATAAAACACAAAGCAATTCAGCCCATTGGGAACAAGTTGATAGAAAATATACATATAATTATAACATATTTATGATGTTTTTTATTGTGCCTACATGGAGAGAGTCAGGAAAAAAAACACATAAACCTCAAGAAGAAACTGTATTTTTATTGATAATAATTAAAACAAATTTTACATCTTCACTGTGACATTAGACTGAACTTGTGCTGTTTAGAGTCTGTTTACATTTGGAAAGTTTACACTTTAATTGGAATATTGTATTATTTGTAAACATAGAGATTCGTCCCTGTTTATGTTCGCTTTAACTTGTTGCATCACTCAGTTTTATCTAAAACAACATTCTTAAACTGCCATTCACCACCCTCTGTCTCTTGCAACCCCCTGCACCCCCCCCCCCCCCCCCCCCCCCCCCCCCCCCCCCCCCCCCCCCCCCCCCGTTTCCTCCTACAGGAATGTGGGCGTGTCGTCATGCTGTGACTTTCCTCCCAGAAACACCTTTCAGTAGAAAAATGGAATTGCAGAGAAAGTTAGCAGACTGTGAAAAACACCTGATACGTGCTGCCTCTGCAGACAGAGGATAAACCCCAAAAACCCTCAAATCAAAGAGAAACTGAGTGAAACCCATCTGACCTGGCGTGTTGTCTTCATGGGTTAACTGTGTGTTGTGAATTATTGGACGTGGACTCTCCTCCTTTAACTCTGGGATGCTGCCTGGTAAGTTTTCCGGTACCTGCGCCGCCACCGGGACCTGGCCGGTGTGAGACGGTACCACGGTGTCCTTAGGCGACCTGATAGGCGTCTCCCAGGCAACTGAGACACAAAACAACATTCAGAAGAACAACAAGCCTGATACATGCATCTCATCTCAGCACAAATCAGACCAATCACTTAGATGTAAAAGTTTGTTTTGAGAAAGTCTGATCCATCTAAAAACATCTTTGTCTTTGAATATTTTTGTGGAGGATTCTTCAAGCTTGCCACACATTTTTAGGATGCATTTCTTTCTTTCCAGGTTGACAGAAATGTTTAAGCATGGTGAGGTATGTCAGAGCAAAGCCATTGAATTCCAGAGGTGGTTCAGTCTGACAGTCAGTAAAGTGTGTTTGTGAGTTGTTCAGAAGAACCTTAGACCTCTGGAGGCCTGATTGGTGAAATGCTGCACGGAAGTTTGTCTTTTTGTAAGAATCTTCTTGAAATTCTGCATCTTATTCACAGAGGCCACCTGCCTGTTGGTAAAACAAAATTAACTTGATAAAGTTCATATTGGAGAAATTGGGGTCGTTTGTGTAATAAAACACAGGGCTGAGAATTATGGAGGATTTCATTATTTTAAAAAGTATTGCATCTATTATAAAGGGATTTCTTATTTTTTGGGGACAGGAATGTATCCTTTTTTCTCTGCAGTTGTTTTGAGTTGCACAACTAGCTTAAAACTTACCATGAGATGAGCTGTCTACTTTTAAAAGGTCTGTCCTTCAGATGTTTTCTTGTATTTTTTCAGATCTGTAACTTGATGCACTCATGTCCTGTAGGAGCGCTGACCTAATTCACGGATTGATTTCATATATACACTAACTAGACCATCATTAACCAAACTGATGAATTCAAACAAAACACATCTGTATTTCTGCTGCAACTGGATCTAATTTTAAGTGTTTTTGCAGGTCTATGAGATTTGAATGTTGATCATTTTAAGATATATACCTATTGTGTCACAGCATGCTTGCTCTGATAAGCTGACTGCATCACAATAGAGATAGACAAGCATCTGAAATATTTAGACCTCATCACCCGTCGGCCTGCATATTAGGCCTGTGACCTGATAAGAGATACTGGACAAACAACCATGAATCCGTTGTCACCATGCAGGTAAATGACATGTCAAATATTACTTCTATAAAAATTAAACACAACTAGAATACGTGTTATAAAAAAGGGTAAAATACAACAGTAACAAGCAAAAATATGTAAAAGACAGAAAATAAAATGATAGCTAACATATAGTGAGTGCAACAGGCCCACCTACTTTGTTTGCCTGCAGGTGCCACTGAATGATTTCTCCCAACTTTCCTTCCCAGGAAGGTCAGTGAATAAGACCCACTTGCAGCTCCAGAGGAGTTCATATACATTGTGTAAATAGACGGTCGGCTGTTCTTCTGTTTGGTTGATGTAAAATGGCATATGTAGCTGGATCAGTTCAAAATCTGGAGAGAAAAGTAAGTTAAAATCCTTCTATAGCCTGGAAAGATGAGAAGTGTTACTTGCAATCAACATGTCTCCAGATATTTCAGCCTATGTTATGAAACCTCATTCAACCCCGTTATTATTTGCAGATGTCAAGAAGCTCACACACCAGATTCAACCTGTGAGTGTAACGTGTTTTCCTGCAGTTGCTGTAAGCTTCAAACCACCTGTAGAAGCTTAAGAATCAAAGCTTTTTGAGTTTTTTAGACTTTATTTTTAGTTTTTCTCCTTTGAGATTGAGAGATTAAACCTGTTTCTGAACAAATTAACTAAATTACTTCCCATTTCACTTTTACTGCAAGAATACAAAAAGTTATGAACATCTAAAATGAATAGTTTGTTTCCTTTTGAGATACTGAAGAGGTAAACATTGCCTGTAAATAAAAACAAATCAAACTGATGAAAAAGGACTACCTGGTTCTGGGAGCTGATCGGATCGTCTCAGTGAGATTCAGCACGCTGTGGGTTCTGCTACTGCTGGATGAATAGGATGAGTTGATCCTGATCTCCAAGGGGAACCAAACTCTAAACAGTCTTTAAATATTAAACCTGCTGAGATAAAGTTTCACCAGGTGCTGCCTTCAGTAAAACAGAGCCTGCTATGCTCCAACAGTCCTCAGGTTTCCTGTACTGTATATAAGACAGAGATGGTAATGGGATGCTTGTCACACACATATAGTTTATTATACCCTAACTCACACTTGTCTCTTGTTATTGTTTGTTTTCCAGGAAACTTGTCAAGAAGGTCACGAGACACTGAAGTACGTCACGTATTCAGGCACTGAGAAGAACAAGGGAGTGATCTGTGGATTTAAAAGAGAAAGTTTTTACAGCAACGCCTCCAGATTTATTCAAAAAGTGCAAATAATAGATGTCAATGTTAAGGTCATTGCTGCTGCTGCTACTCTTTCCCTGTTGCTCTTGGCAAAGCTCCTCTTAGAGGATTTCCTTCTGATTTGTAAGCCAAAAGAATCATTTGGGACATTTGGATCACAGCTTGGGCATCTGCTTAACATACCTTAAAGATAAATCCAGCATGATGCCATTTTAATGAAAAATACAGCTTTGCCAGCTCAGTCTTTTTTTCTTCTCCACAATCCAAACCCTGCTCTTATCATTCCATTGTTTAAAGTTTAATCTGTCAATTTCAACAAATAAAAGACTGACTCAATGAGCACATAAAAGCAAGTCACAACAGTTCTTCAGTTCACACAGACACAGAAACACCCAGAAGTTTGTTTGGTACGATGACAAAGTCTGACTTAAGCAAAATAATGTCGTCACCAGAGGTATCATTATCCTGTTAATAATCACTATGTGAAAGCATTCACCCTCTGTTGAGGCATGTGGTTGTTTCAGGTCGTGGCCTCGCTGTCATAACATAAAACCAAGCCTTAAAGGAACGCCTTTATCTCATCAGGAATCATGATCGAGTATCCAGGTGTTGTCAGGTATTGTGACACAGGCAGAGGACAGAATGTTTATTTCTGATGGCATTTTGTAAGAAGACAGACCCACATAGGAAGAATGTCAAACGTTTAAAATGGGTGTTCACTGCAAGCAAAACAGAAAAACACCCTGTTTTAATTTAGTTTTTAGGCTGAAACATCAATAATATTTAAATTTAAAGTTGTAAAATTGAAAGAATAATTATTTAGCATGGCTTTAAACATGCAGCAAAGCAGCTTTGCAGGAGTGCACAAAAACCTTTGCACACATGGTCAGTTATTTATACAGACTGAAATGGTTTCAACATAAATCCCAGCAGCAAATGGGTCAAAGACTGTTGGCTAGAACTCAAACATATTCATTTATTTATTTACATCCTGTAATTAAAAAAAAAATTTCTAAAACTTTCACACGCCTACAACATTACCCAAAGGTTTGTTGCAGAAGTGAAAATAACATTTAAAAACTCAAGAAGAAGAAGAAGAAGAAGTGAGAATTGCGACTCATAAAATCACAGTTGATGTCCCGGATGTTTGATATCCTCCTGATTTTCTGAGATACCAATTTTTATGAAAGATTAGGAGCTGACACCGCACATGTGGTTCGGTAAGCTGCGTGGCTTTAAAAAAGATCTTCTGGAGAAACCGTTTCCAGCTTTGACGCACTGAAAGCTGCTGTGCGTGAAGGCTGAGCTGCGCGCTGCGTGCGCGCTGCGCCCCGCAGGGCAGTGGTTCGGTCCAATAGCAGCTGTGGACGGAGTGGGTCGAACCCGTTACTAGGTGGGGTTTGGTCGTGTATAAATACGCTCTGTCTGCCACAACAACGCCCCTGGAACCACTGAGACGAACTTCTCCCTCCTGAAACCACTTGGTGAGTTTTTATTTCTCAGCAAAAACACAACTAAACTCTAATCTCTCCGGTTCTTAATTTGTGGTTGAGTTTGGCTTTAGCTCTATAGGTTAGCGCTCTTTTTAGATGTTGATGCAGCTATCAGGGTGTGGCTGAGGAAACAGAGGAGATGTTCTGGGATTTTTACTCAAAATGTTCTGATTTATTGACATACCAGAGTTCTCACTTGATTCAAGTTTTAAATAACATAAAAAAAAAGACTAACAGGAGATGAAAACGCCAGTATTCTGTGTCCATTTCCAGCTGAACGTGGGTGTGGCTGAGCAGATTGTTACAAACAATCTGACCTAAACCTCTAGTAAACACTGGGTTTGTTCTGTCTAATGGATGAAAGAAGGCAACCCAGTTCATTTTCTTTATTTTGCTCTCAAGCTTGATGGTCTTTATACCGTTATTGGGTTAAAATAATCAACAATTTCTTTTAGATGCTGATTATATATTGTACTTATCTCCAGAGCAGCTGTTGTCATGATTCTGTATTCACACTAACATGTTCTTCCTCCTCTGCAGACAGAACCATCATCCCAACATGGCTTTCATTCAAAACCTCCTGCAGCAAACGGTCTATATGGGCCTGCCTGATGAATCAGTACGTAACTCTGTGGTTCTGTTTCAGTTGCTAAGACCAACCAAACAGTTTTCCTTTTTTTTCTCTCTCCTCTTGTGGTATGCTGGGGTGGAAAAAATGATCAGGCACAGAGAGAGGGAGAGAGAAGAGAGCGAGAGAGGTTTAGAGAAGTTTACAAGATGGGAGGTGAATGAATGAGTTAAAACTGAAGAGGAAAAAGAGTGAATCTGGGCACGTTGATAAGATAAAAGTTGACATTAAAAAGGAAAAAGGAGAAAGAGAATCTTGGTTGTAAAGTTTATACAAAATGAGACTGACTACTTTTGGAAGTGTGTGACTCACTGAAGCAGGAATTTGTGCCCCTCCCTTCATAAACTCTGCAAACAGAACAAAACGGTACTTCTCCTTTCCTCTGTTGCTTAAAGTGAAGGGAGGAAAAGTTGCACAAGGCTCTCCTGCATGTTTCTGTCTTGGCTCATACACTCATCAGTTCCAGCTCCGTTTAGAGGCTGTGTTGGTTTTTAAACTATCATGGGCTTTAAAGTGATACAGGAGTAGAGTTCTCAAATGAGAGAGAAAGAGAAGATTTTTTTTGTCTTTTAAATGTTTGAAGCTGAAAGATTGATGCAGACAAACCTTTTTGCCTGCAATTTCAACTTGCCTCATACACTCCTCTGTGCAGAAGTCACATATTTACCAAACACAAACATCTGTTTTCTCTTAGTCCCTGAAGAACGAAGGAACGGTGACTGCTGCACCTAATTTCAACCCCAGCACAGATGCAACAGTGTTGGATAAGGCCATCAAGGCTAAAGGTAAATTTAAAGGTGGGGGTGTGTGTTTTCAGCATGTGAGGACACATTATGGCCTTACACTCCATTCTCCACTTCTAAACACTGAGGCCTGCTTTTCTTGGTCTGTATAACAGTTGCCACCATCTGTTGGTCATAATGTGTCATTACAACAAGAAAAATGACTGACTGTATATAGAATTAGAATGATGGAAGCCATATTTCTGTTCCATCACTGCAGGCGTGGATGAGAACACCATCATTGAAGTTCTGGTTAAAAGAAGCAACGATCAGAGACAGCAAATCAAAGAGGCTTACCAAAAGGCCACTGGCAAGGTAAGAAAACACACCAACATGGCGGCAGGAAGATTTGCTCTGTAGATTCAGTTACACAGGAGTTTTTGTGTGTTTTTTTTTTTTTTTTTTCTTGTAGCCTTTGGAAACGGCGCTGAAAAATGCTCTGAAGGGAGATCTTGAGGATGTGGTGCTGGCTCTGCTGAAAACACCGGCCCAGTACGACGCCCAGCTGCTGAAACAGGCAATGAAGGTACTAATGCCACGTTAGTACTAAAGCAACCTAAATGTATTACTCCTCAAACATTTACAAAGCAACAGTAATAGAAAACATCTGGAGAAAGCTTTGGCCTCACTTTTATTTTTGTGATAAATTTACATCCACCTATTGTTTTATTAATGGGACTTTAGATGTCTTTGCTGGCTTTGAATATGTACAATTTTAAAAGACTATAATTAATTTATATGTCCACACCTCCCTATTTCAGGGTCTTGGAACAGATGAGGACACACTGATAGAGGTTCTTGCCTCCAGAAACAACAAGCAGATCATGGAGCTAAAGAAAGCCTACAAGGAAGGTGGGTGTCAACTGTGCTGAAGCATTTCCTCCTGAGCACATGAGAGAAAAGATAAATCAGGTCAAATGTTCCTTGTTTTTGTTCCAGATTACAAGAAGGACCTGGAAGAAGATATCAGGTCTGATACCAGCGGGGAATTCAGAACTGCCCTCATGGCTCTCTGCAAGGTAGACGTGTCTGCACTTGTTTCTGTCCTTAAACATGTTCAATTTACTTTCAGCCAGAGAGCCAGGAGACTGTTAAGTTTTAAGGCAACGCAACACTCCCTGCTGTACGTTTACTGTGGTTAATGAAGGATAAACCCATTCCTCCTTGATACAGATGATTGTGAACAGAAAGATGTACAAAACAGTTCAAACTCAACAAAATGAACATCTACTTTATTTAAAGTAAAAGGAAAAGCTGCATTTTTAAAAACACGTTTTATTGTACAGCAAATTTTTGTGCAGGCTTTCTTTCTTTTTTTGGTTTCTCTAAATAAAAAAAGCATAACATTAAAAATGTAACCTTCATCATTTTGTCAGCCCCTAAACCTGCTGTGATGCTGTGTGTCACAGGCCAACAGGACTGAGGGAGTTAATGAGCAGCTGATTGACAGCGATGCCAGGGCTCTGTATGAGGCCGGGGAGGGCAGGAAGGGCAAAGACTGCTCCGTCTTCATCGACATCCTGACCTCCAGGAGCGCACCTCATCTTCGCAAAGGCTAGCTGCTCTGCTGAGTAACACACTTTTTTATTTTCGTTTTTTCATTTCCCAGTAGATTTAACACTTCTCTGGTATTTCTTCTCAACTTTTAGTATTTGAAAGGTACTCGAAGTACAGCAAAGTGGATGTGGCCAAAGCTATCGACTTGGAGATGAAGGGAGACATAGAAAACTGTCTCACAGCAATTGGTATGAGCAGATACTATTATTCTAATTTTCATGCATTAGCATTAAAACCAAGACACAAGCTAAAATTCAACTTTGACATTATTAAATTTTTACAGTGAAATGTGCTGGAAGCAGGTCTGGATACTTTGCAGAACGGCTCTACTTGGCCATGAAGGTATTGTTTATGTTGCAATTTAAAACTGCAGCATCCTGCTTCCAACCCATTAGCCAAGATCTTCCCTCACTCCTTTTTTCATTTTGTTTTATTTCTCCACCATCAGGGTAAAGGGACTCGCAAACATATCCTCACCCGCATCATGGTGAGCCGCTCCGAGATCGATATGAAGCGCATCAAGGATGAGTACAAGAAAACCTATAGCAAAACACTCTACCAGGACATTCTGGTGAGTGTGAATCCTCAAATAATGAAAATACAGATCATCCATTTGTCTTGTTATATTAAGATAATAATGAAAGGCAAAATAAAACAGTTTAGTGTTATTAAAATTGTTTCTTTTTTCTTCTAGGATGACACTAAAGGAGACTATGAGACAATCCTCCTCGCTCTTTGTGGGGGTGACAACTAAAGCCTGTCACTGGGATCAAAGTTAATAAAGCCAAAAACCTTCCATGAAGTCCAGCTGTGGCAAATTACCCATTTTCTCTTGATCCATATTGTGCCTTATTCATATGTGGAGAACTAAGAATGGTCTTTGTTTGGGACCATTGTGGCCTTCAGCAAAGAGCAAAAGATTAATATTAAGTTGCTATTGCTTAAGCAGACATATATTTTTGCCCCAGGAATTATGTTTTGTTCTAAAATATATGAGCATAGATCTTACAACAACATGCCACTGGATCTATGCTCCCCAATGACTTGGTTTGCATTCTTTATTCAAAGCTTAAGTCATGATGTATACATATTATCACATGCCAATTTTTAGTGGTAGTAATACTTTTGAAGGAGCTTTGACATCTGCAAATAAAAGCTTTTGTAATGAAGAGCTATCTGATGGGTCTTTCTTTGCACATAAGGCACACAGTCACAAATAACCCGATAAGTATTTGTATAAATACAAATGACTAGAAAAAGATTATTTTAAAACTGAGTCTTCAGGAAAGTTTTTTTCTTTTTAGATTAATCTAGCAATAATGCAGTGCTTAAATTGTGTATAGTGATTATACTTATTTTAAGCCCTGGTGCTGTCAGCTTGGGTTAAACAAAATAAGATGTGGAAAAGTCTTGGAAATGAGGAATAAATAAATTAGTTTAACTTGGCTATTGCTTCCAAGAAGAGTGCATCTTATGGTAAATTTAAGAAAGAAACATGATTTAAAATGTAGTGAAATGTTTTTAAACTGAGGTATCAGGTTAGGAACAGTCAGTAAAAGGACACACTCGCTAAAACTAGGTGCTCAAAAGCAGACAAAAAATTTAATTAAACCAATGGAGAATTGAGTTGTAAATGATTTTTGAATGGCAGCTTTAATGGAGTCCTCAGGCAACTTATGAGTTGAATAGTAAGATTAGAAGAAACTGGTACAATTTAATGTGTCTAAATCCATAAGATGGCAGTATTGTAAATCTAAAATTGCCAACTGCTCTAAAACCCCGAAGAAGACACCGTTCACTCGAACATGAAGGTCCTCTGTGTGTACAGAAGGGGGGATTTTCACCCTCATACCTGGCAACATCACAGCGCCAGTCAATTCAGCCAGCTGTCAACAAACTGAGGACGCTACGAATAGCTAACACAGGGTAAACCAACTTTTCTTTTAGTGTTTTGCAAAAAAAAATGCCTCTTACAACAGATGTAGAAGTAGTCTTTCTTACTTTTATGTTGGAGTATTGTCCCCAATAAGACTGACACCGCATATACATGCGTTTTAAAACTATTGTTTTGCTAGGCATAGCATGATGGAGCTAGCTCGCTAACTAGCTTAGCATTTAGTTTGAAAACTGGCTGCTGTATTCTCTCTGTTGCTCTTACGATGTGATACTGAATAAATAATGAAAATGCATGTCAAACAGTAATATTAAAGGAGTCTGGCTGCGTTTGAGCCTTTGCAGTCTGGGACTGGAATCAAGCCATCCTCCCGTCAGAAAACGAAAGTCAAGCCAGCCCTCGCTCTATTTTCTTCTGCTCGCTAACATGCGGTATTACGGCTTTTCTGCTCTGGAGACGCTTTCAAAGTAAAAGTCGGCTTCCGGTTTAACTTTTTTTCCCCCCACATTTACAAACGCAAAATCCTCTCAACATTAATAGCATTATTTACATATTTAGACTAAGTCCTGATATTGCAAGATTAGTTTTCCCACTTTCTCTAATCCAAATCTAAATGCCCTGACACTCATTTAAAAATGATTACATTTTCAACTAACATTTTACATACAATGACTTCATTACATGAATATATACAACTCCACAATTCAGCAACAGAAAAAAGAATGATCTTATGTGACACTTCAAAATAAAAGTATCATAAAATTTCAACTGCTTTTATAACATGATCAAATTAAATCATAAGTAACTAATAATTAGGCCTGCATGCAACCATGAAAGTTCAATTTGTGGCAATAGTTGCCAACGCCAACATTAAAATAAACAATTATTCATCCATATATGATGTTTGATTTCAGATTTAAATAAAAAAAAAAGTACCTATATGCCACAACATAAATATACATAAGATAAGCTGTGTAACATCCCCACTGGTCACAAACAAATTAACAAATTTTGTC
>SSNR01000009.1:1710082-1732318 GCA_006937965.1 Callopanchax toddi | reverse complement strand
AATGTCTTTTGTTATTTTTTCACAAATAAGTATTTCTAATAAGTAAAGAATGTTAGTATCAGACAAATTTATCCAGAGTAAATTCAAATGTAGTTTTCAATTTATTGCTTAATGTATTAGGAGAAAAAGGCCATCCAAACCAATCTGACCCTATGTGAAAGTTATCCCCCAATTTAATGTGATTAATTCCATTATTTGGAAAGCTGAGTTCAATTTCACTAGTGACAAATATATATATGCCAGTATATTTTTCTTTTTATACAAAAAACTTTTTATTTCAGTTACAGTTTAGAACTGCTAACTTAATGCCTATGTTGACATGTTTTGAAGTATTTATAATTAAGTTTAAATGATTATAATAAATACCATACCAATTTATTTATAGAGCACCTTTAAAAACAACATCATGGCTGACCAAAGTGCTGTACATTAAAACCAAACACTCAATAAAAAGTACAGATAATCAAATAAAAGGATCAAAACCAAGAAGTAAAAAATGGAAATAAAATGGGAAAAATAAGAGAGATCACTTTGTATTAACATCAAGGGAGTAAAAATTAGTTTTTAAATGATATTTAAAACCAGTCAGCAATGGGACTGTCTGATCTCTAGGGGCAGAGCGTTCCATAGTTTAGGAGCTGCTGCTGCAAAAGCTCTCACCCCTCTAGCTTTACAGCGCACCTTGGGACATGTAAAAGCATCTGGCCAGCTGATCTGAGTGAGCATGGTGTGTAAGGTTTTAGAAGGTCAGAGAGATGGCACGCAGCCAAACCGTTTAGAGATTTAAAAACATAAAACAAGTTTAAAATGAATCCTGACCTGAACTTAACACTAATAAAAAGAACACCAAATTAAAAGCTTTAACTGTATGTGCTTCCATTTGTTTTCTGTTTGGAAATTTAAATTGTTAAGTCTAATAATGTTAAACTTTCTAAAGTGCAGTATCCTGAACAAATCATGTCCTAATTTGAACATCTCCTCTTCAGATCACCACTAGATGTCACTGTTGGTCTTACTTTAATGTTTTAAACACATCAACCAGTGTATTGAAGTGTGGGAAGTGATAGTTACAGGGAACTTTATTTTGTTGGCGCAGGTCCTGTATGCACACAGAGAGTTACCATGCAGAACTGCTAAGCAGCTGTTTGTAACTTTGCAGTAACACTAGAACAAACCTACGGCAAACCAAATGCATTCAAAGTTAGTTTTTAAGCACAATTTTGATTGTAAACAATAAGAAATACAGTTTAAATGGTTTCTAAAATAGTCAAGGCTTCGAGCATGTGGTAGTGAGAGTTAATATGACCAGAGTTTGGTTTTTGGTAGCAGAAGGGGATTATGTAAGGATTAGAGCGTCTTTGTGTCTGTGGCGTTAAGAAACTGAAATGGAAGACGGTGCATGCAGCTGATGTGTGTTTACATGTATGTGTGTACGTGGGTGGTGGGAATATAATTGTCTCCTCATATTTGCATGTCCCTTGTTTGTATATGTGCATTAATGTATACGTCTTTGTTTTTAAACTGCGTGTGTATGAGGGTGTGTTTTTTAGAGTGTTAAGGGTGGCTCAGTAATCGGATAATCCCCAGCAGACTACACTACTAGACAAAATATGAAGGCTGGCTGGACCCCTAATCTGTCTAGGGAGCAGCCCCCCACCCTCACACACACACACACACACACACACAACACTCTCTCTGCCATGTGAACGCACACACACAAATACACAACGCACTATTTGTTGATGCTTCTGATTACAACAATTATTACTCCTAATGTTTTAAGCATCATGATTGATCACATTATTAATAATCAACTCACTTGTTAGATTTTCCTTCTCCACTTATTGAAATGTTTCCAACAACAAACAAAGCTTGTATATGTTTTAGATTAATTGTGGATGTCCCAGCATTCTTGCCAATGTGAGACAGTATTGTTTTTGTTCAAGGGGTATGTGGATATGTTTGTGTGAGACCGGTAATCTGCCTGTCTAAACCCCCCACTTCTCACACTCACACACGCATACAAGCTCAAACCCCTCTCCCTCATCTATCACTAATGAACTCTGAGTTTGCGCTGCGTCCAATACTGTGGCCAATCACTGACAGCCTTGTGTCTAAACTGTGACCCCTGTGCCATCTGAGGCCACGAGCATGATGGGTGAACTGTCTGGGTAGACTCAGAGGGGCTGATGGGTGGAGTGATTGGGGGAGGGTGGTGGGCTGACAAAATGGGAAATAAAACAAAATAAGGGAAACAATGGTGGCTCGGAGTTGAAAATATTCATTTATATCAAATTTTATTATCCTGTTATTATAAATTATTCAGAAAACATTTGTTTAGTTAAAATGAACAAATTTCTGTAAGATTAAAATGATTTATTTTGTAAAAATGTTGATAGAGGAGGTGATGCATGACTAAAAATATAAAGTATTGTACAACTTCAACAAAATGTGTCCACTAAAAATGAGATTGGGAGTGGAAAAGCATGAATAAACAACTTCATGTGGCAACAAGCAACAAAAACATTTGGACAAAGTGGAACAATTTTATTTTTGTGATCTGAGTTGATTTATAACAGAATATACACAAATCATTCTGGATGGACCAGCAGTAACACAGCTTAGAGAAAAGTCAAGAAATATCAGCCTTCAGACAATTTGAAATAGAATCAATAAGTGAGGGTGCAGAAGAAAAGCAATGCAGGTATTTTTTTTCTATAGTTCTGAATCTTATGTGTCAGCTCTAGATTGGCCAGAGACTAGAGAATAAAAATCTTGATTGTAGAACAGCAGAAGGTTTGCATTAAGCAGGCGTAGGGAGGAATAAATGGATGTAAAAAGCAAACTTCATTTAAACTTTTTGCTTTTAATTGTTTTTGAGGTGTTCTCTGTAAATGCTGAACTGAGACAACGCAGCTCTCTCCCATCGCCATTTATAGTCACCAGAATAACCACAGTGTTAAATCAGTGTCCCAACAGTTTAGGAAGAAGACTAAAATGTATGAAAATAGTATTTATTGAATTTTGGAAATACTTTTGTGCATGACTGTATTAGTTTTCCAAAGTTTGTCAAATAGTTTATCCAGAAAGTAAGGAGAGCTGTAGAGGAGAAAATCTGAAGGAGGCAATGAATTAATGAGCAGCCACCACATGGTGCCTTAGAAGAGACGGAGAGCAAAAGTGAAATGCTAATAAAAAAATTTATCCTTCTGACTTCATGTGATCTTTCTAGATGTTTACAGGTTTGTTTTTATTCAGCACATCTTGTATAATAAGCTACGCTGGAAGATATAAAAGAAGCAAAAACTATGGCTCACATAAAATGCATTGTTTAAGTTAAATTCAGTGCATTCAGCTTAAAAGAGTCAAAGCATTTATAGTCTGTATTTACAGTAGTTAATCTAACATGTTAGTTATTTTGACTGCCTGGGTAAGAAATGACCTGTTTGATCTAATTATTAAAACCATTACATCATATGCGTTTATCACTAATGGGAACTAAATACATGGACTGAATATTAAAATTTGTATCAAAAACAAACCTGAACAGCAGCCCATAGTGCTAGATTTAGATGAAGTGCTGACCTTCTGTCACTGAGTCTGTTTTCATGTCCTGAGCCCTGAGGACCAGAGAGAACCTCTTGACATCCGTATTGTCTGCTTGTGTCAAAGAGTGTGAAAATATTGATTATATGGGAACTGTTTGCTGCTGTCCTTAGTGAACCCAACCAGATGAAAAGTCTGCACATAATATGTATGTATTGTCCTTAGACATGCAGTATGTAAGAACCTGTCTCTATGCTGCTGCTGGTGTGGAGTAATAATGCTCCTCTACAGGGTGACTGTGTGTCCTCCTCGGTGATCTGGACTGCTCTGCCAGCTCTTTTGTAAGATCTGCTTCACAGACGTCAGGCTCTCACCCTTCTGTCCTCGTCGACCTCACACCCTCAAGTTTATCCTTCACTGATCCCACTCCATGTTACCACATTCACATGCACGCACTCACACACACTGTCATCACATTAAATCCACCTACCTGATATTTACTTTGTGAAAGCCCAGAAATGACTTCTGTTGGGGATTGACTCCCCAAAAATAAACTGAATAGAAAATGTAAAACATATTGTGGAGTCTGAGAGGGAGCACCCATACAGTTTCATTTTTAAAGACCTGATCAGTGGACGGAGATGCAGTGAGTTCTTATTGGTAATTTTTTGTGTATTTTAGACATTAAGCTGTTAGTTTTTTAAACCTTTGTCATCTACTGTGATTTATTTCACCATGTGTTAGGTAATAATAACTTACGTTTGTAGGTTTTTTCTAGAGTTTTAAAGTTGTCATAAATTTCATGAGTGGCAACAGTTCCTGTTAACCTTTTTGAAAAAATGGGATAAATAAAGTGTCACCTCCCTGATGTTTTTCACTCTCCCTCTTAATAATAGTTTTGTCTTTCTGTGCTGTCTGTAAACACAGTTTTCTTTGAGCCTGCCATCCCTCCTGTGTTTCCTCTTCACTAACCTCCTAACAATGTCTCTGTTCATCTGTGTCCCCCCTCACCCCCCTGCCTCTAGCTGTCTCCATCCATGGCTGCTGTCCTATCTCTTACGTCATGTTTAGTTCTCATCCTTCTGACTGTTTGAGTTTCATTTTGTCCATTAAATCTGTTCTTTTCTAGACTCTTATCCTGATGTTGTCTTGTCTTGTTTCTCTTTTCTTTTTAAAAACATTTTCATCACTTTTTTGTATTCTTAGCTTTAAATCTACAACTTTTGTCTTTCCATGGCCCCCTCTCCTTGTTCTATTATCATTCATTTTTTCCTTCACTTTCCTAAATTCTTATAGCTGCCTAATGAAATCCAAGCTAAAACAGACAATTGTTGTTTTGAGAAAATTTATAGAAACAAAAAAAAAAAAAATCTGCCTGGTTCTGTTTGACCGTAAATCCCTCCACAACCCCCTTTCTGTAAAGAAATAATTAGTTGAAGGCAGGACTGTGAAAGCATTGAGCTGAACCACAGAACCATGGGTAAACAACCCTGGCATCATGGGTACTGATGCTGCCAGTGTTTATTTTGTTATGACTAATATAGTTACTGCACAGTTGAAGCGACTCAGCTCAGTTTAGCTCTGAGAATGACAGAGATTCAAATGTGAATAATACACAGAACACCCACTGAGTGTGTAGGGTAATGGTAATCAATGCTCTACATCATAGTCATCTGCCATCATATCTGTTGTTGTACATTTGCACATTGTAACAATAGAAAATCTGTACAAAAACTTTATATTTACCCCGATGGCTCAGCTTCACAAGACATGCTGTAATTTGAGTTGTACATAAATTTGTTCATTTTACTCAGAGGTGCAGTAAAGTTAATAGCATAACAAATCAGTACAGCATTTTTCTTATATATATTGTATTTCTATGCTTTTACTTTGGCTCAGAAATCAGAAGTGTGTTTTAGGGCTGCAGTTAGCAGATTTTTCACTGTGTGGCCAAATGGTTAATTGCTTTCACAATAAAATAAAATAAAAATACAAAATTGTTGAGTTTGCTGATTAACATTTTGACTCATGTTACTTATTTCATAAGTTTAAAAATAATGAAGGTGTTTCCTTTAATTAACAATGTAAAATGTTGAAATCATCACATTTATGATATGTTTGCTTGATAAAAATGCAATAATTATTGTAAAAATGAATGCCATTTCATTTTCTGCTAGTATCTCACTGTCTTTATTTAAATGAAGTTATTGTTTTTTTAAATGTTTTAATCCACAGTGATGTCTTTCTTTCCTTCTAGTGCTGTTTTGTCAGATGTCTGGTTGTTGCAGCTCCTCTCAGTTTAGTCTTTTTGAATTATAAACATAAGCTTGCGTCATTAACAGAACTTATATATTAGATGCCTTTTTCCTTATTCCCCATCCTTAGTGTCAACTGCATATTCGGTAGATTTTCTGTGTTGAAAAATATTATTGTAGTCCTGCAGTGTTGGCAGGTTTTTATTGTCATTTGTTTGTCTTTTACTTTAAAAGATGAAACGAAACACATTTTTTTTGTTATAAGGCAGATGTCCTATCTGATTGGCTAGATTAACATTCATGAGAGACTTTATGACACAGTCTGTCCCGTCTGTATGTTGAGCATGTGTAATGTGCCAGCAGTAACACATGAGTGACAGAAGTGAGAGACAAGCGTTTGCTTCACAGAGAATCCTCATTTCCTCCCTAGGTTTCTGGAAGGTTGTCACACCACTGTTACAGCGGTGACACTCTAATTCTGCTGCTGCACTCCCTATCACTGGGAGTCTGTTTCATCTCTCTTTTTTCCCCCCTCTTTCTCTATTTTTGTTTGTCTCCTGGCTGACTGAGTGAGTGAGTCGTCGGTTGTGTTGCGTCGTCTTTGACAGCAGTCTGGGAGCCAAGCTGTCACTCAAGCAGCTCCTTGGTCCCACTGTCTTTCTGAAGTCAGTCTCCATTAATATAATAATGCTATATAGTCGGCACCACTGAATATTTTACTGTAATGTTCTGCAGAATATTACCCCCACACTCAACGCCACACAGAGAGAGTCTTACCGTCTGACAGAAACTTTTTATTTTGACTGAAAGGTCTTTGTGAGGTCTGTTTTATCTGTGGAAGTTTTTGTGTTTTTGTTGTGTTTTCCTTTTTTGTGCTTTAGGAAAAGCGCTAGGCCCCTGTTTGATAAAGTGACTGAGGGTATTCTTTTTCTTGTTAGGCATCTATTATTGACACTTTCCAGGAATAGGCCTAGGTACGGAGCGTGTCGCTGTTCTTCAGTCGTCATCCCAGGAAAACCATGTTGTTCAGGCTTGCAGGCTAAACAGTTTGATTTAACATCCTCGTTGTATTTAACTGTGACATATCTACTGTAGATGAAAAATGTTTTGCTTAGTCAGAAATGTACAGCACAAAACACATTATGTACTGATTAAACTTTAACCTGTATTTCTGTTACCAGCATGTGTCCTTAAGTCATCCCTATTTGTCTTGATTTTTGCCCCTTGTGTCTCTCACCTTCTCTTTGTGTGTTTCTTGTCTACAGGTGAGCAGGGTGCAGTCACCATGTTCCCTCTTTTCCTCCTGGATCACCACATGACAGCCAGGGAGCTCGGCTTCTGGAATGGCGTTATCGCCATGGGCTTCTCCATCTGCGGTTCATCTCTGGGAGGCCTGCTGCTTTCACAGTTTAGGTAGGTTTTATTAACATTGATGGACTTTCACAAATATGGAACTGAATGTTTTAGGTATAGATTAACGTGTATTCCAAATTGACCCTTTGTTTTACCAATAAATTAGCAATTTTGTCTTCAAATTTAACACAATACCATACATTATATTCAATCTTATACAATATGTACATTTCTTTGTTTTGCTTAAAAGGAACCAAATGTTTTGTAATAAAAACATATTGTTTTAAACTAATTTTCCAGGTCCAGAACTGACAAATATCTCCTTGTGTGAAAATACTAAATTAATATAATTTCCTACAATGGATTAATTAAGTTCCTACCTATTTGTCCATGACTGTCTGTCTTGTCAGTTTCTCTGCTGGGGGACTCTTAGAATAGGTAAACAAATAAAAAGAAAGCAATACACACATGCTCTGTCATAAATATTTGGAAGAAACAAACAAACAAACAAAGCAGCTTTTAAACCTCTTCCATGTTATTCTGAACAGTCATTTGTGCTGTCTGATGTAGAGATCTGTCAATGGGATCTTTCTCTGCTTCTTTTATTCATCTGTTAGCAAAATGCACGCCAAAAAACATGTGCATGCTTCTTGATCAGAGCATTGATTAGCAGTGACAAATGAATCCTACCTCATACAGCCTGAACCAAACATGGAAACTACTGTAACCATCACAAGATGAATACATGTACTGTTAGACCAATCATGAAAGGCATCTACATGTAATTAAAGCTATCTACAATATTCTGTTTACATAACTTCACTAGGAACTCCATTAAAACTGAACAAGTAAGCAATACACATGTCACCTTTTTTTGTGTGGAATTCATTAAAGAAAATCTAAAATACTTATTAACTATTACTGAAGACAATTAAAAGAAATCTAGTTCATTTTTGAACACATTTAAAAGCACACATTTGACCAAAGTGCTATTCAATATAATGAAGGAAACCAAATAATTTTTTCACTGAAACAGTAAAACATAAAGTCAGTGAAAGTCAATAAAACAATTTAAAAGTGGTAATACAAAATAAAACTCATAAATAATAAAAAATCACAGACCAAGGTGTCAATCATAACTAGGAGCCAATGAAAAGAGAAACGGAGGTTGTGTCGTGTTTTGAAACGAACCAAAATACGAACAGTTTTTATCCTGATTAAACCAAGTTATTCCACAGAATGGGAGCAGCCATTAAACATATGTAATCCCTTCTGTTTATGAGTTTGTGTGATATGGAACATATCATCACCGTCTGGCTAAAACCTTGAATCTCCAACTTTCATCACTTTCATTTTTTTTTTTTTTTTTTTTTTTTTAACCCCGTGTCCTGTCCGGCTGTGGAGCAAACAGAATAATGTCTGAGTGCCAAAAACAAGCCCAACAGTGTTGCTGTTTCAGGTGAGAGGTTACAGCCACTGCTATAAAACTCCTCCTGGTTTTTGTTTAAATATAACCCCAAAATCTTTATTAGAATATTTTTATGGTTGATTGGACACGGAGCCTGAAAGTGAAGGGAAGGGTACAGAAAGAGGGATGGGGGAGAAAGTAAACAGAAAAAGAAGAGAACAAAAGACGTGAAGAATCCACTTCTAGACCTGTAAATAAAGCACAAACAAACAAAACAGGGAGAAAAGATACAACAGCAACAAACAGCATATGAATACACAACAGTTGTGATATTCTTCAAATGTATACGTATACACCAGTTCAAGAGAGTTCAGTGCCAACCACAGCCCCAGTCAATGTGTCTGAAAACACCTGAGTCCGTCTTTATGTGAGCACCTTGTGATCACCTGTGTGTATACATGCGCGCTTGTGTATGTAAGGTTTCTCTATTGAAACATTCAATAATAAGTTCGAGGAGCCACAGACCCGTCCCCAAGGCCCACGGAGGATGCGGAGGAGGTCCAGGCCCCAGACGTCCAGAGGTCACCCAGGGCACGGACACCCCAGGGAGATCGCCATCAGGGCAGTCGCTAAACTCTCCCCCAGAGGGCGCAGAGGCTCACCCCACGTGGGCCCCCCGGCAGTCGCCGCGCTAGAGCCCCTGGGGGGTCGCGGCTAGGAGCTCACAGGCACCGCCTGCAGCCGGCCATCCAGGGTAGATCTAGCCGGAACCAGAGACCCGAGACCCAGGAGCGAACCAGCCCCAGCAGAGGCCCGACCACCCCCGGGGGCCCAGATCCCACCAGGCCGCCACAGGAAGAAGAGCAGGCAGATGCCCCCAGCACCCAGACCCAGACCCCGAGACACCCCAGCACGCCACTGGAGAAAGGCACCACCAATGCCGAGGCGCAGCCAGGGAGGATACTCTCTGCCGAGGAGGGTCTAGCATGTCACTTTCATAAATCAGTTCAATTGCTCATCTTTTACATCTGCTAATGATTTTATGAATGACTTTTCAAAGAAAGGTGTCAAAGAGAGCTTACAGACTTGTGATAATTCAATTCAATGTTTGTCATTGTTAAAATAAACATATTGTTAAAATTTCTCAAAAAGTTGCATTTTTACAGATACAAGGTGTTTGCTTGATGGTGACGATGGTTTTTAAACCTGAGTATTATAGCTAGAGTATAGTAGAGTAAAATATATTAAAAGCCAACGACAGTTCAGGATGTGTCTAAACTTAAGACTAAAAAATCTAATTAACAGCTTTAAAATTCTATATACAGTACACAGTTTCTGGTAAACCTCAGTCTGTTGCACCACACAATCAGAGGTCTCACATGCTGTCAGATGTTTCAGTCATAATCATCTTCCTCAGTTCATTATGCAGATTTCTCCTTTACCTTTTCTTCTTTATAACAACACTTCAGGAGATTGTGTGTGTCTGTTTGTGCGTTTTTGTTTGTCTGACGGTGTGTGTACAGTAATTTAAGTAAACATTGCCTTGTTTGAGAGCTCAGGGACCCCCTGTGTGGTGTGTGGTGTGAGAACAACACGAACAGCAAATCCTTCACACAAAATACAGATCATAAAAGTCACACACACTTTTCTGAGTGTACACAGACAATATAGACCTGGTTGAATGTGTCATTTTTCCAGACCCATATATACATTTTAGACTCTGGATTCATTATGCTGCAATGGCTTTAGGATATGTTACAGATTTGTTAAGCTCACAAAGGATCTTGCTAATCTTTTAACAAAGACAAAATGATCATTTCAGTTAAATGCATTTTAATCATTTAATGTAATTAAATTTATTTTAAAATAAGCTTTTGTTCAGGTTTGAGCTGTTTAAATTTAGTTAAATAACAAACAATTGAATGTTTAGCTAAGAAAACCAATAGTTCTCCATCAAGTTAGGTCTTCAGTTTATTTTACTGTAATGAACATGCATGGCTCAGTGGCTGAAAGGGAAGAGAACAAAGCTAAGGGACTAAGGGATGGTAGTGTTTGTTTTGTCTCACCCCATCTGTTGGGGGAAGGAAAAACCACTAGACCTGACTAGAGATGCCCCAAACTTTGTGTTGTGTTTGGAATCTGCCATTATTCTGCGTGATTTGTTTAATTGGTGATTAGCTGATTCAAAACAGGAAAATGTTATGTTTAATTTTCACAAAGGATTACAAAAAGACAAAACAGGAAAATCTGATATTAAAACATAGCCAGCAAACACATCATTGACAAGCAGAAATAAAAAAGTCCAACTTTGTTTTTTGTGAATTATAGTTCTTTGAGGAGAAATCAAATCAAACAAAGTTGATTTTGGCAGGTCAGAGCTGTGCAAGAATGTGGAATTGATAAACCAGAATCAGTACATCTCTAGATCTGATTAGTCACCTGGACATCCAGGCTCTGTAACACTATATTAGAGAGACAACCCTAACCCTTGATTGTTAAAAATCTAATTGATCAAATACAAAGGGAGTATTACATTTGATATATGTCTTCCTTCTTTCAAATTGGCATTGTGCCTTTTCTGCACAATGGCACCAAGGAAGTCCAGTTGCCTTCATTTGAACCTCTTTTGGATTTTCTGCAGGACCTCTGCTGTTTAAGGTCTGTTGACTAATATCACACTATAGAACAGTCATATATCCTGTGTGATGTAATGGAAACTATAAATAACAACAATGCCTTTTTTGGTGGATGCCTTGTTAGTTTACATTCCATGCATTGTTATATTTCTAACAATACGTTCAATAGTCATCTGATCTATAATGTGAAGATTGTTTGCTGCTTAGCCAGTTACGTACCTAACTGCATCAACTGATCACGAGTCAGTAGATCTAATATGTTTCATTGTTGGGTAATGGAGAGGTACGGTGTGTTTTTCACATGTTGGTGTCTGTGTCAGTATTGGATGTGTGTGTTAGCTTGCCCATGTCTTTGTTCTTTACTTTCTCTTTCAGTCTGTTTGGTTCTTTCCTTTTGTGAAGAAACACTAATAAACACAGAGGAAGTCTCCAAAGGCCAAACTTTTCTAAAGGCTAAAGTGTTTTCAAAAGATGTCATTGTGATACTTTAGCTTTTGATCTTTCACTCTGTCTCCATCTCACTTGTAAAGGAAGTAAAATGTTCACACACCTTTAAGGTCAGAAAGATCTTGGAGCTGGATCAAGACACAAATGTTTTGTGGGATTCAGTTTTATTAGTCTATCACCTCTAGCCAGTCATTTTAGATTTTAAGTCTTGTCAGACCTTAACAATAAATCATATCTAAATGTATGTTGCAGGAGCAGCCCCTTATTTATATATGACATCTGTAACCACGCCCAACCAGTGCCCCACACCAACAACCTCAAGCACGCATGCCTACCTTACTGTTATTTTACTTTATGGAATTAATAGACAGAGAGATCGCCTCCCATGTGGGAGAGTGGGGTTTAAATCCTGTCCATGTGTCAAAGTGTCCTTGAGCAAGATACTGAACCTCCAACTGCCTCTCGGGTGCCACTAAAAAAAAAAAGCTGCCCTTTGCTCCCTCAGGGATGGGTCAAATTCCACTACGTTGTACTGAGGTATATACTCAAGCTGCCACAAATTCCCCTCTCCCTTATGAGTAAATCATTCACATGCCATTTACCCTATTCTATATGTGTGTATGTCTAACCGTCTCTCTAGTGTGTTGAATTAAAAAGTCAGGGCAGTGTGGCTCCAGTCCGGATCTCACTGTGATGCAAGGTAGAAGCACTGGGCAGCTCCCAGGTTAACCATGATCCCCCCAAACCCCACAGCCCACCCCAAGATCAACTTTTCTTTAGTGGCACAAGAGCTAGTCTGGGAATACAGTAGTATTAATAACAATAATCATTTTAATCTAAATCTGAGACTGATGTATTAGTCCAAAGATTTTGTTCTAAATTAATCCATTGGTTATTAGTATCTGAGTTGATTTGCTAAATACCGTATTGAAGGTTGTAGTCCATCTTGTGATTTTTTTTTTCTCATGTAGTGCTGAGGATATTTGTGGGGTTTTATTTTTCCAATATATATATTTTTTATTTTTATAGATACAGGTTTGCATTGGTAGCATTGAGAATAAATAGGTCATATGGCACTGACTTCATTTTGACTGTACTCTTCTAGTGAGTGAGCGGTTTGTGGGAGGTTTGACCAGTTTGTAAAACCATCTTCTATCTTTTGAAGTGGTGGAGTGTAGTTGAGGCTGAAAAGTTCTGAGAGCCTGGAGGAAATATTAATATCTAAATATTGAATACTGTGTGAGTAAAATTGGGGTATTTTTATACAAGCTTACCCTGCCAGTGACAGTGAGACAGGTTAGTTTTACCCTACTGTTGATGTGTTGTTGCAATAAGCAGTGTCTCTCCCTATTTCTGACTAGCTATAAGTATTGTTCTGGTCAGAGGACTACTTCCTGTTTGATGACTCTGCCCACTTTGAGTGATGTCACCAGTGGGTGTGGTCCTTATTGTAGATAAATATCGGGATAGAATGACAGTTCAAAATGACCCAAATTGTTCTTTTAATAAACACGACTTACAAAAATTTCATAGTAAATTTATTCTGAATAAGTTTTTTTTAATGGCTCATAAGTTGGTTGTTTGATTCAAAGATTAATTATCCTATAATAGTTGCATTTTTAACAAAAATGAATTGAAATTGATATAATTCATAGCAAAGTTATTTCATTTAAACAAAGTTTAGTCAGGACTTTTTTTTTTTTTTTAAAGCAAAGCATCTGGTTTCACATTATGAGGAAGGAAATCCAGGATTTGATGTGCTTTTAAAAGGAAGGTATTGATTTTATTTCCTCAGTAAAGAGTAGAGAAAGCTTGAACTTTCACCTTTAATTGTTTTTCTTTGGGTAAGGTCTAAGAAAATTGAAAGCAGCCTGGATCATCTGCTTTAATACATGTTTTTATAAGATGTTTTATTTAAATATGTTAGCCCTAACAATTATTGTTGAAACAAATTAGTGAATGGGAGCTGCTGAAAATATTTTCATTTATTTACAGATTCAGATTCAGTCATTCACAGTTCACCCCTGATATTCACGAAAGAGAGAAAGTGTGTAGGTTTTTAAAAGTTTATTAAACTTAGAGGAAGTGGTATATGGTTTGCCCATAAAAGTTAATGGTATTTTTACCCAGATTAATTTTATTCCTTTATGTAAAATGTAATTAAATCTGTGTGTGTGTGTGTGTGTGGGTTTTGTTCTACAATGAATACAAACATAAATGTCAAGCCCAGTTTACTTGAGAGAGTAAAAAAAGAAACTATGAAGTTGTTTTTCTTTATCACTGTGTCGATGATATTTTAAAAATAGCTTTAAAGTTTATTTTAGAGACAAAGTTGTGTCCTGATGTTATCGGATACGCATTTATGCTTTAAAATCAAAACATTATCGTTTTTGTTTGTGTGCCAGTGCCAGATTAACACTTTTCTTACCTCTCCTTACACACACACACACACACACACACACACAGGGGCTGTCCAGCAGGTTGCTGTCCCACGTCTAAAAGCTCCGTTGGAAGGTTTATCCTCCCCACCATCAGAAACGGCTGAGTGG
The DNA here is from genome assembly GCA_006937965.1 of Callopanchax toddi. Taxonomy (NCBI): domain Eukaryota; kingdom Metazoa; phylum Chordata; class Actinopteri; order Cyprinodontiformes; family Nothobranchiidae; genus Callopanchax; species Callopanchax toddi. Next base: position 1,718,124 of record SSNR01000009.1, on the reverse strand, counting down.
TCAGTGAGTAACCCCCTTTAGAACCGCCACCAGCAACCTGAGAACAAGCCCATTCTTATCTGGGCCTGTCCTGTGTAAGGTGGCAGCCAGGCAGGTTTTCATTCTCACACACACACACATACACCTCAGCATCTCTTGAGAAAGCGTGATATGAAAGGCTATCATTGAGAAAGGAGGTAAAGAAGAAGTAAATGGAAGAATGTCTTTAGCATGTGAATGGTGCAGGCTTGGTTTTCCAGCCAGGAGGTAAGAAAAGGCTGGGCTTAGACTTGAGACAAGGCGAGGGGGTATGGGGAATGACTTTCACAGAAATGAAAATCAGCAGAATTTATCATCTTCCCTCAATGCTAAGAACTGGACTTGTTTTCTGATGTAGATCTCTCTTTAACATCTAGTATAAAGCTTAAAAAACTTCAAATGGAGGCAAGTTGTTTGCAGCTACAGCACTTATACTCTTAAATCAGATATTCTGATTTGTGCAACAGGCCTCTTCTTCCTCACACCCTTTTTTACACATAAATAATTACATGCAAAAAAAAACACACACACACACACAGTCCTTTGAGTGGCAGGTATCCACTGTGTGATTGGCACTGCTAATCCCTGTTGTCACACAACACTGAGAGTGCATGTGTGTGAGTGTCTGTGTGTTTGTATTTATGTTACCAGTGATTAATTATCTTTCTCATGCTGGGGATCTCCTTAGGTTATTGATTACGTCACGAACCAAACCCACAGGGGGATGATTTCTTTGCACTAACAGGGAATCAATTAGTGTCTGGGGACTTGTTTACTTACGCTCATCCTCTCATGTAAATGTGTGTCCCCCTGTTTGTGTGCGTTAGTGTAATTTTGTGTTGCATCAAAAGATATGATGTCTGTAAATGTTATGATACCAACTTGGAGTCTTTGTCATCATGCAACACACTCATAACACTCATACTTAGAAACTTATCCAACATCGCTGACGTTTGGTGTGTTTGCTGGTCTTTCCACAGCATCGGGGCTCTGATGCGACGCGTGTTTGTGCTGCGAACCATCAGCATGGTCTTCCAAAGTTCTCTGCTCACTGTACTGGAACCATCACCGCTCATGAAGGGTGAGAAACAATCTAAACATCAACACACCAGCAGCAAACAGGAAGTTGTCCAGTTTGTCACCTCATGTTGATTTAGTTGTGACACAAGCAGGTGTTTGAAGTTTCATAAAATTAAACTTGATCTTCATAAAACAAATAAAGTATTTGAAATTCTTGCTTTTTTCAAAGTCCTCGCTTTTCTCCACTACATAGTATTAATTTAGTTGTTTAAATTTAGTTTTTGACTTCTTCTCTATTCCTTCCAGTACACATACTTACTTGATTTTATTTTTAAAAAACAAAGGAAATCTTCAATTCTGTGTTTTAGATGATGAATGCGTCTGCTTCAGTTTATGAAATCGCACCTCAAATTAAATGATAAGCAAATCTATAGTCCACTTTATCAAGCTTCATTAGCAAATATATTAATAAACACATTTTCTGTTTTATAGTCATTGCTAAAAATGACTTGTAAAAGAAAAAAATACTTTTAATCTGTTGAATGTTTAAAAACTTGTGCCTGCATTAAATTTTGACATCAGTTTGCAGTTTAGATTTGTAGTAGACATCTACTTTTCTCAAATTGATCTTCTCCTCACTTTTACTTCAAATGTTGGGGTAATTTTAGAGGACGCAACCAACTCTAAACACATGCCGTGTCGAAGAGGTGGGAGGAGTTAAGTCATAAATAGATTATACAGTAAACCTACAGCTATATTTCACAAGAACAATCTGGTATTAGTGTTGCAAATTAGCGTCAACCTACAAACACGTATTTCTGCACCAGAGTACAAACATTTAATCCAGATGTTTAATATTTAAATAGAAAACCACACAAGTGCTTGATACAGTGGACAGATTTGGACAAGAGAGGTCTCTCTTCAGAGTAATCCTTCAGTTTAAAACTTCTACTTTCACTCTGCTGCCAGTCCTGTGGTGTTTTGGGATTCACATCCTCATCATTCATCTCTGTCAGAAACGTCTCTTCTATCAAACCTCTCAAACTAAAAGTTGAGGCCTCTCCTTCCTGTTTCAAAGCCATAACAAAGATTTCAGAAATCTGGAGGAAAAAAAGCAAGCAGGAAAACATTCAGTTTCAGATTTTCAATATTACATGATAACACTCCGCTTCCCACTCCTCCAGTCTGATCAGGCGGTGTGTCTGTGTGACTCCACCAGCATTGTGTCGCTGACTGAAGAGTCTTATTCGGCAAAAACTCTGGCAGCTTGAGTGAATAATTCAGTGTTCGTGGGAGCGCAGACAGATAGGCTCTGTGGTTCCTCTGTGTTTCGCTGCTCTGCCACTTCCCCTCAGAGGATAACACTACATGTGTTTTGGAGATGTGAGGCAGGAGGCACTTCAGCAGCTTACCTTTTCTTGCTGCTTTGTCTCTTCACTTTGACTTCTACATAAAATAGTGCGAAGTGTAGGAAAGCAGGCAACACTGTAAAACATTATTTTTTCCCTGTCAGTAAAAGAATCACTTGTGTTATTTGGTGCTTCGCTGTCGTTGGACGTAGATGCTTTGTGACTGGTTTGATTTATTTAGCTTTCGTCTTCAGGTATGGCAGTCCTGAGCATGAGTGTTCAACACTTCCTGGGTGGCCTCATCACCACACTCACCTTCACCACTATGATGCATTGTACTCAGAGGGCAGAGGAAAGCATTCAGGTAACAAAGACTTCCCTCATTCCTAGCAGCAAGCTCACTCTGGATGCTCTGCCTGCTTTTATACAACAAATTGGCTCTTTGTTGAAGCGTATTTTTTATATAACTGTGCTATTTATTAGTGTAAGGTCACATCCTAACATTTCATATAAGATTTTAGTTTCCTTTCTTCCTTTAATTTTCTCTGTCAAAGGGAGGTACACTACCATACCGGCTGTCACCTTTCTCTGTCAGTTCTATCAGCTGTTTCACCTAAAACGTCTCAAAATTATGAGCAGACTGTTTCATTTCACGGTGTGGTGTTATTGTCCTCATGTACTGGGTTTGAAGCTTCAGCCTCACTGTTTTTACCCCAGTTCTGTACAGTAAATGCTGTTTTTTCCTCCCAAACTTTTTCCCTCTCCTCTCTTAATTTCTCCACTTTGACTAAACTCCTTTTGTCCTTGTTGTAACTGGGCCATCATTGCCTGGAGGTGATCGTTGTTCACACAGCCATTCAGACGTCACTCAGTCAGCCTCTGAAAGTGACAAATTATAACTTATATTGCTGTGAGTCCTAACATGTGAAAGAAGAACAAAAGCAAAAACTCTACAGGCTTCTGCACGGATGTCAGAGTTACTGTATGAAGTAAAATAAATAACAGGAGGAAACAATCAGACAAATGCAATCATGAGTCAATTTATGAGCATCTTTAGATATTTCTACTGTTTATGTTTCTGTCTGCGTGTGAATCTGTGCACCGGACAGGAAAGCATTAGTTTGGCTGTGCTTGTTGTGTGCATATGTGCGTGTTATTGAAAGTAGTGCTATCCAGTGACAGAAAGCTGATAGTGTGAGTGCTTGCCAACGATACCCAGGAGAAAGAAACCAAATCTGTTAAACAAGTTGCTCAGAATAAAGACACTCCACTTAGTTGTGGTCACACAGGCTCTCAGAACACTCTCTCTGCATCGGCCTGCAGACCACAGCTACAGCTCCACTCGTAGGTCTTCACCTCTCAGATTTACGTTGAAACATGGTCACCGTGCTCCTAATTGACTTTTTAACTGGCAAGTTCAGCACTTGGTCTTTTTAAATAAATTGGACTGGATGTAAGTGGGCTTAAATTGGAGCTGTTTATTGTCTGTTTTGCACCCTGGCATGACTTTTGTTGTGAATGTTCTTAATATAAGTAAAAATATTTTATGTTGACTTGGAACTTTTTTTTTTTTATTAATTATTGGGCTGGATAATTTTGGTTTTATTGTCTGAGGTCCAAATGTCTTGTATTAAACAATGAAATTTAGCTTTTAACAATTTTGCACAATTGTGGAATTTGATTACAGATTTTTAATCCACCAATGACGACTCTTAAATGTAAAGAAAAAAGACAGAAGCCAACTTTCTATGTTATTTTTGTTTTAGGGCCTAATTTGTTTAACAAGTTTAAAAATGGTGTTTCTTCAGTTCTGCCAACATTTTTTATTATTATAGAATTATAAATTATTTAAATGGGTATTATTACAAATGTATTATAATTAGAGAGCCGCAACAATAAAAACAAGCAGGCTGTAATTATTTTGATGATTAAATGCTTTTTTTAATTTGTAGGTTTCTTTAGTTCTTTTTTTACTGAATATGTGGTTAATGGACAGAGAGGGAGGCTTTCAGGGATTAGGTAATCTGGCCTTCTCTTTCTCCTTCTCTCACTCCTTCATGAAAGCCTAAAGGCTGAGATCAGATACTCCTCTTCATCCGGTCTCTTTACATCCTTTAAGACTATGATCTCACACTTTATCAGGTTTTCTGTGTTTTGTTTTTCGACTTTGTGCTTCCTGCTTTTGGAACATTTTCTTAAAAATTTCAGGAACATTGTTTTCTCATTTTTCTCTCTTTTTATGTTGTTTTTAAAGGATTATCACCTGTTTTCCACCTGTGATCCTCTCTACTGACCAGTGTTATGTTCTTTATAAATCTTTATTTAAGTTCTGTCCTTTTCACCTCATTTTAATGTCTCCATTTAATCCCTTTCTTCCTCCTCCTCCTTTTTTCTCTGTTTAGGCCACCCACTACAGTTTCCTGGCGACTCTGGAGGTGCTGGGGAAGCTGATGTTTAGCGCTCTAGCTGGGATGGTGGTGGATTGGTTTGGTTTCCAAGTCGCCTTCCTCTTCTTCCTCACCCTCTCTGCTGGAACAGCGCTGCATGTGTGGACGGCCACCTTCACTGGAGCTCTCAGGGAGCATCAGCTCAGAGAGCAGCCCAAATCATAATCAGTCCTAAAGGTGCTGATGTACGGCTAGTGCAGGTGAATAAAACAAATGCATATTTTTAATTTGAATACCAATATTTAGAAACGACGTTTCTCAAAACACTTTAAATATAATTTTTATAAGTTGATTAAATTATTAACCCTGGATTATTTAAAGCCATTCTTAAGAAGGCAGCCATGCTTTTAGATACGCTGTGACTGAGAGCACTTTGGTTTTATGTATTTACATTTTGACCTAAAAAATGTCTCACATTTTATTTGTTTTGGTTTTGAAAAATCACAAAAAGTCTTAAAAAAACTGTAATTAGTGATTAACCTTGCAGACACAATCTAACTTAGCATTACCATATTTAATAAACCTAGTGAAAAGAATGATAGATTAATAGGGTTTAGTGAACGTTAGGGTTATATATTAGCATATTGACAGTTTGAAAGTATTTAAAATCAAAGGGAAATATAAATACACGTTTTATCATCTGAGCCATTTGGATTTCATTATAAGCCACCAATAAGAGCTGTAACCAAAAGCAATATCGCTCCATTGTTCTGTCATCCTGTACTGTATTTGAATTAGTTGTTTAGACATCTAAGTTATGAAATATTACATCTCTGCTACCTCATATAGGCAGTGTAATGGTAATAATACCGATACTGCACAAAGTATACAGTAATACACACTCATAAGCACTTCATGATGTTCCTGACAATAAAACAAAGTAGGTTTCTGCTGGTGGGGCGTTCTCTTTAAAAGTACAACAAAAATGTAGTTCAGCTTTTGATGGATGAGCGTTCACTCCACATCATGAACTATTTATTAGCTAAGTGAAATCCTTATCTTGGTTAATTCTACAGTGCCACTTGTAGGAAGCCTCAGCCTTACACTGCATGGTGCCATCTTGTCTTATTTAATAATTAGACTCATTAAGAAACTTGAATGACCAGTATTACTGGGAAATTACAATTTCCTATAATGTTGTTTAGCTGTTGTGTTTAATGTTTTAAAAATGTTAAATGCATAATAATAATAATAATATACTTGAAACTGTATTCCAACGCTTCCTACTTCTGTGTCCCATAGAAGATCTTTATTTTTTCCAGCCTAAAAATATAAACAAAACAGCAGTGAAATATGTTTATCTCACCAAACTGTGCAAGAATAACAACATCCTGTATGTAGGTGGGTGTTTTGACGGAAACTTTGGGAGTTAGAAGTCAGAATTATAATTCTCCTCAGTGAATAAAAAGTTTAAAGTTAGCCACCTGCTTTAACTGACTTTATATTAATAAAAGAGGATGTGCCATCGTTATTTATGAATGTAGCCAGGTCTTTGTAATGTCCTGACTCTGAGAGCATCAGTGTCAAAGTGCATCTCCTGTCTCCTAGCTGCTGTGCTGTCTCAGATTTGCACAAAAATAAAAAAGCTGCTGAGAGAATTTTCAGAGTATGTTTTTATTATCAGTGTTTTACATTTGTCTTTAGTTTTCACCACATTTCGGTTTCCATCAAAGGTTCCTCAGTTCACGGAGGATTACAAAGCCCCTCAATACACCTCCACATTGTAATTTCTTATTTTTATTTTGTATGGTGATTAAAGGAAGGTTTGGAGAGAGGCTTTGGGTCACTCCTCTTTGTATGACGGGAGCAAGCATCAGGAGAAAGGAGCCTGTTTAAAAACCGCAAACTCATCAAATCAGTGGTTTGCATATTAAATCATGAGTTTACACAATAAAAAAGGACATCTACATGGTTAGGGACATGTTATGGTCAGGTTCTGAACATAGAACATTATAAAATATAACACTTTCTGAGGTGTTGATAAGAGACACAAAACTGACTAAAAAGTTGCATGTCACAAAGGAAATACTTGTACTTTTCAAAGTTTAGCCAGTCCTCATAAACTTAAATCTGTGTTAGTTTTTTATATTTATGAGGTTATTCAGATCTAAAGTAGCCAAGAGAAATAAAAGAAAAATCACCCCTAACAAAACCTTGGGTGTCAGGAAGTTAAAATGCAATATTAATAACTGGAACATGTTTAACTGTTCTCTTAATAACATTAATAAATAGAAACTTGTATTTAATGCAGAGCCAAAACAAAGCAAGTGCCCCCAGTGGCTGACTGCAGGACAAACTGTTAGTCCATTGTGGGAATATTAGAAACTTTATATTAGTTGAACTCTTTAAAGCCTGAAATATGAAATAATAATAACAAAAAAGTCTAGTTTTATCAGTAGTCTCCTTTTAGAAAAGAAAAGGAGCTCTCTGTTAAAAGGCTAGCATTGTTTCATCAATTTTCCCAAAGCCTAATCAAGATATTCACCCTAATATAGAGTGTTGGATTTATTTTTTTATTGCAGAGTGCTTTTTATAATTCAAACAAATTTAAAAATTTGCACATTAGCTTTTTCACATGTCTACCCTTGACTGAACTCCAGTGAAAGCAAACTTTAGAACACCGGAAAGACTAAACCATTGTTAGTCTCTGTAATCAATCCTCTGGTCACTTTGGTTTATCCTCCAAACTCAACATGACCTGTGGTTTATTGTTTGTTTGTTTTTTCTTTTTGAGTCTCTTTCATTTGTAGGGAAAAAAAAAGTCAAAAGTTTAGCAAAACTGAATGAGAAATAGGTTAACTGCAGGTGCATCATTTGTGAGCTCCACTTTGAAGCCTGTGCGGACACTGAAAGGAAGGTAAGTGTTCTGGATCCCGCAGAGCCTGATGAGAGTGAGACCTCCCACTGTGGTTGCCAGATTGGCAGAAACTCCCCGTGGAGAGGCTGTATGTCTCGGGGCCACTTTTCCTGCCACCACTGCAGTGATAGATTGTCGGATTTGATGTGTGTGTTGCCGTACATGTCAACTAATAACTTTGTGGAATAACAGTCATGGAAACATCGTAAGTGTTAAGGAAGGTGGCTCGTTTCATCTGGCAAATACAAAAGTTGTCACAGGCCATCAGGTGTTGACTGAATGCAAACCTTGTGTGTGAATTCCTGAGCTGTTATCACCAAGAATCAGATTCCATATATGCAAGAAAAAGGC
>SSNR01000009.1:1682582-1705082 GCA_006937965.1 Callopanchax toddi | reverse complement strand
ACAGTGACACGCTGCTGAGAAAAGCCAACTCATCCCCACCAGCATTTGTTGTTCTCTGTTAATCTAATTCAACAGCTAAAACCACTGTGACAGCAGCCTCTTGCTCCGAGCGCTAAATTATGGTCTTACAGGGAAAACGGCTGCAAAAAAAATAAAAGATGAGGGGAGCAGAGAGTGACAGAGAACGCAGTGCATCCAGCTCAAGTGAGATGGATGTGTGATAGAGAGGGATAGAGGCCGGGGTTCAGCAGGGTGTGGGGGGTGTTTCTGGTGGGACCATCAGAGAGACAGCAGAGGGACTGATGTAGACAGCTGGACATGGACTTTTTAATCTGTCTAAATAGGATCGGCCCAGTGTGGGCTTCTCTTCCAACACTGGGCTTGTGACAGCCAGACGACAGCAGGAAACGGCAGCGCTCGGTGATTACACCACTGCTGTCGATGTGTGTGTGTGTGACGTGTGTGTGTGTGTGTGTGGGAATGACAAAAAGAAACAGGAAGATAGAAAAACCAACTTTTAGTTTTAGTTCTGATGTCAAACTGCAGATTTATGGCTTTTTCTTGTGTGTTTCTCCTGAAGATCTGCAAAAGAAAACGCATATTGTGTTTTGTTTTTTATGCGCAAACTGAGCTACTGTATTTATGTGAAAACTCTCCGATCAACTGCTTTATAACATTGATAAGTGAAGGTTTAGCTTTTTCCTACACAGACATCTTCATACAGCTGTTGCTTCTTTTAGCTGATTCTGACCAATAAGAGGCTGAGCAGCAGCAGCTCTGTTTCTGAGAAACTCACAGAGTGAGAGTGGAGGTATCAAACCAGCATCTGCTTACAGCTCTAAAGCACATTAACCAGCATTCAACCAGTTTATCTCGCAAACAGAACGATGAAGTTACTGCAGCCGCTTTTCAATAAACAACATGAAACAGCTGACTCTGTGAGATTAAAAGAGAACACAAGTCCAAGTATTCAGAAATGACTGATGAAAATATGGCAGTGTTTTGTAACATTAGTAATTCAAATTAGTGTAGAGACACAAACAGGAAGATCTTAAGATAATTTATCAAACGCACAGAATGATTGTTGGAGCTTCAACATGACATACAGCTGTAAATAGAATAAAAATAATTTTAAACGCCATTTAAAAAAGAAAGAAAAAGACCTCCCACATTCACATGAGTCTGACAAAATTTCATACTTGAAAAGTTGGTGAAAAAACTAAAAAAAAAAGAGAGAGAGAGAGTATTGTCTGCAAATAACAATGACTACACAACTAAATATCCAAACCATGCAAATAAAAGAGATCTCAGAAGAAACTTGGGTTCTTGATTTAAACAAAAACATACAAGCAATCATTAACACTACAAAAAACTGCAAAACAACAACTTTTAGTGCATCTCCCTTTAGATCCCAGATCACCATAGATTTATTTGAGCACTTAGAATCTCATCTGTTGTTGATGTTTTTAACAATGTCCTCATGTTACAAACTCACCTTCAAATCTCTTCCTTCACACACTCACCTGGCTTTGTGTGTCTCCCTCACAGTCGTGTCAGAGACAAGAATTATGACTTGATATTTAAGCAAGTAAATATTGGACCAATAGAAATTAGAGGTTTGTAAACATACAAATAATCCTATAAATGTGTATGCTGTAGGGTCACACTTCTAAAGATTTGTGTTTGGTGAAATACAGAAAGATGAACAGTCGTGTTAAATTTGACTGGGACAGGGGTAAAGATTTAGCAAGTCCGTCCTTTAGTCTTATTTTATACAATTAAAGATACTTAAATAAAATGCCCCTCCTCTTTTTATCTGACATAAAACAATGCTTTTAACAATTCTGACCTCAGGATTTCTGTAATAGAATAGAATTATAGAATAAAATAGAATAATTTACTTCATTAACTTCAAACAATTGTGTATCTTTGTCAAATGTAAGGTGTTTTATATATTTTTTTATTATTATTCCAATCAACCCATAAAATCAAGATACAAACTTGACTTTATGCTTTGACATTTTGGGAGCTCTGTATAAATATATAATCTGCATTTATTTATATGGCAGTTTTTGATTTGATCTGATAGCAGATCATTGTGGCATATGCACTAACCTGGCCCACATGATGGCCAGGTGAGGAGGAAATATTTGCCCAAATAGACACAAATGTCCTGAATGATGCATTAGGGTCAATATTTCCAGTAAGAGGAGCTGATGTCTGAATATACTCAATCTATAAAAAGTTGAGTCGATGACTTTAAAAAAAATTAGAAATGATAGCAAAGTTCCACTGGTGTAGATTGTGGTTTAGTGCATGACCCCAGTAGTTGTGTCAGCCCGGTCTGCTGTCAACTCTTTCAGACAGAGCAGGCTCTCAGGGCAGGGGGGCCCGGGGACCCAGAGACTGTGATGGGAACTTCATCTAATTGGGGTAATCGGCATGCTTTTAGGGACCTGCTTATTAGTAGAAAGTCGTCACACACCCGGACACACACACTCGGCTCAGAGAAGACAGACAGACAAGCAAAGTGACAGCTCTGCTTCACTGTCCAGCGCCTTCACCCACATCTCTGCATCCCAGACCCCGAATCTGCAGCCAGGGGACGGATGTATGATCACGGAGTGTCTGAGTGTAACACTGACATCTCAGTAACACTAATGATGTTTAACAATATTTAAACGTGTCAGTGAAATAGAGACTTTGCCTGAAGGGGGAAAGAGGGCAAAAGGTGAGGGTTTGGTGGTGAAGAGCTCCGAGACATTTGACACAAACTGGATTGCATCTTTTTTAAACAGCATTTTAAAGCATTTATTTTTTTAGTTATACATAAAGTACTGATATGCAAACTGCTCACTGAGCATGCTCAGAACAATCTAAGTTCACATGAAACAACAACAGGGCCTAATTCATTGTCTGAGGAAACAATGATTGTTTTATCTCTTCTCAGGGGTGAGTGGGTGAGACACTGTCTGAGTCTGCACCAACCACACACACACACACACACACACACATGCACGCACAAAACAACAACTAACTCTCACTACTTTTTCAGTATCCCAGCATACGCTTCCTCCTCCAATGTGATTTGGTTTAATGTCAGCTATTTTTATGTAACCTGCCATCAGGTGTCTCAAATAAAATAAATGCTTCTCGTATGAATTTAAATGTATTAATACTTCCATACTTTAAAAATCATTTAAATGTATAGCCTGATAAATAATTAAACATTTTAGAGTGTAACAGACATCGTACTCTGCACAACTTTATGTACTTTAAATATCATTGTTAGAAGAATCCCCTCGGCTCTTTTAGAATGCCTTTTTCATTTCGGTGTCCTCCTTTCTCTACTTTTATCATCCATGTACTCTTAACTTGATAAAACTCCTCATTAAACCCATTTGAAAGGTAAGACTCCCATCCAGTTTGCTGGTTTCTGCTTCCTGTCGTCTCTCGCTCATCCTAAAACAAAAGGACCTTTATTTAGCTCCATGTTTTCTGGTGGTCTTACATGTAGAGAAGTTGCCCTGGCCCGACTGAGGGTCAACACATATTGTTTATGAAAAACAAAAGGGCGATGACGTGATGCCATGTCTAGACTCCATGCAAATGAACAAGGTTCCTAAAAATCTCTTGCAAGCTTGCGTACGGTACTTTCAAAGCTTGGTGACGACACACGAACGTATCTAATAAACCACACGTGCGCGCGCACACACACAGTGGCAGACACAGCGGGAATGATTATGGTAATGATAATAATCATAGCTGTCATCACTGTCTCCTCCACCATGTTAAAAATTAATCTGAGTTAACGGTAATCCACGTCTCCTCGTTAGATTACTGGTGTGGGGAGGGCAGACTCACGGGCCATCTGTACATCATTAGTGACGGCTCTCTCCTCAACTTCCTCCATCCGTCCATCCTCTAACATCTCATCTGTCCCCCTGTCCACGTCTCTGTCCACCTGTCTCATCCTGTGTCTCTGTTCCCTCCTCCTCTATAATTATCCAGCCTGTCGCTCAACGAGTTCATCAGATTCATGATCTGAACCCGGTGATGAGAGGATTTGAAAAGTCATGATCTGAGACCTGCTTTCCTTTTCATCAGACCAGCATAACTGGTGTTTCATCTTACTTTTATTGTTCATTATGCAGGGATTTCTGTAGAGAAAAGTCCTTTGAACAAAATAAACTAATTATTAGGGTGAGAAGGTCATAAACACATCATTTAGCTGGGATGGCTTCAATTACAGTTTTTCTCAATAGCTTTGGCACATTTCTCACAACAGAATTAAAGTTTTCACCACTGTTAAGACGTTTCTCAAAACAATTAGTGCAAACTGCAAAACATGGTAGGTAACCTGCAAAAGCAAGTCACCTTTTCAAAATGGGTTGTTCATGCTTCAAAAGCAAGCTCCTAAATCAAAATAGATTATTTGTTCTTCAAAATCAAGTCTTTATGTCAAAGAAAGTGTCAGTGTTGTCAAAATGACAAGTTCTGACTCCAGCATCGTATAAACAGCAGTCCAGTGGTTTAGTCACGTTTTCATTTAGACAGATGACTCTGGAAGTGCTGCCCAATGTAAAGTCCAGACAGCCTTACAGACCATGTATGGCATTTAGAAAACTAGAAGTAAAAGAAAGCTCAAGACACTGAATACACACTTTACTTTATACTGTATATTTACAACTTTTGACAGCATTGTTCAACTGAAAGAAAACATTTACAAAGACTAAACTCCCTTTGGCTCAGTGAACCAGACTGTAGTAGTTTAGAAACTGAAGATCCTGTAAACCAGACGCTGCTGCAGATCAGTCATGGACATCTAGACGCTCCCGTCTGTCTGGACACATATTTCCATCTACATCACAGTGAATGTCAGCTCTGTCAATGCACCGAGGAAAGTTTCATCTTGAGTGCTGAATCCACCCTCTGCAGGACTCTGCTGTGATGTCATCACAAGCTGCATCCATGGCTGCTCTCAGGGTCATTTGGGTCTGTGGACGCCGGTCATTTACCTTCCACCTCCAGGAAGAGAAAAACTCCTCAGTCGGATTTAGGAATGGAGAGTAGGGAGGAAGATATTCCACTAGCATCCTGTCATGTGCTGCAAACCACTGGATGACCACAGCAGACTGGTCTCACTGGTAAAAATAAATGTTCACACAGCCTCTAACTCAGTGGAAGATCAGGTTCACCTGAGAAAAGTTATTTATGGACATTTTCATGGAAACATTACAAAGATTTAGAAACTGGATGTACAAAATGTTTGACAACATCATCAACACAACTGTGTGCAATGACACAATCAATGAAATGAAGATTATTAGTTGTACGAACAATGACTATTCAGCTGCTACAAGTAGAGTTCATTTTGACAGACATGATAAAAGCAAATGAAAAAGTGATCATTTAGCAGATATTTGTACTAACTCAGTCGCTTCATGTCCAAAAACAGTGACCAGTGGATGAAATGAACAGGAAACTGACACTAGGTTGAGCCCAAATGACTACATGTTGTGAAGGTTGAACTAACTGTTGTGCAAACTTTAATTCTGTTGTGAGAAATGAACCAAAGCTATTGAGAAAAACTGTAGTACTGTTGCTTTGCAGCCATAAGGGTTTTCTGTTTTGAAAACATTTAAAAATCTCCAGACTGATCTTTAAAAGAAATAAAATCTCAGACTTATTTTTGACCATTTTTCTAACAAGTAATTGAAACAAGCTACTGTGAAGTATGGCCTAAACCACCAAAACTCAACCATAAATCTAGACCAGTTGCCCAAACGTAACAGCAGAACTACTTTTGTGACTCCAATAAAGACCAGAATATTTTACCTCAGTCTCCTAAATGTTGAATTATTCCTTTAAAATGAAACACAGCAACCAATTAAAAGAAGGTCACTCACAGCGATGTAATTAAACAACAGCAAAAAAAAAAAAAAGTCTTGATGAGCATCTACAGTAAATGACTCCAAGGCTGCTGGTAATTGATAACATCTGTACTTTAATTCAGCGTGGGTCAGATTGTCTCCCAGGTCTGTCCTGCTGTGGGCAAACATTCTCTACAGTCTACTAACTCACCACGAGACACACCTACAGCAGCACGCTGCAGAGCAACATTAATGGGCTGTTTTATTCTGAGTGCAAATTGCCGCTCAGTCGTTTTCTGAATGAGTTTTAGAAGTTTCAACATCTCTAAATCAAAGCTTAATCTCACACAGAATAATGTGAAACAGCCCCTGAAGGAAGTCTTAGGTGTGGCTTCACAGAAATTTCACCTCAGTGGTTCCTTTCATTTGCAGAGGTGTGTGGGATGAGAAGAGAAGCTCATCAGTTTTTACTTCTGCCAGAGAGGAAAGTGTAGAAACAAAGAAAAGTTTAGCTGCTTCTGCTGCAGCACCTTTTGCTTCTGCACAACCCCATTGATTTTTCTACATACTTTATAGACAGCTTCCTGTATTGTTTGGGTGGGCAGCGTGTGTGTGTGTGTGTGTGTGTGTGTGTGTGTGTGTGTGTGTGTGTGTGTGTGTGTGTGTGTGTGTGTGTGTGTGTGTGTGTGTGTGTGTGTGTGTGTGTGTGTGTGTGTGTGTGTGTGTGTGTGTGTGTGTGTGTGTGTGTGTGTGTGTGTGTGTGTGTGTGTGTGTGTGTGTGTGTGTGTGTGTGTGTGTGTGTGTGTGTGTGTGTGTGTGTGTGTGTCTATTGACAGATGGCTGTCATTGTATGAAAGCTGGGTTGCACATTCATGTAATAGAGGCGTAAAAACAGAGCAAACATATGCAATAGACAGCAGGACTCGCTGACTGGAACTAAAAGAAGCATGTTCACAACACTTACACTCCAACACTGCATCAGTTACACACAAGCTCGATAGTGTGTGAGCAGTGTGAGGGTTTGAAGCTTTAGAGAGACTTTCAAGAGCTCGAGTTGAGTTTCCTTTTTTACATATGAATATGGTCTGTGAGGAATTGAGTGAATTTTGTGTCTGAGAAGAACAGACTTACAAATGTCTGAGAAGAAGTGTCAGACGTGAAGGTAGGACTGTCTTAAAAACCATGACTGGGAATAAACTGAGCATCATCAGGAGATTCCCTGGACCTCTTCTTTCTTTGTATTTACCCAAGTGTGTGTGTGTGTGTGTGTGTGTGTGCGCGCACGTGTAAACGCTCCACCAGTCCAATCCTGTGCAGCAGCCTAACTGTTCCTGACAGCCAATAGCTCATTAGAGCTGCTGTTCTATGTTCCTACCTCCATCCGCCTGATCCCAGTTTCCTGGACCCAGCCCCCAGAAAAAAAAAGTGTGTGTGTGTGTGTGTGTGTGTGTGTGTGTGTGTGTGTGTGTGTGTGTGTGTGTGTGTGTGCATTCATGTGCATATTAGTGTGTGTGTGTTTGCTTGCTTGTCTGTCAGTAGACACTCCTCCCATTGGTCAATGAGACATCGATCAGTGTGACAGTAGGACAGACATCAAGGATGAACTGCTCGTGGGTCAGTAGCTTAGCATTGTGTCTGTGTGAAGAGCGTGTGCTC
Source organism: Callopanchax toddi (assembly GCA_006937965.1). Lineage (NCBI taxonomy): Eukaryota > Metazoa > Chordata > Actinopteri > Cyprinodontiformes > Nothobranchiidae > Callopanchax > Callopanchax toddi. The sequence continues at coordinate 1,697,553 of SSNR01000009.1, read as the reverse complement.
AGAGGAAAAATAAAAACTATTTCAGACACTGCCATGACATCATATATCAAATATACATTTCAGTGCAAATCAAGAGCTGATTTGAGATTAGAAGCAGTGCAACTGATGGAAAAGTTGCTGTTTTTGGAGTTACAGTGAGGCTCCAAGTTTTGTTTGTTTGTTTGTTTGTTTGTTTGAGTGAGTTGTTTTCCAACGACTCCAGCCCCGTTTTTGAGGTTAGTTTCTGTAAAGTTGTGCCTTTTGGCACCAAGCAGCAATGTGGTTTGGGAGCTCGAAGCGTGGTTAAAGATAAACTTCAGGTCTGACTGAAGAGTTCACTCTTCCTCGCTCTTTTCCCCTCCCTCTGTCTCTCTCTGTCTGTTTCTTCCCCTCCCATCCTCCGTTCAGCCCCCAGAGTCACAACAAGAAGCAGCAAACAGCTTGTGCATCCCTCGTACCAGAAGAAAATGCCCCATTTTCATCTGTTTGAATCTGACATTTTTGGCACATTAAATATTGGACATTAATAAATTAAACGTAATGAACTTACATGAAAGAAATAAAGTCCGTTGGTACAATGCAAGAAACTATAAAAGGCAAGAGTGCAAAAGAAAGAGGCACAAAAACAAAAAAGAAAACAAACTTTTTTTCTTTAATTCCAATTAACTATTGCCTTCTGCAGCCATTGGAGATTATTTTTCATGTTCATTTATTCAAACAAATATTGAATAATTCATGGCAGAGGGAACAACAACATTAGAAATCACAGGCACTTGGTGCCAGTGTAGGAAAAGGGTCCATCTATAAGCAACATGGCTGAGGAGATTGTCAGTAAGCGGGACTTATTGGTCATTTAATCTAATTAGACCTCCACTGGGTTTTTTGTAACATTGAAATAATCATAACTGCTCGAAGGAAGCTGATGCAGCTGATCCTTGACAAGCACTGATTCAGATAAAAGTCGGTAAAAATGACAAACATTTCAAATTTGATCTATTTTTATGATAACTGTATTAAGTTTCTTCCTTTCTATTATCATCTGTTTTATTATAATGTAATAATGTGTTGCCCGGTCCTATAGGCTTACTTCTCTTGATGAAGAGCTGCAGCAGCTCTACTCAGAACCACAGGTGAGGGTTGGACCAGTAAATCAAACGTTTTGCTTTGGACTCAGCACCTTCTTCACCAACACAGGTCGGTCAGCCCATCTCCTGCTCCATCCCACCATCACTCAACAAAACACAAAGATACATCAACTGCTGCTTGAGTCAAACACTCACTCCCAAGCCAGTCTCCTTTACACACCTTTACTGCATTGCATGAGAGAAGAAGTAAAAAAAAAAACTGGAATAAACTCACATTTTCTGTTAATAGTTTCTGCAAAATTTCAAAGCCCAGAATTTAGTTGGTTCTTCTCTCCAAATTCAACAATCAACATACTTTATTGGAAAGGTTAAAAAGATAAACTCCATGAAGGACTGGGCTCATTCAGATCTCCATTCCCACCAGTGTTATTTGATTTGAATTACCAATAATTCCATCAATTTCCCTACATAGAAGCAAAGATAAGTATTCAGTCTTACACAGACAGCTCCTTTATGACCAGATCCAATGACCATAGAGCATAATTAATCACTGTCTTAATCAATATACATATCTGAGGGAAATCAAAATTCTACTCCGATGTTTTCTCTCTAACATAAAAGATTAATAACAAAGAAATGAAACAGACATTTACCTTCAGCACCCAGCAGTCAGACATCAGTGAACTCATTGATACATTCTCTGGGTCAAGTGATTAAAACAATTTTCCAATTGAGTAAAATATTTAGCAAATTTTACAAATAAACACATGATGTCAGTGAAACCTTCAGTCTCCTCGACACGTCTGATCACCATGATCAGCTTCCCTTATGAACGTCACCCAAACACAACCAAATGTTTATCATTAACTGTGTCAAGATATAAAAAAAACTCACATGATCATTTATTCAAAATTTTAATCAACAAATTCAGAAAATCAGTCTTGCAAGGTTTCACGTTTTATTAACAGTTGATTTTTTCTTTGCCTTGTTTGGTCCACTTTAAACAACAAGTTTATTTTTATTCAAGCCTTTCTCCCTTTTCACTTTTTGTTTTTATCCCATTTTTGTGTCTCTGTTATTGTTTCTGTGTGTAAAAAACAGTTTTCCTCCCAGTTTTACCCACAGCACCATGATTTACAGCCCCTTGTTAAAGTGTATAGGTGTGAGATGTCTGGCTAAATTGCATATTGAGCATAGCAGAGACTGTGTGCCTGTGGAGCACCTCAGGACCAATTATCTGTTCCTCTCATCCTCCTCTCGAAGCAAAAGGCCCCATTAGAGGTCCATAAAGATATCACAGATAGACCAGAGACCAATTAGGCGTCCCTAAACTAATAACAGGTAAACCAAGTGACAACATGAGTATCTAGTCTACAACGTGCAGCAGCATGTGTCATGTTGTGACTAACAAAGCCCCATGGCCCAAACCACACAGTCGCACTTAATAAAAACCTGCAAACAGTGTTGTCTCTGAAGGCGTTCTGACTGACTGGTGCAGAAAAAGTCTCCACATTTATATGCAATAAAAAACATTTAAATCAATTAAAACATCTAGCTTCAGAATATTAAATACGTTTTTTTTTATAATCTAGTGTTCTCAGAAAAGACAGGAGACAGTGAAATAATTGAATTTTTTTTTTCTCAGAGTTAAGCCCCAGCTTAGATTTGTGCCAAAACGTGGCACCGGAATCTCAAATCTCCCACTTCCACAGTCCATTCTTCCCAAACCTCTCACTCACCCTCCTCTGAATTTGGACATCCGGAGAGGGTAAGATCAGGTCGACTGTGCAGCGATGAAAGAACTGAGAGACGGCATCCCAACAACTAAACCAGAGGGGAGGAGAGAGGAGAGAGACAAATGGCAGCGATGAAGAAGAGGAGGAGATAGAGAGAACGGACTTCTAAAAACAACAACAGCAAGAAAACAAACAACAGGGAGGAAGAAACTGGTGAGAGAATAGAGAGGAGCAGAAGAAGCTCAGAGGCACCCAAGGTCCTCGAACTAATTAAGATGATTTGCATTTATTTATGAGGTTTAATGAGCAGCTTTTCAATAGTTTGTTTTCCCCTAATATGAATATTTCCTTTTCATTATGATACATAGATGGAAAATATCATCCTTTCCAATAATCACATCCTGGCCTTTCTTTGTTCAGATCAGCTCATCGGTAGTGTGTGTTTGTTTGTGGCTGATGAACTTCCAAGAGTTTACGTGTTATTTATTCATTTGTTCATTTATTACATTTCTTTTAAGTTTTGCAACAGAAACACAACTTTTGATCTTATCAAACCACTGAAATGTGTTGTTTGATGGTCTAAAATGAACTTTTCATAGTTCAGATGTGTAGAAGTGAGTTCATGTGAAAAACCTAGTAACAAGTTAAGTCTAGCTTGTTTTTCTAATAGCCTCTGTTTGGAGAAATGGAGATTACTTTAATGAGCTAACAGCTAGACAAAGTGGACTGCTGCTGTCTGTTACTTCAACCGTTTCATAATACTTCATTCAAACTCTCTTTTATAAACCTGTCAGTTTTGCATCAACCAATCAGATGCAGAGTGTAAAGTGTTACAGTTACATCTTTACTCCGTCAAACATGCCTGTTTTGATCCTTTCAGCTGAAACCTTAAAAGCTTCAGATTGGAACTTGCTGTTAATCAGATGTGATTTAGATCTGAAATATTCTTACTCAAGTTTACACTGAACTCCAGTGACCTTATTATTACATAATAATTACATTATTCTTCTTTAAGTTCACAAAAGGCAATCAGACTGAATTCATAAGGTCCCATTAAACACTCTGTTACAGGCTGAACTGAACCCACATCGATCCTTCTATCAAAACATCAGGTTCCATATTTAGATGTTTGTTGAATTTTTTATTTGTCGGTCTCAGAAATCTAAATTTATACGTTGTTCAAAATTTTAAGAAATATGGAGGATCAACCAGTCATCCTCAGAAGGTTGATAACTTATAGACGTTATCTTTAACAGCTCTATTGTTGTTTATTCTATTAAAGTCACAACTTTATTCCCTCTAAATCCTGAAACTTACTGTTCTATTTGTTTTTGTTTCTTTGTTTTTAGCTCACGATCAATAATGTAAGATTTATTTGTCTGTCTGAATCTTTTTGCCACCATAAAATATTTTGTTTCTGGTGAGATTATAGTCATATAAACAGGAGAGAAAATCAAAGAGCAACTTCCTGCTGATGTAAATCACTGCTTTATTTACCTCCTGCTGTAGAGGCACATTTTCTCCCATCACCATTAACAACGTCCATATTGTCTCGCCACACTGACCTGAGCGCTGGGTTTGACTGGGAAGCCCTGTGGCGGTACTCAGAAGTATGAATCAATGAAAGAGAAAATGAATCCACAGCAACACTATTGAATGTTTATTCTGCTGTATGTCTCTGTGTGTGTGTGTGTGTGTGTGTGTGCGCACGTGTGTGTTTTCTCCACACAGCTGAACCCTGCTGGCATGGCCAACAGTCCTCCTAGCCATATGGCTGACTGTAATTATACATAATGTTGCGCTGTCAGATTGGAGAATGTGTGTTGCTGAATGTATGATGAAATGACAAGTGTGTGTTTTTTCAATCCATATACAGAGAGAACTGTGTGTGTGTGTGCGTGCATGCAAATGAAGACATAAAGATTAATTTATTACAGATGTAATTTAAACTTAAGAACCTGAGCTTTTTGCATGGTGATCATTATAATTCTTTTATAAAACATTGAATCAAACAAGATGTTTTATGTCTTTTCGTGGTTCTGATGTGAATACGTTTTGGCTTGTGCTGAGATGTGCCTGTTCTGATTATCCCCTAAATTAAAGTGTTTACTTTAATGTGACAGAGTCATTTATTGCTGCATTGTATGACGTAGTAAGTAAAAACATACAAGCTGTGTTTATTTTTTGTTTAGATTGACCAACGTCTCAGCCAATAAGAAACCAGAAAAACCAGCTGGGCGTTCACTGAGATCAAAAGACAGTGAAGATATTTTTACAACACATTTTAAGCTGAACAGAAAAACCAACAAGCACATTGTTCCAGTCGATTTTTTATCTTACCATTTGGAGCATCATAGTTTTGTTGTGCAGCAGCTGAGTAAAACAACACATCCCCTAAACGCTAAGAGATTGTTGTGTGAGATCTTTAAATTTCAGTCTGACCATCTCTGGTTGGTAGAGAATAACACTGGTCTTTGAGCAGCAGGAAGGAGCAGGTCAACAACCCAGCACTACACCATCATGTGCTTTCAGCTGAGATGTCAGAAGCCAACTCAGTGTGATGAGAGTCAACACAGAGCATCCTAAAATAAAAACACTGTAAATAAACATCAAATGATTCAGATAATCTAATACATTTTAGGTAGTTTACCTTTCTTTAAACTTGCAGATGTACCTCACGTTTGTCAGTTGTGACAAAACTTTATGCATAAAGTGCCACGTGTTCTCCAGACTCTCCAACTGCTTTCATGTTAAAACTTAACAGTAATAATTAAGTGTGTATTTGCTTTTAAAAAATCAGCACTGGCTCCAGAGTGTGTCCCTGTCATCTAAGATATACCTGAGCTGGACGGCAGCTACCTGACATCAGAGATGAGACGCAGCAGGTTAATGGGAAGGAGCAGGCAGGAAAAACACAACTATGTGAAAGAAATTAAAATGACAACTGTTCCTGCATCCTAAACACACACCAAAACCCCACCTCACACCCAGATTCACACACCAATGGATTTATCATCATACTGGTGCACAGACCTCTTTGACTGTCTTCCTGTTATGGATGAGTTTTATAAAACTGTGTCCATGATGTCTGGTTTTGATGTGATTTATTCTGCAGCTTGTGTGTGTATGTGACTGTGTGTGTGTGTGTGTGTGTGTGAGGGTGATGAGTTGTGACAGGTGTTGTGGCCGCTAGTGCTGTAGGAGAAGGTGGAGGAGGAAGAGGAGGAAGAAGAGGGGAGGGAGTAAACGACAGCCAACGCAGATGATTATTTAATTACTGTCTAATACGGAATACACCCATCTCCCCCCGAACCGCTCCCTCTCTCTTCCCCTTCTCCTTTTCTCCCACTCGCACTTACTTACACACACACACACACACACACACACACACACACACACACACACACACACACACACACACACACACACACATAAGCTTACCACTCCCCCTTTTCATCCTTTCTTTATTAATGAACAATCCAGGTCTTTTCTACAAATCCACCAGGGCTTACTCTACCCCCCAGACAGTGTATGTATGTGTGTGTGTGTGTGTGTGTGTGTGTGTGTGTGTGTGTGTGTGTGTGTGTGCGTGTGTGTGTGTGTGTGTGTGTATGAGAGTGCAACTGTGGTTGTAAAAAGGAAAGGGGGTGGGGGGTATTCTCCCTTAGGAAGAACTTATCCCCCCAACACACACACAGATTTTCAGACTAATCAACTTTGTGTGTGTGTGTGTGTGTGTGTGTGTGTGTGTGTGTGTGTGTGTGTGTGTGTGTGTGTGTGTGTGTGTGTGTGTGTGTGTGTGTGTGTTTTACATACTCAGGTATCTGTGCTGTAGAACATGGATAACTAATATAATGTGAGTGTTGCATCATTCCAACCTGATTATGTCCCCGTGCAGCCTTCAGACACACACAACCTGACGGTGGAGAGTGTGTGAGGCAGCAGTGTGATTACTGTAAATGTGACCAGTCTGACACAGCACAGAGATAAAAACATGGAGGACTTCTCCTCTCAATGGGAGCGCAGTGAGAACAGCTCACGTTTTGTTTTTTGTTTTTTTTAATTTTGAAAGGATTTAAACCCCCTGAAACACTGAAGAACCTAAAGATCATATTTCCTCAATTTTTCATTAGTTTTTGTGTACATGTTTACTAATAATCAAACAATAAATTAAATTAAAGCATTAAGTTTGAGAAAAGGGTCTCATTTGATGTAGTTAAATGAAAATCATGTTCTCATTGTCACATTTTACATGTTTTCTTTGTGAAAGCTAAAATTTTACTTTAAAACTAAGAAGAAAATTTCTGAATGCTGTAAAATCAGTTTTGTAGGTTGTTTAGATGTTTTTATTAGTACAGAATTGCTGAGCTTTAGCAAATATACTGTAATCAGTCAGACCACAGTCTGCTGCTGTAGAAAATAAATGATGTCCTCCATCCAGAAGAGTTTCCTCACTGGACATTTGAACATTCAGAAAACAACTGAGCTGTTTCTACATTTCACAATTAAAAACAGCTGTTTAAGTTGTAATATGAAATCTGATCAGTCAGTTACAAAAGAAGCTACGTTTCCTACAGTTTGTCTCATTTACACCAACTTACACAGAACTTTTAAAAACAGAGAAAAAGAGTCGATGAGCTCCAAGCTGGTGGGCTGGTTTGTCCGTTCACAACAAAATGTTCATTCAAAGAAACAAATAAACCATCAGAGATCAACATGCCGACAGGGTGACCTGTCAGTGAGAAGCAAAACAGAAAACCCGATTAAAGCCGCTGTAGGAGATGGAGTGGATGTTTTGTGTTTAAATTGTTTCTTGGAACACTTCAAGTGTTTTTGGTTCCTCTCACTTCAGATAAATGTCACAGGAGGTCTGGATTCTTACATGGGTTCTCGCATGGCAGGAGGAAGACAAAGAGCTACGTAGTTTGGTTTTAATGTTTTCTGTTGATTTTCATTGTTCACTGTTATTCCTGTTTGATCCAGAATCTGATTGCACGTTTCAATAAATCCTTGAAATCCACATTGGACCCTTGTAGACTGTGGATTTTTGCAAACAAGGAGCCAGTTCAGTCTAGGGAACAATAGCATGTTCTTCTGTATCATTTTGATGTTCGGTGACATGATTAAATTAAGGAAATGTTTGTTTCTGTTTCGTTCCCCTGCAGTGTCAACACTCCAGTCCAAACCTTTAACTATTCATAGCCAAAAGTAGATCCATCACAGCATCATGAGTCAGCACAAAAACACAGATGTTTTAAAGGTTTGGACCAGAACAGAAACAAAGTAAAAACTGGTTTTATGTCTACCCCTCATGTTCTTCCTCCTCTCACCCTCCCTCCATCTTTCTCCCACCTCTCCTATCTCTTCTCACCTCATTTTTCTGACCCTCTTCCTCTTCACCTCACCTCTCACCTCCCCGCTACATCTCCACACCTCTCCTCCTCCTCACCGCAGCACTCTGAGCGCTCCTCTCACTTCTCCTCTCCCCCTGCACTCCCATGTCCTCTCACCTCCCAATCCCCCCTCCCCCTGTCTCTCTGTTTCCATCGATGTCGTCTTCTTCCCTATATCTCCCTCGTTAATAATTCAACAGCAGTGCACACATGAGTGGTCATTGCGGAGCTTCACATGGGGTATTTGGCGGACAAATGAAGCATAAGGGTGGAGGAATTAAAAACTTCCCCACGGCTCCACCACAGGGCTGGAGGAATCTGCCGCCTGCCTGGCTGAAGCCCGTCTGTAGGAGTCCCTTCCCTCTTTTCCCCTGCCAGTAAATGTTAGCACGCCTTATTCAGGGTGGGGTGGTGAGTTGTGGAAGGGGGGCTGTAAATGCTAAGTATGCCCTCAGTTGGGAGGTGGGTGCATGGGGACCGCCTGGTGACATTTTGTCCCTTCACACAGCTTGTTCTCCCATCAGAAACCTGCAGAGAAACTCTTTGTGGCAGCGAGAGGACGCACTGGTTTGTTTTCTCAAAAGACAATGAGATTCAAACATGAAAATGTAAATTATAGATACCAGCATTCTCCGACCTTTACGTGTTTGGCTATAACAGCTAATGAATAAAGTGAAACAGCTACAAGACTTCTTCATGAAATCTCCACCTTTAAATCTGCTAAAAAGAAAAAAAAATGTTAAAATCTGTAAAAATACATATATAAACCAACATTATGCATCTGTAAGGAATTTCTTTCCACGCATATTGACATGCAATATTTGTATTTCTTACTGATGCTTACAGTGTGCAGTAAAGTTGACAGCTTTAGCAAGAACAGTAACTAACAGTCCATTTATGGGTGTTTGTAGCAGTGGGACGGTCTGTGAACTGAGCCTATACACTGATGGGTTTCATTAGAGATCCTAGTGTTGAGATGTAAAAATCTACCAGAATGTCCCCTAAAGTTGGGGTTCTGACTCAGAAGATTCTTGACTTCAACTTAAAATCCAATATGACTGCATTGTGACAGCTTTCACTTTTGCCTGTTTGTATTTCATTAATCCATCCATCCATGTTTTGAAGCTACTTAAGCCTCCAGTGAGGGTTGCAGGGAGCTGATGCCTATATCAGTCACATGGCGAGAGGCAGGGGACACTCTGGACATCATCAAATCAGTTACACTGTACTACCTCTAACATGTTGCTTCAATGTTTTAATGCAAATAATGAAAAAATATACTTTTACCAGCTTGTTTTTTCTATACTAATCAGCCTGAATACTGAGCACAATAATAAAATCATGCTGGTTTTATGGCTTGCAGCTAGAACGTGGATAAAGTCAGGTGTGACGTCATTACCAGATCCAAGTCCTGACATCCAGGATAAACGGGGGTCAGTTCTGTGCTTAAGTCTTACTGCTGAACGAGCGACCCATCGAAGCAGACAACTTTGATGAAAATCATTCTTAAAGCCAGCCACTCATGCTGCAGCACTGTGTAAACACAGCGCATACAATACTGTGCCGCCTTGTTATGAACATGTGAATATAGTGAAAGAATTACAGTCTGGGGGGCCACAAAAAGTGGTTTATGAGACAGTTTCAGCACTTCTATTGAGTACCCTTGCATTATATTATTGTCTAAATGTATTCTTATTATGCTGTATGTGCAAACAAATTAATTGTTCTCTGTTTATTTATTGTTTTTATTTATTTATTTTGCCAGTTTTTCTTGACCAAACTTGTTTTCCATACAGGAAGACATGACCTTGAATGAACTTTCACCACGCCAATCCAACAGCTTCCCTTCTGCTTCAGCTCCACACTGAGACAATGAATGATGAACGGTTATGTGTTGAGTCTGTTTGAAGAAACCATAAAGCTGCTAAAGAAATCAGGCAGGAGCATGTCCACCTCATGCCACCTTTAGCTGCTCCTCTTTGTTGACACACCTCACACCCGCAGCAGGACTGGGATTCAAATCAGATCTCGACAAGCATTTCTCTCAAATGCATGCCTTTTATTATCAACGAACTCTGACACATTATTATATCACCCTCGAGTTTAGCTTTGTCTCCACGACCCTGTGATCTTCTCTCACTGTTTTGTCATGAAACAGAAACAGATCTGCTGTTTCATTCTGGAGGAGGTGAAATCTGAAATTAAGAACTGCACTCGGATTGGCAGAGGTCTGACTCGTGTTTGTGACACGATGTCACCTTAAAATCAAAGACAGAAGGAAATCTGCAGAATGTTGTCATCTGTCTGTTATCATGTACAGACCCTTTGAAACAAAACCCCAAAACAATAGAGTTCACTTTACTTTCAGTTCTGCTCCTCTTCTTGGTCGATGGTTTCCATCAGTGAAGAGGAGGATCACGACATTCATCTCATGCAGGAAGATTTAAAGCTTGTAGTACATGAAAAGGACAAAAGAAGAGAGAGTGACAGACTGAATGTCACTCAGAGGAAGGAAGAGGAAGAGGTGTGAGTCGCTCCAACATCCTTTGGATTCACCACGGCAACGGCCCTGTCAGTCTAGGAGTCAACAAGGAGGCATATGTCACCGCAAAGTCGGCATGGCAATGACAAGCACACTGGTGACTCAGTGTGACATGTGGAAATACAACAAACAGACAGCTGACACACACACACACACACACACACACACACACACACACACACACAAACCTGAGTCAGTGTGGCACTGAAAACATGATCATACCAGACCATACTTACACAAACAAAATGTAAAACACACACACGGACACACACACATTTCATTATAACATTTTTATATCACATTGGGCTTACATGTATCCCTGTTGTCCAGTATATGAAGCAGGACTGGCTTCAGATCTTGGCTACAACCCCATCATGTGGGATTGTTGTGCTAAGGATTCATGGTCTTAGCCTCCTGATGCAGTTTGAAAGAGTGGTACAGGACAGGGAGCAGTGTGATTGATGTAGACGGTCTGTCATAAGAACTTGATGCTGTATATGTGTTGAGGGTGCCGGTAGGTGTCTCAAGGATTAAAATGCAAGAAAACTATGAGTTTTGCAGCGTCTGGGTTACCTTCACACTAAAGAAGGTTTTCCAAATTGCTGCAGTCTAGACGCATTCTAATGGATCACGGAGAGCATAACTTAATCCTGGCTAAAGGGGTGTGATCATTTGATTTAAAACACATGTATATCCAAGCACCTTGACACAACTGTTTTACTAAATGTGAGGGGGAAACAACCACATTAAATATGAATGCAATATGTAAATTAAATGTTTCACATAGTCTGTAAAATATCATTAACAGCAGGTCGTGTGATGAAATGGAAGCTGCTGAATCCATTCAATAAATATTTCTTGCAGCAGCTTCCCTAGCGAAGCAGCTCAGCTCCATGGCATCCACCATTTTTAGTCAAGCTAACCTGAGATGATATTTATGAAGCCGTACATTGCAACATGCTTCACCACAGATGGAATTAGAAAACAAACTATTGAGTCACAACATTTTGCTGCCATGTTCAATAACCAGTGTCCCGGTACATGTCTTAATCTGGGTGGCATTACATCTCGTGCAAAGGACTGTTTCTGAAGGATCTTAACCAAAAGTAAATATAAATGTCATCAGGCAGATTTGAGCTGTGGGATTTGAATAGGAAACATGAGCAAAGGTCTGATACAACTTCCTACTGTCAAACAAAGGCAGCAGGAGGAAAAAGAGATGCTAGCTCATGACAAACCCAGACTAGTATTTTCCTGTTTTTTGTTCCAGTGAATGTAGCGTGTAACCACTACGCCAGCTCATGTGTGTGGATACACCTTTTTTCAAAATTTGGCAGTGGTAGCGGCAGCAAGTCTGACAATAATCTCAGGGGTAATCTAAGACAAGACACCTTCCTTATTGTGGCTCAGGTGTAGAAGAGCAACATCACTTTCCACCCAATACTGAGTGGAAATATACATAGAAAAGACATTTTAATGTCTCTTTGGACAGAGAGAAAATTCATTGTAATATTTTTGAGGACACGTCATTATGTGAGAAACAAGGACAGCTCAGCCAGGAGTTGGAGACCTTTTAGTGTTGGGCGTGCAGCTGCTAAGGAGCTCTTGTAAAGGTTGGATTGAAATGTTTTATTATTGTATTTAGTGTCTGTGTGTGATGTTTGTGGTAAAACGACTCAGCTGCAGCAAGGCTAAAGCGTAGCCTCGAGACTGCAGAGCACCGTCTCAAACGATCAACCAGACTGAAGCAGAAGGGAGGAAAAGAATGAAAAGAACCTAGAGCTTTGAAAACAAAATTACATTTATTTATTTTATTCTTATACCTAAAAGGGACACAATATAACAACATTTAACCTTAATTTTCAACATAAAGCAGATGTTTGTGTGGACGAAAAAGGAACTTCATTTAAATTTGATGGCTTCTAAGTAGAGCTAGACCTCTGTGTGACTGACAGAGAGCTGACAGAGGAGGAGCGAGACTACGAGAGAAGTTCACATACTGTGAGAGCATACAAATTAGTTTTACATGCAGGTCTGTCCAGACACTTAAGAGCACTTTACAAGACAAACCCATCTACAGCTCATCCTCTGAAACCCCTCTCCATCCACATCTTTAAACATGCACACACGTTCCTCTCACCAAACCACAACGTTCAGAATCATGAGCTGTCTGCTTTTAAAGCTGACAGAGACGAGGTACCAGCGTCTTCAGAGGGCCTCTAATGAGTCCATCACCACAGAGACATGTCTCTTCTATTTCTTTAGATTATCAGGAAAAGAGTGAAGTGAAGGGAATCAGTGATTCTTCAGAGGCAAAGAAGAAAAATGACCAGCTGATGAGACTCGTGTGCAGCCTGTCACATGGAGCCCATGGAGGTGTAGGAAAATTAAGCAGAGGTCAGGGAACTCTGTTCCCTCGGTTTGGGAAACTGTAGCATACATTTTATAACAATTGTTAAGAGAGAACAAGCAATTCATCATTGTCAATGGTTCTGTTTTCTTTAAATATATGGGGGAAGAATACAGTTTGACCTAGGGAGAAAAATAGAATCAGATAATAAATGTGTTATCTTGTTTTACTCAGGTATACTTGATAAGGTGACATCTTAATTATTTTTTCCTTTTTCATATGAGGATGGAAGGTTTGTCCTGTTTTGGTTGATGTTTTTTTGCCTGAAATTACTAAGGATGCAAGAAAATAATATCACTACTGTTTTAGAGTAAGTGATGTATGATATAAATGGCCAAATACATTTTTACTTCTGCCTAGTACTTTTCAAACAGCTGAACGAATCTGTGTTATGATCTTATGATGAATGTACAGATGCTTGTTTGAAATAAACACAAATAAATACATGAATGAACAAACAAACGAACAAATGAATATACTTTAAAGTTTGACATTTCTGTCTGTTGTAACATTTGTTGAAACACATCAGATAACATGGTGTTCATCTACAACACTGGTGTCCAATCCTGGTCCTTGATGTCTACTTTCATGCATGTTTTGATGGTTTTCCTTCTCAACTCACCTGATTTCAATGAAAACCCAATTAACAGCCTTTTGCAAAAGTTCAGGGCATGCTGAGGTAAGAACTAGCATTTGAACCAGGTGAGTTGGAGCAGAGAAATAGTAGACCATAATTGGACATCCCTTCAAAAATCCTAGAAATATGTCCTTGTCTAGTTAAGCTGATTTACATTAACAGGAGACATACATAAATGTCTGACGTGATTTTGGTAACATTAAGCTAGCAGTTTAGCAGAATATTTTAGCAGAGTGTTACAGTTTAATGGCAGTCCCTAAACTTGTTTCACACCTGGTGTTGTGTTGACTTTGGTTTCCCTGTTGATATCTACCCCCCAGCTGCACACTGAAAACACAGCTCGACAACACCTGCTGCACAAAGACAACCAGTGTTATTACTGATCTGTTTCTATGGTTTAATTAACTGAGGAGATCCTTCTGTCATTCTCAAACGTTTACATTCATCTTCCAGCTTTTTGTCTTTTAATAACCTGCTGGTGCTTGAGGGGACACTTTTATCACAAGGAGGTGGGCTGGTCTGCATTAACGTTCAGGTGATTCACGCCAAAATAACATCAGCATCAATTTACAAATGTTAGCATCTCCAGCAGAACATCACAGTTTTTCACCCTTCATTCACCAGATATTTTTACCTAGACCACTTTCCATATTACTAGTAATGGTAATATACTGGGACCAGTCAAGAGTCACATCAAACCCTGGCTGATTGGGTCGTTTTACTTAATGTTTTATCTCAAAACCAAAAGATTACATTGATGTTCTTTTATTTGACTCAGTATTAGTAGATGAGTACCATTGTTATAAAACCATCGACCTTATTTACCTGTCAGTTATTTTACTGTTTTGTCAGACGTGGGTTTTGTTAATGTTTTTACCAGTACAGCATTATGGATTCCCCTGCAGCCCATTAGAGTAATTAATAAATAAGTACAGGATGTTTGTTGATGGGGGAATGTGTGCAGCCTTCCAGTGAGTGTAGCTTTAGATATGTGCAGCGCTTGGATTTCACGTGTGCGTCCTCATAGTGACGACAGCCCACTTCCACTCCTGTTCATACAAACTGAAATCACAAAGGGTGAAAGACAGTCCAAGTTTCTTTTAATTGGAAATGTTTAAAAGCTAAATTTTAGGACCTTGATCAAATTGTTTAGTAATATTTTTGTTTCCCTCAGCTAAGTTCCTGCCCC
>SSNR01000009.1:1670443-1682572 GCA_006937965.1 Callopanchax toddi | reverse complement strand
TATTTAGCAGAAAATCATAGACATTTAAAGAGCAGAGATCATTGAATCTCACTTTTGATGCTTCTTTTCTGTTTGTTAAAGATCAAAATGAACAATTATCATTTAAAACCAGAATTCACTTCAAAGCTCGATTTTAAGAATTTTACTACTCATTTCAATTAATATCATTTAACGTAGCTGCTGAAGCGAGTAAATGGTGCATTTGCATTGTGAGTGAGTGTTTTAACGGCGGGTTTAAATGACAGATTGTGTCATAATTGTTTGTGCATGTTGCCGGGGTGGTGGTGGTGGTGGTGTTTGTGCGTGTCTGTGAGTGTGTGCGCCCCCAGTACTGTGATTGAACTAATCCATTATTGATGATGTCCTGATGAGATCAATCAAGCCAAAGTTTTTTTTCCTCCATCTTTTGGCTGCTGAAGCTGATAATGCCGTTATAACATACTAATAGCCCCTGTCATGAATATTTAAATCTCAAGGAACACACACTCCATATTCATGACTTCTCTGTTTTTGTCTTGTCTTTTTCTCTTACCTCCCGTCTGGAGTCCCCACCGCCACCTCCGATTCCCACTGTAGACTGTATTTATAAAACAGTTACTGTCGCCACCTCATTTACTGTGAATGTAATCCCTATCAGACTGGAGATCATACATCCAGAATACATCACATGTCTTCTTTTCTTCAGCCGTGACCAGAAGTCCACAGAGAGCAGAACCACGTCTCCTCCTGATGCATCTCCATCTCCTCTGTTCTGCTGCTGCATTGTTGTTTTATTTACCTCAGAGACAAACACCATATTTATTCATGACTCCTCACAAAATGCTGGTAAAATAAACATTTGTTTCCTCCTAATGAAAAACATGTTTCTGAAATGAGTTGTTTTGTTTCAGGCTCGACCCCAAACAAGTTTGCTCTCAATAAAACAAATAAGTATGAAAATAAAAAGGCAATAATGCATTTGGTTACAGTGTAAATGCATTTGTTCCAGCAACTATCCTGTGGAGGCAGTCGGATCAGTAATAATTCATAAACAAAAGAGCTAACTGTGTTCATAATTCATAAGAGGAGAAACATATACACCCTCGTTGTTGCTGAGGCTCGTTAGGCCGACGTGCTTCAGAACTGAAACAGATTAAAAGATGTCTCTTACAGCGGTTTGAAGAGTTAAATCAGACAGATGTTTAGTAGATGTCAAAGACGAGACTTGAGCTGGAAAATACTTGCAAACATCTCCATACCTTCTTGAAGGATGACCGATAAAATAAAGATCATTTGGGTTTTTAGGATTTTTGCACACAAAATAAAACATCTTTCTCACTCATGTTGAATTTTCACTTTCCTGGTACACACACACACACACACACACACACGCACACACACACACACGCACACACACACACACGCACGCACGCACACACACACACACACACACACACAAAGCCATGGGTAGGAAGTGCTGAGTGGGAATATTCACACAGCATTAAAAAATAATAGATCAAGAAGTTCCAAATACGGCATCTGTGCTTGTGTGGTGTTGCAACTTTGGAAGTAAATTTCTCCTTGTTGCTTTATGAGAATAATTTTAATTTAGTTAAATAGGAAGACCTCTTTCATTTGATCACATTGTTTTTCCTCTTTTTTAGAATCTGAGAACATTGTATGTTTATATTTGTCATAAAGATTTTACAAAATAGACACACAAAAAACCTCATGTTTGTAACTAATGGTGTCATTATCTAAACCTAACTGAGTTTAAACAGGATTTAACTTTCAGTCAGTGAGAAACAAATTTAGTTTAGTTTCCTTAAAATAAAACACTAGGACCCAGCTTCATTTAGAGGAGTTAAAACTCAAATAGAAGACATGAAACTGTTCAGCTGTTTGTTCCAGACAGAACTAACGTGAGCTGACTCGTCAAGCATTTAGAGGTATGTTTAGAGACGTTTAACCAAGAGGGAAAGATTAAACTTATTTCATGTTTTTAATATGTTATTAATACATTTATTAAAAAAATAAATTCCTGTGTTTAACATCATACTCATATCAAAAGTCTCCTTCAGGTTAATGAAAACATTACTGCTGCTTCAGATTACAGAATACAACAAATAACTTTACTTTATTCATGTGTGTGTGTGTGTGTGTGTGTGCGCGCCCACACACACACACACACACACACACACACACACACGAACTTGCTCCCTGACTTTAATACTCATGCTGTGCTTGGTAAGCTGTCCAGGTTGCCTGAGGCGCTGCCTGTTTATGGTGACGTCCACAGACAGAGAGGCCGATGGAGGGATGGATGGATGGATGGATGGATGGATGGATGGATGGATGAGAGGCAATAAATTACATGCTGACTGACCACAGAGGTGGAGACCGACGCCTCAGGGCCGAAGGCTGTCTCTGTCTTTGTCCATCTCTTTCCCTTCAGCCACCCTGTCCATTTTCATACAAACTCTCCTCCACATAAATTATTTTTTAGTCTTGTTTATTGACAAACCACTTTTACTCCTTTAAAACGGAAACATCATCTTGTAAAGCCTCAGAGATAGACTGCAGCTCGCTGTCTTCTGACTGCAATAAAACACAAAACCTGGTCATAACAACAGACACTGATCTAAATTTTAAAAGACTAAAATATGATATTACTAAATTGGCCTTTTGTTCTTTGAAAAATGTTACTAAAGTTTAAGGATTTCTGTTCAAATCCGATGTTTGAGGCATGAATTCATGCATTAATAACAGGTTGTAACCGCCTCACAGGCCCGCAGAATCTGTTGTAATCAGACTGCAACTGATTTATTATGCAGCAACACACATTTTCACCAAAGCTACAAAAAAACCTGTGGTTTTTTTTATTATTTGTACTGACTACCAAAAGCAGAACATGATTTAAAACCTTACTACCAGTACTTATATTCAAACCATTAAACACTGTGGAACTCGGTCAGATCATTTTACTTATTTTCCAAATTGGAGGAATTATTTTGATGCCAAAACTAGAACACCCTGACTTTAAACGTGAGAGAGGCTCTGAATATTTAAACGTTGGTTAAAAGCTGTATGTTTGACATAAGAAGAGTTACATTCTTATGGGACTTTGTATTGGCTTCTATGAGCATATGCATGTGTGTATTTGCAGTGTTATACATATAATATTTTTATATGATAGTATTTATAAAATATTCCTTATATTTGTGTGTCTTGCATTTATGTATTTATGAATATTATTATATTTTAATTTAAAAAGCAGATTGTGTTTTTTCATACTTGAAATGTTCTTTATATAAATAAATATTGACTTGACTTACTCACACACACACACACACACACACACACACACACATACACAGTATCAACAGACATGACATATACATCTACTTTAATGACCTCATCTCTTTGCAGTTTTTACTTGTGTCGCCTGTTTGAGGATAAATGTCAGAACTCAGTGAAGGAGAGGACTGTTGATGAGTCTCTGACAGACATGAACACATACTGAAGATTACAATAAGGAGGATAAAGGTTTTTAGCAGGTCTGCTAAGAAATGGATGAAAGTGCATTTATTAAGTTTTTACTATAGTTTTAAAGTGTTCTTGGTGAAATAATTTAAAGTTCATTTTCCTAAAGAATTCAGTTGATCTAATTCTGGAATAAAGACAGTAATCTCCAGGAACATCTTTCTTATTTAATTAACAAAATCAAACGGTCCAAATGACAAACAGGTAACTACTGAGTGAAGCTACTTGATCAAAGGATGACCTTTCATTGTTTTTTAAAGAAAAAAAAACAAATTTTTATCAGATTATTTTTTATGTGAACATTTCTTATAACTCTGGTTAGACACGCTGTGTCAGAGATACACATAACACACAAACAGACACACACACACTCTCTCGCACCATCAAGCCCTACTCTCGATGGGCCAGAGGGGGTTCCATTAGCCCGACCACCTGCTGTGATTCACCCACTCCTCCTTTTTCTACACACACACTCACAACACACACAAATACAACTGAAAGCACTTGAATTCAAAAACTGTCCTTCCCACCAGCACTGTAACATTCTGTTTTGTGCACAATACAAATATAAAAATATTAAATGAGTCTACTATGTTTTTTTTTGTATCACTAGTGAGGAAACATCAGTTGCAATGGCGTCTGGTTCAAACAGCTTGGGAAATTTATTGATAATAAAAAATGTAACTGACTGAAACATCCATGAGAATGACCGTTATTTTTATTATGAAATTATTCATCCTAAAATAATCTTTATAAAATGTTTTGGGGGTTTTTGGAGATTAAAGTTGAGCTTTTATAATTTTGTGCAGAAACACAAAAATTTACATCTTCTTTTCTCACCTTCTTTATCGCTGTATCAACATCAATGTGCTCTTAACTTTTTTTTCTTCCCACATTTTGGTTTTCCATATCTCCCTCCCACCCACCCCCATCTCTCTCCCTCTCCCATGCCCCCCACCTCCCACCCCCCAGCTCAGTAGCCGTGGCGAAGACAGGGCGATGCGCTGCAATTACTCTAATTGGTTGTGACTTCTTCATTTACATGACAAGTGCGCAGCGGTCCTGGGAACCAACGGCCTGCTCTCTGCACCCTTCTGCAGCTCTGGTCAGCCCTCTCCTGAAGTCCCGCAGATCTGAGAGGGGACGGGAGAGTGCGTGTGTGTGTGTGTGTGTGCGTGCGTGCGTGCGTGCGTGTGTGCGTGCGTGTGGTGGTCAAGGAGAGATATGAGTCTGGCATTTGAAGGTGGTGCACAGACTCATGGGAGTGAGGGATTTGAAGGTTTGTCTGATAGGAAGAGGTGCATGTATGGATGAGGTTCTGGTTCAGATCCAGTCTAAATTGTCTTAAAGTGTCCTAAAAAGGTCTTAGAACATTTGCAGTACAAGTGACAACTATCAGGAGGTTGGTGGGCGATGGGATGGACGCTTCAGAACAATATTGTCTGCTTCTCGACATTCCTGTTGCTCATCGTCACGGCGACGCTGCGGCCTCCACCCCTAACAAGGCTGCGATCTCAAACAGTGAAACCTCTCATTAGCGTGGCTGCTGTGCGTGCTCAGATGTGCGTGCTTGAGCGTGTGTGTGTGTGTGTGTGTTCTGCACTGTTAGTTTAAGCAGTGAGTGTACTCAGCTGAGCTATTCTTATGGTAATTCAGGAGTTAGGTATTCATTCAGTGGGCGGCTCTAATGTTTGCTTTGCAGATAAAAAGGGGGTTTTATTACAAGCTGAAGTTCACTTGTCAGGACTAATCTCATTTAAACAGCTTTTCTACAGGGCAGAGAGGGTGAGAGGCAGCGGACACAGACTCCACTTTACTCAACAGGCTGTTGGTAGGAAGCACGGGGCTGTTTATATAGGAAGTGTGTGATATCAGACTTACAGACTGAGATCTGTGCTCTGACTTTATGAACATTCATGTCTTTATAAACTTTAATCAAGTGTCTGTTTATTGTGGAAGGAGCATTAATTAGATCAGAAAATAAATTTCACTATCAGACAAACATAACCTGAGTAAATACAGAATGCAGTTTTCAAGAGATGATTTCATTTATTAAAGGGAAAAGCTTCTCAACCCGATCAGGCTCTCCATGCTAAAGTCATTCCCCACTTTGTTAAATCATGAGTTTTATGTGAATAACCACAGTTTTTGGAAAGCTGAGTTCAGTTTTAGTTGCAACACTTAAAAAAACAGAGCAGGCTAAAAGATCTCAAAAAGCAACACATCGTGTCTTGTTCTAAAGAAATGCAAGATCCAAAGAACCCAGAACAACATGTAAAGCACAGCAGGCCTCCCTTAGTTAAGGTCAGAGGTCACGATTCAACCATTAGAGATGGAGGTAAAAACAGCCTCCATGGGAGACTTCCAAACTAAAACCTCTCCTGACCAAAGTAATACCCACAAAAGTTCCTCTCACTTTTACCAAAATCCACTAGATGATCCTTAGACTCTTGAGAAAATGTTCTTTGGACTGAAGGGACAAAAGTGGAACTTTCTGGAAGGTGTGTGTCCTGTTACATCTGCAGTAATCTAACACCGTATTTTAGAAAAAGAACACCAAACCAACAGTCAGACATGGTGGTGGTGGTGTGATGGTTTGTTTTGCTGCTTTAGGACCTGGACCATTGCTGTATTTGATGGAACCATGATTTCTGCTGTCTACCAGAAAGTCCTGAAGGACATATCCAGTCATCAATTTTTTTTTACAACAAAAGCTCCAACACTTATACTTGATAAGATTTTGTGCTAAAATTAGAATCCATCTTTAATAAATCTTTATTAAAGCTAAACTCCATCAACTAATGGTGACAAAGATTCAGTTAAAGCCCGAGAATCTTTTTCTTAACTGTGTCACAATCAGTCAGACAAATTATTACGTGTAATTATTTGAGTAATGAGCATCTCAGTGATGCAGTTTCAATCCAAGCCAAGAACTTAAAAAAGGGAAAGGAAAGAGCCATCTAGGTTCATTGAGGTCGTTCTTGACCTTTGGTGACCCCTGTGGGGACCCTTGACCACTGAGAGTGAAAACAATGGGGATCTCCCTTCAGGGGTCAGGGAAAAAGGAACAAATGACAATGAACAGCAGTTAAAACACGTCTTAGACTGAATCGTGTGTTTCTCTGGTGCTTGTATTTGTTTTCAGACCTTTGAGTTTAGTTGAACACAAGAAAAATGAAAATGACATGAACAAAGCGTGCTGAGTTAAAGAAGGAGGGGAGACCTGAAACAAATGATTTTCCATAGGGAGAGGAAGACATTTTTTTAAATGCAGATAGGGTGAAGGAATGTTGGCTGTGTTAAAGAAAAGTGCTCTTACGCAAGCAATTGCATTGCACCTCCCCATGTGATGAATATCTAATTAGACCTTTTTCTATATACATTTTAAAATCCAATTAGTCCACACAAAGATGGAACATTTCTCTCCCAAGGTGACAATAGATTAAAATAGATTAGAGAATTCAACTGATCTTCTAAAAGATCAAACATTTTCTTAATACCTTCAAGCTTTTTTTATTTCAAATTATCATCATTTTCATTAACAAACTTCAACTTTTGATAGGATTTTTCCTATTATCTGTTTACTTCATGGTTTTTTTTCCCCCAAATGAAGCTAGGATGGATGGATGGTGGATTCTGACTCAGTGACAAAGTATTGCTTGTCTTCTGTAGAATCAGAGACTGTAATCAGACGAGGGCTGTGCCACAGATCACCTGTGTGATTTGCTATCTGTGTGTAACTGTGACCTGCTTATTAGGAGTTTGGAGCTGAGTTGCTTTGAGGTTGCATCACTCAGACCTGCAACTGTATTTGCGTTTCTTCCTCACTTTGAGCCAAAGCAGCTATCAAAAACGCCATCTGAGAAACGTGCTCGCTCACGAGCTTGTGTGTGGATTCAGTCGAGCATTTGTGCCCAGCTTCAGTCTCACCGTTTTCATAGTGCAACCTGCACCAACCTGTGATGAAGGTTGTTTTGTTTTTGTAAAAACAAAAAAAGGTGTAGTTTTCTTTACTTCCTCCTTTCTGCTTTGCCTCAAGATAGCTGCTCAGTGCTTTGGCATCCATAAATGCCAGTATCACTGCAAAATAAAAGAGTGATTGTTTCTTTATTCTCGGCAGGCTTTGTGTCCTGCAGAGATAGTGTGCAAGGTGTGTTCTCAGAAAAAGCTGTGTGCCTCTATGTGTGTGTGTGTGTGTGTGTGTTTTCTCAGCGATGCTTTTGTTGACTGTGTGAAACAGACACTTTTTTAAAGTTGTCTTTTGAAGTTGAAGCTCCTCAGAGAGAGCAAAGCAGAGTTTGGAGAAGGTGACAAAGCAAAAAGGTATGAGGTGTGTTACAGGACACACACACACACACACACACGGGCATGTGATCACTGATACACACATGTACTCTTGCTCTCTCCATAGGCAGCCAGATTCCCTGCTGAACCAGCCAGGAATGAAACCCAAAGCTAACGCGTGTGTTCTCTCCGACCACGGCTGCTCCGCTCTCACGCTCCCTGAGGTGTGTCACACACACACACACACACACACACACACACACACACACACACACACACACACACACACACACACACACACACACACACACAGAGAGAGAGAGAGGGAGAGAAACACACAGACTGCAGGGACAAGACTAGAAGTACAGAAAACCAAGAATTTAATAGGCAAAAAGAGACTTTTTCCCCTCTGCCAGCCTTATCATTGCCCTCATCATGGCATCTTTTTAGAGGCAGGTCACAACGGAGGCGACATCAGAGCTGAACTCCCAGCGAAGCCTCGAGAGTGAAGGAGAAGAAAAAAGAAAGAGAGGTCATGACCATGGCGGCACAGAAATGAACCTTTGGCTGCCATCAAGAGACTGAGCAGGAGAGGGGAGAGGAAAAGAGAGAGGTATATTGCTAACAAATGAGTTTGGCTCGTCTTTAGAGATTGGCCATTTTGATTGGTTCCTGGAGTCTCTCTGGCACACAGCAATTAGCAACCACACAACCCCTGCTCTCCACGGAGACAAAAACTGGAGAAGCCACTCCTGTTCTGCCATGCTGACTAAACTCTGGCTGCTTTCTGGTGAGAAGAAACTACAGAAGATCAAGGACAAAGAAAATGACTAATTCACATTTTAATGGTTTAAAGGCAGATTTTTTATTAATTATCTGAATGAAATGAGATGATAAATATTTGCAGTTTAGTAAAAATGTAGGACTAATGGCTAAATGTTTGCTAAAACTGCACAATAAAATAATAAGAAAATAAATAAAGCTCATTGTCGTTGATCCTCGGGTTTATGTTCATCTTTAACAAACACATGATGAGAGTTTTAAAATCTTATTCATACAGAAAGATCAAAGTGCTTCACAAAAACTTCACAACGAAAGTTTTCCTTCCAAAGTCGTCTGATATCCTGACTCACGTAAACTGAACTGAGAAGGGTTTAAGACAGATGACTCTGTGACTATTTTGAAATTAATTTTGTTGCTCCAATTCTTTTAACATTTTTCAAAATTCTATACAGCTAGGCACCGGAGCTAGTTAAGAAACCGTGAATCCTCAGTGACATTTTGAGATATTTTATAAACTCTCTCCCAAATCCTGTTAGCAATACGTCTCAGTCCCAGAGACACTGGCTTCAGGTCTTAAATGCAGTGATTTTGTGATTGTTTAGTTCCTTTTTATTGTAACATCATATTCCTTTCTGATAGTTTTTGCAGCTGTGAACTATACCACCACTACTAAGTCTGTAAAACAAATACAGTATAACAATTGAATATATACTATACACAATAAAATGTTAAAAAGGATTAAAACAGCTGACTCCATCACTGAATTTTCACAAAAAATTAAAAAAAAAAAAACCTGACAAACATGAATGTACAACACTGAGATGTTTGTAGGTTTTCTGGATCTGTTTGTGAACGGCTAAATGCTTCAGTTGGGTATTTTTGGTGTGAAACATATGCTGCTGTGGGTTGAAGGTGACCGTGTTACTGTGTGCCTCAGTGTGTGTGTGTGTGTGTGTGTGTGTGTGTGTGTGTGTGTGTGTGTGTGTGTGTGTGTGTGTGCGTGTGTGTGCGTGTTAATCCAGAATGCATTAAACTTTTAGAACTGATAAATTAATATTATATACTCTGTGGCAAAAAAAAAAAGCTTAAAAGTAAAAAATAAACAAAGCTAATAAAGCTACCAATATAGATGATAGTATAGGAGATTTATAAAAATAGTCTCTATTGTTTTAGAAGTCAGAACCTGATTGGACTGTTGGTTAATCAGAGTTTTTGTGCGTCCTCCATTTACACTCTACTATTCTGCTTCAGCCTGAATGTGATTACAGCTGTATCAGGATGTTATTAATGCTGTTTTCATGTTTGATCTGCAAAAATAAACCAATGCTTGATGCCCTTCTCAGTACTGTTTGACATGCCTTTAACCTGAATATGCACCTCAAACGCTTGTTTCAATAATATAATCATCAACTACAAAGATATTTATCTGCATCCATTAATCAATCCGCTGAAGACAATCATAGGATTCCATTATTGCCACATTTCGTTTCTCCTCTTCCTGAGACTCAGCGCTGCCTTTTCTCTCTGCTCTCTTCCTCTTCACACTTGAGGAAAGTTACAGAGGAAGTTCGCTCAACTCCCGTGGCTTGGGTGGCTTCTCATTGTGTTCTTTATTCATGTGTTATTTGTTTATGTGGATTAATTATTAAAAATTTGGAGCATTTTACAAAGGTTCAAGTCTGCAGATAATGATTCCTCTCCATTCTCTCCCAATGGGTTGAGTTTGTAATTTTCTTGAATATAAAAGTTGCATAATTCATGTGTATCGGCGGGCCGCATCCATTAATTATGTCTGTCTTTAAGGTGCTTGCGTCTTCTTTTCCCTTTATTCCTCCTCTCATTCTTCCTCTCTTGCTCTCGTCTCTGAATCACAACAGCAGCGAAGACTTTCTGCGCATCCCCAAATGATCTCTCTCTGATGATCAAGTTCATGGGGGTCAAATGGACTGTGTCCAAGTTTCAACTGGAAAACAGATGAAAAGGAGTCGTGAAGAAAAGGAAAAAGTTTGCTGTGGCGCTGTGATGTAAATGCCCTTATTTAGTAATTTATAGAAAAGGGAATTGAGCACAACTCTGTGGAGATTCATAAACTATTGATGTGTCTAATCTTTCAGATCCTGCCAACATGATGATCATGATATGTGTTAGCGTGAGATACTTCAACCCACCCCCTCATACACCCCCCCCCCCCATCCACACACACACCATCAACACATCCCAGCATCCTCCTCTTCTTGTTCCTCTCCCGCTTCTGAAATTCTTGTTTCTGTCACTTTTCCTTAAATTCACTCTTCGTTTTCAGTCTCTCTCAGACTTGTTATCAGACGGTCATCTTGACAGCAGGATGGTCAGTCAGTCTCTTGACTGATAAGGAAAGATGAAAAAATGAAGGAATTTACAGTTATCATAAATTTATGCCAAAGCACTCACCTAAAACAACAACAAGAAGAAGATTATTTTCCTGTTTGTCATTTTATTTACACTGAAGACTGAGTGAGTCACTGCAGGAAACTACGTGTGCATTTTGTAAGTTTTTAAATCTGATCTTTCACATGTGAAACAGAAAATTATCAGCTGTAATTTGCAGATGGATCTCACTTTTATGAGCTGACTAAAATGTTTTCAGAGTTTATTCAAATTCAATTCATTCTCTCTTTGTTTTGTTTTTTACTTTTTTCTCTTTGTTCATTTGACTTCCCTCAGTGATCTGACCTGTGGAAAAAAAATTGTTGAATCTTTTACCAAAATATAAAAAGCAAATGAAATTCTTTTTGTGACAAAAAACTTCACGTTGAAAAGCAAGAAATGTGCCAATTTTCTCCAAAATCATAATAAATATTTTTACTAAATCTAATTGTCATATATTAAAAACTAACAGAAAACGAGTCATTTGAATTTAATGAAGTTTAATTATAGTTTTTGTTATTCGTCAGTGTACAGCTATCACTCAGCTAACGGGAGCTCTGAGTGTCGATGTGAATAATCTTCACCTTCACCCATCATTTAAAATAATTTGTGTTACAATTAGTCTCAGTTAACAGCTACAGCGGGAACAGGGAGAGGAAACTCATCTACACACATCTAAATAATACAACCATCAGGATTTCCAAAATCTCTCAGGCTACGATGTCCCCCCCCCCCGAAGGGTTCCTGCCTCGAGCTCATTTGTATACAAAACAAATCTAATGTATGCTTTCAACACATATTTAACATATGCCACTCACTGATACATTATTCAAGAAAAAGGCCTTACATTTTTAATGGTCATTGTTTCATCGCCCCAGTGAGTGAGAAGGAAATGGGAGGACAAAAGGTCCAAGGAGAGAAGAAAAATGTTTTGTTGACGTTGTTTGAATTTAACGGAGATTATTTAAAAATGTAATAAAGAAAATTATTTTCTATATTAAATAAAAATGTCCCAATTTCTTTTTCTGTGTCTTAAATGCAACTGAGCATCACTGTAAACTTATAGATGCATCTAAAGTTACAGGATGCTGCAGAGAACCCCCCCCCCCCCCCCCCCCCCCCCCCCCCCCCCCC
>SSNR01000009.1:1653638-1670433 GCA_006937965.1 Callopanchax toddi | reverse complement strand
CCCCCCCCCCCCCCCATCACCACCACCCTGCACACAAACACACGTGAGGGTAACCCACATTCACACACCGACTAACTCATGAGCTCACCCAGAAGTTGAACCGTGAAGGTTAGATGTATTCAGGGGCGATTTGCAGCATGCAGATGATTCATGACGCAGCCATGCAAACAGTTATTCTGCATAACATGAATTCAAAACACACTAGAAATAATAAACAATAGCAGGGAGATGTGCTTTTGTTTTCACAGATATGAACATTTCTATACCACAAACCTAAACAAAAGGTAGACCCAAACTCAGAAAAACAAACTTTGCTGTTGTGAGAAGTCACAGCTGATATTTTATTAGTTCACCTTTTTTCCAGTTTGTGATTTTAAAGCTTTGTCTTTGCTACGGGCGTCTTTCCTCACACACTCAGTGAAATGTTAAAACACGAGCGTGTCACAGATGTACTCAGGGAGGTCCACACATGTGTCTTTGCACTCAGCGTGTTTAGCATGTTACATGATTTAGATGCAATAAAAGACTCTTGATGCAATTTATGTCACAAAAACAGAAGAAAACGGACAAAAATACATTTGTCAATTTACCGATTAACAGTATTGTGTTACTTCGGGTTATTTCTTTACTCATGTTTGTGATCCTTTTTTAAAATCAAAATAGATTTTATCATCACATCTTAATTATGTTATCAGAAGAGAATTGAGAATCAAATTTATCTTTGAGGATTTGGAACACACATGCTCTGTCCTTGTTCCTGGAAAACAATGAGTAAACTCACTGGCCCACTGCCCCAAAGCCACCAAGGTCAGAGAGAGATCTGCACTAGAACCAGAAGTCACAGATCAGCAGGATGGAGAGAAAAAAGCACAACAAAAGGGCTAATAACGACCTTTTCCTCACTATAACCTTTCATCCTGGTTTTGTTCTTAATACTGACACTCTCTCCACTCTTTCATAATTTTTTCTTTCACTAAATGGTCGTCAGGTCTCTCACTCCTTCTCTTGCTTTCTGTCCTCTCGATAACTCAGCCTGACTCTCTTTCTCCTCTCTGGTTTAAGAATAAGGAGCAGCGCTGCTATTCACTACAGTAATTGCATTTCTGTCCTTTGTTGGAGCCGAGTGTTATTTTCCATTAATGGCTGGACATATTATATAAGCGAGTCTTTATGGGAGTGATAATGGTCGGGGACAGAGGAGTGGGGGGGGCTCTGCAAGTGTATCAGTGTTACTCTTTTTAAGGGACACTGCACAGCTTTTATTAATCCTTGAAATGCACAAACCTAACCCTGCTGACACTGAACACACACACACACACACACACACACACACACACACACACACACACACACACACACACCAGGCAAAAGTTTAAAATGTGGATGGGAACGAACGTTCTCTGCAGCTGGTAAATGGAAAATGTGGAAGTAAAATTCAAGTGTTTTCAAATAACGTGATTCATGGAGCTTATATTCATCTTAAGTGGCTTTCAGATGTTTTACAGTTGTTCTCTAACTAAAGTCTAATATTTAAGTATAGGTTTCCTCCAGATGACTGATCAGAGTAAAGTGTTGGACCTTCTGGTTTCTGATGGTCTCTCTTCATGAGGACATTAGTGCATCAGCTCAAACCATGAATAAGAAACATTAACTGACCTGTGGTCTTTGTGTTGTAAGAACAAGATTGTGTTTGCTTATGAAGTTTATATGATTTCAATTTTAATTTTAAAAAAGCATGTTACAAAAATTGATTGCATGCATTCAGCATGCCTGTTAGGTTAACCTGCAGCTCTCCACATGTTAATAAAACTTTCTCAAGTCTTTAATGGTCTTAAATACTTGTTCATCTCAACAGAGTAATTGTGGATGTTCCACCATATTAAAGGAACATCTGGTGACCTGAAGAAGAAACCAAAATATTCATCAAGTTTATTAGTTATTAATTTCTAATGAACCAATGCTGTTGATGTGTGATGTTGCTCACTGCATGTTGAACTCAGCTTTCGGAGCACTAGAAGACATTTTCATCTGTTTTTTGACCTTATCTTGGAGCAAAGTTAGCTTGAGATCATGATGTTCAGCTCATAGAGCTAATGGCGTTTGGAAGCATCAGATTTCTGCAGAGCAACATTTTGTCATCCATATGATGTTACTGATCTATCCAGTGTGTCCAGAGGATATTTTCTTTATTTGGTTCTTTACAACAGTACCTGATCATTATGTGCACATCTCAGCTGTTATAAAATATTCTGCTGAGACAGCAAGATAGGATGTGTTAGCATGGCTGGATTCAGCTACACGTTATCAGACAGAGGAGAATTCTGGTAAAATATGACTCCTTCTCACCTACCTGCTGTGATTTGTAGGTCAGGTATTTATAGTCCAGCTCTTTTACTTTTTTTTATTTACCATCAAAGATTTCCAGGAATGCTGGACTTCTTAGGACTGTCACAGAGTAAAGGACAGTCCTGCTGACTACATCAAACAAGTATTTTATTTTGCTGACTTTAGCTTCAGTATGGGGCAATAAACCTATATGTTGGTTTTATTTGATGAAGGTTACTATAGGCCAGTTCACTGAAGAGTCAGGATTACTGCTTGAATCTCAGATAAGAAGCTGAACTTAAATGATGCATGATGAACAAATTTTACTGAAGAAAACAAAGTATAGCACATACTAACTGAACAACAAACAGAAATTATAAAAATAAAAAAAAACTGAGACCACAGAGCCATTGATCATCACTATATAACAGGAAGTGGCATCTTTGCTGTGGCTCCAGTACAAACTGGAACAAAAGATTGTCTTTTCTGTTTCTGAGCTTCTGAGCATTGTCAGATGTTCTGATGCTACGTGGAAATCTGTGGTTTGGTAAACGCACGTGACCATCAACACGTCCTCCTCCAGGCTAAAGATGTGAGACTGCTGCATTAATAACACAAAATTCAGCAGAAGGTGATTTCATTAGTGCTCGTATAGTATGAACTAGTGACACACATGTGAAGGATACTTCAAATAAAATACATTTTAATAAGATTTTAAGTAAATTTTAAGTAGAGTGACACCTGATTCATGGTTACTTTTTTTTTTACATAATTTCGAGTGTGCCAAATTCATTTGAAATAGGGTCGTATAGACTCGCATGTGTTGACATGTCTATACACATGACACATTCAGGATTTAAACAGGAAGTGCTGTCATCATTGTGAAACTATTGTTCCTGTTGTTTACAAAATGTTGTATGAAATATAAATTGTCTGAATATGATTTGAATGTTTCAAATTACATCAAAATGTTATCCCCTAAAGGTGTTGATCACCAGGGGATTTTACCTTTGCACATTTGTTTAATTGGTATTTGACATTTGTACAAAAAGCAGACTCACAGCCTGCAAAATCCAACACATTTTCTTGAAGTATTCATGTCTAGTTAGTGTCCTGCCTGCAGAAGAAAGCATTGTTTGAGCTTTTAGTTTTGAGAAGCAGTGAGGGTTTGTGACAGTTTAACACTGCTCAAAGCACGAAAACCAAAAGTGCACATTTTAATCATCTAAAAGTAGAACACAGTCAAAATGTGCAGTAAAGACCTTCTGCGATCAAGAAAACACATTTTAAAAATTAATAATTCAATGCAAAGTTTAAGTATTTGCTTAAATCATCAATAAATTATTGATATTTTAGTTGTGATGACAGTATAGGCTCCTAAATTGATGAAATCGCAAATGATGTCACCACCACTCTGTCTGTTACAGTGGTGACTACAGTGTTTTCCTTCAGTGTCATGCATCATGTTTACCTTTCTGTGAGCCCCTCTATTGTTATCAACATTACCAGATGAATGGTTGGTTTTTTAATTGAGCTTCATTGATTGTCTGCAGCTGTGGTTTTCTCATGAATCCTGAGCATAAAGAGATTAATGTGCCTGACAAAGACACGCATCTCAGAAAAAAGGTAACTCATTTCCCATTAATCTACAGTAAAGAGAGAGTCTTGTTAGTGTAGTCCAAGCAGAAACATTTTGATAGCAATGCACCACACAACCATGTAGCATTACTTTTACTGCCAAAGCAAAGCATGATGGGAAGTGACAGTGGTGCCCAGGGCAACATGAGAGACTAGAGTAAATGGAGATGGGGAAGGGAAAGGAAAGCAGGGGTTGGGGTGAGCAATACTGTTACATCAGTGAAACACACACACACACACACACACACACACACACACACACACACACACACACACACACACGCTCACAGATCATACCAGAGAGGAAGAGGAGGTCAGTAGAACAGACCATCTACTGCTCTGACATGTTGTCATGGAAAAACGTTTGGTAATAAAACACGTTGGTCTGTTGGTGTTCAGGTGAATAAATGAATTTTAATTAGTGAGCAGTAGTGTTTCTGTTGTGTTAACTTGTGACCTCTACACTAAGCTTTGCCATATTTTTACTTTTAGCTACATGAATTGGCTGCTGCCTCCAGATGAAGATGTGGCAACAGTGGTCTATAAGAGAGAAAACAACATTAAAAATCACAAAATCAAACTTTAAATGTCTGTTTATGGTTGACAAGGGGTTTCATGAAGACCTAGTGAGTACATTTTATATAGAACCTTTCACAAAAACAACATCAAAATTAAAACAGAATTAAACAACAAAAAACAAATGAATAAAGATAATTAAAAGATAAAACAAAAACAAATGAAGATGATAAAAAAACAATAAAAAACATAAAAGACTTAAGAAATAGCTGTTTTAAATTATAGGGTCTTTAAAAGGTGTTCAGACTGCCAATAAAAATAAAGGAAGTTCATTCCAAAATGTGAATAACATAAAGCACAAGTCTCAGCTTTTTCTCAGGTTTTACAGCATACTTCTTTTCTGAACCTTCTGTTCTCTCAGTTTATTGAGTTATAGGTTATATATGATAACTGGCTCAGCAGTCAGTTGTTTGATAAGATTTGTCAGCATTATTTCAATAAAAAATATTATTTTCACTCAGAAAATACATCTTTGATCAGATAGTTGTAAAAGAATATAACCTCTAAACATGCTGTAATTAAATAATTGCTAACAATGGGGGCATTCTGGTCTTAATCTGAAAAATATGTAAGAAAACTCACAACACATTCAAGTAAATTGCATGCACCTAACGCATAAAAGAAATGTGTTACATTTCACCACTGCAAATTTATTTTGTACCCTACAATTTTATAGAGACGTCATAAACATCTGTAGACTTTTAGGTGTATCTGTGTATTTATGCTATAAAGGTGGTTAAGCTATTTTTGGGGTGGTTTTAATTTAATTTAATTTAATTTCTAAAAAAATTTTAAATAAAATTCTAATTTTCAAGTAGAAAACCTCCCCTGATTGGTGCACTGTGTGTGAACAATTTTAAGTAAGTTCTGTTTTTCTGCATTGTTACAGTATCTATGTACATTATTAACACATTAACCATAATTTACTGTGGTGATGCAAAAAAAGCAACCTTCAAATAAATTTTTTTTTTCCTTTTTTGTTTATTTGTATGAGTCCATATTCAAAGCTAAAAATACTGCATGAGATGATGGACAAAAAAAGAAAATAACCTTTAAAGTGTCAAAGAAAGTCGGTGAGCACTCTCCATCAAAACGCTGACATGGCCCTTAAAGAGCAGCTTCTAAAAATCAGCTCTGTCTGTCTGTCTGTCACTCCACACACACAACACTCAAGTCCAAAAAAGATCTCACATTATTCTCTGAAAGTCAAGTTGTTTGTTCTCGCATGAAGAGGATGTGTGTGATTGATTACATCGTTGCGAGTAGGATCTAACTCCATTATTCTTATATGTGCCTGCAAAGGTAATATTGCAGAGTAATCATAACAACATGTCTCCCACATAATGCCCTGTAATGAGATCTGCAGTCACACATCCACTGCTTTCAGGCTTTCTCAATCCCACTCAAATAGATAGAAGCTAAAATTGGTTTTGGCACCAAGAGCAGCTGAAAAAAAAGAGTCGGACAAAGATGCTGGATTGTTTTTTTCTTTTCTCCTGATGGTGTTTTTTTAAGCATCATTAAGAAATGATGTAGCAAGATCTGAGAGGGAAAATGTTTGTCTTTGTAGGAGTAAAGGATAAAGACTCAAACGGGTGTGGATGTGTTTAAATGATGTGATCTAAAGAAAATCAGTAATAACTGTTAATGATGCTCATGATGGAGATCAATCTGTGCATCATCAGAGTCATAATCAACATTTTTGTGCATGCATGTTAACACAAATAAGAACGTGGGCTCGCGGATGTCTCTCTAGTAATACACACATAATATAGACAAGCCATTTTTAGCATGATTGTGCGCGCGTACCTGTGCACAACTCTTTGTTCCTGCACGTCTCATGTTAGACGAGAGTTGAAGTTACCAGCAGGTTTTCTCATTAGTGAACAAAGGGAGCGTCTTTACGCTTTTAACCCACGAGACATTAAAGATAAAGGAGGGAAAGACAGACAGGAGCTGGGAGAAAGAGGCTATGATTGACTCGCTGAGTGACTTAATACGTTTTTAAATGAGAGGAAATAAGAAAACAGGTTTGAATGCAGAGCTATAAAATAAGAAGCCACCCTGGTGAGGTTGAGGATGAAGGAGGTAGACGAGGCTGACAAAAGACATAACATTATTTATGGGCTGGGAGTAAGGTGAACCACATCCCAGACTGGATTTGTCTTGTAAGAAGCCAGGCGAAGATTCACTTTTCCCTCCGCTCTTTGGCCTCGCACGTACCATGAAGCACTCGTGAGTGCTGACAATGCACCTGTGCATCACACAGGAATTCTCCTCATCCAATTCATTTATCAATATTTCAGAGTGGTAAGAGTCAGGGCATTGCTGTTACCAGGCAAACTCAAAACCATAAAACTCAAATTAATATCAGTTGTGAACACGGTTCCAAATGTTCAAAAACAGAGAGATGGATTGAGGGTGATGGGACTGAATTAGTATCCAGGGAGAAAAAAGGGGGATCACATCTGGACTACCGACTGAGAGAGAGGGAGGGGAGGGGAGGGGGGAGGGGGACACACTCAGCTGAGTGAATCATTGCCCTAACAAACACACACTCATACACATGTACAATCATGTTTCCATCACTTCAAAGGACATTCTACTGGATTATAAACAATAATGACTCTAAACTTTAATGAAACTTTCCTAACATTTAACCAAACCTTGTTTTCAAATGATCACAATTTATTTTAATGATTTAAAAACAATTTTTATGAAGAGAAGAGATGAAAATCTTTACAATCCCATGACGCAAACAGCTTTAGATACCTAACATGAGAACTAAGAGACTGCTGTAGCCCTGTTACCCTTCCCCACAGCGCGTTTCATCCTATACAGCTCCCACTGCTGTACAGCTGTCAACCCGCTTTTCATAAAACACACACACACACACACACACTAAAACAGCCACACACTTTGAGTGAACTCTGATTTATTTATTACATTTTTGGGTTTAAACGTCTATGCAGTTCAATAAAGGAAGCTTCACTTCATGCTGTATTAGCTCTCCTTTCACCAGCACTAACTTTGCATGTGTGCACAGTTGAAATTTTCAAATCAATTTAAAGAGCTGCCCTGTGGTCATGTTTGTCCTGTTGTAAATATCAGTTCCCAAATAATGGCATTTACACTGACATTTCATCCACTCTGTTTTCTCTCCACTGACACCCATTAATATCTTTTGGTAAAACCTCCTTATCTGAAGTTTGCCCCTCAGCTTTCTCTTTTTTTTTACCCCCTTTTTCCCATGCTTGTGTCGTTTGTGTGTTAGCGTTTGCTTTTTACACACACATTCCAGAGCCAGGCAGTCAATGGAGCTCCAGCGTGGTGCGATGATTGTGCTGGTCAATGTGCTCCGCTGTGTGACTGCATGCCCCCAAGACTGAGGCTGAGTCTAGACACGAGTCAGCCAAGCCGCCCTGCTGACCTATATCCTACAGTTACACTAAGTGAGAGACATGGAGAAACAGAGGAAGTGGGAGAAAAGAGAGAGGAAGAGTGAGGGAAAATAGGCAGAGGGATGGTGATGGTGGTGGTGGAGGGGGGCATGAAGGGGAAGTGAAAGGCAGCGATGAAGTAAGAGAGCAAATTGAGAGATGGAGAAAAGACGAGTCGCCAAGTAAGCGGACATGCATGCAGGAAAGAGGGGGATGGATAAGGGAAAAGAGGGAAAAGCGAGGGAGCAATGCGGCTATGGATAATTCAGAATGAGTTAAAAGGGGGAAGGGAAGGGAGGAGAGGAGAGATTGGAAGTGGCAGCCACTAAAGCAAAAGAGAGATGGCTAAATAGAGGATGGGAAGAGAAAGAAATGGAGAGAGAGAGAGAGCGCGCGCAAGTCTCAAGAGAAGCCACTTAAAATGATCACAATAATAATGTAACACAGAGAAAATGGGCATTTAGGTTTTACATCAAATCCTTTGTAATTTTGATGAGAAGTATATTTTAAAATCTATTTTAAAAATGTATTTTTTACTTTATTTGATCATCGTAACCTTCAGTTTTATGGTTGCTAATGTCTTAAACCACAACAATCATCCTTCTGTGTTAGTAGTACACATGTACACACTCAGATAACATAAAGTTACGCTGAAGTAACTTGGTGTTTACTGTCACAACCATAAACCTAAATGGACAAATCATCATCTGTGTTTTTTCAGTTTCTTCCTCCTCTTTTCCCCATCGCTCTTCCTCCCATGTATGGGAGAATGAATGGGCCCAGACAGAAGAGGACAAAGACTTAACATGTTTTTCTCTCTTTTCTTCTGTGTATTGAGAGGATGAGCTGGACTGTACTAATAGTCATTGTGTGTGTGAATGGGACAGAGGGCTTTTTGTGTGTGTGTTCCAGACAGCGGCGCATAAGGCAGGACTTAAGTAAATGTTCGCCAAAGCGTACGTAATGCCAGGGAAATATCAACTAATCCCTACACTCTTCTACCCTATACACCCCTCCCTCTACATCGATTCTTCTCCTCCTCCATCAGTATCTTCATCATCGTCCTACTGTGCCTGATGCACTTAACCCTTGGAGTAATATTTGTCAGTGGATCTCTAAATTTGGTTTTGATTGTTAAATAAAGAGAAAGTCAACGTTGAAGTTCAAATATTGAAATATGGAGTCACACACCTTCTGCAGAGCACTCTCCCACTCTCACACAGCACACACTCAATGGGGGATTGTTGTTATTTCTTAATCCCAGTGGATTAACACACTAACAGACTCATTTTACCTCAGCCCAAACAAAGAGAGTTGTCAAATCATCCACCCAGCACCAAAGTTGATGAATGTGTTAATGTGTTGTTAGCTTTTGCAGGTTTGTAAGGGAGGACTTATCTGACAGATAAAAACAATATAAGGTTTAAACTGACAACCTGTTGTAAGGATTCATAATCACTCTCAGACACACACTAGCTGTTGTCAAACTCAGAACATGGCATTAAAGCAGGTGCCTGCACTCTGATTGCAAAGGATGTCATTAGCCAATGTGCTAACTCCAATATTCCTCCAGAGCTGTGAACGTAAACTGCTTAAGCGCGTAATCTTATACGCTCTGTAGGAAGCACAGCGTTCTGTCAAACAGTGGTGCTGCAGAGAGTCCACTAATCCACATGCTAGACTCCAGATTAACGGGAGGAGATGTGGGAGAGGGAGGGGTTAAAAAAACATGCCGGCCAGACCCAAACCTACCCCCCACCGCATCATCACACACACACACACACACATACACATACACACACATAATCGCTTCCCCTCCCTGTGGATTATAATGCTTAGTATTGCCCCTGCGCGACAGACAGTAAGAGGATCTTTGAGGTGGCGTCCCCCAGGATTCTGTCATCGGTCTTCTGGGGAATCCCCCCTGCATGGGCACCTACAGACAGGATAGAGGTCAGAGGTCAAGGAGCAGAAGTAGAAGGGGGGGGGGGCAGCATAAAATGAGGTGGTTCTAAAAGATATATGAGTATGTTTTGATGAGAGGGATTATTGTAAATCAACTCAATGATGCCTCTTGAGAATACAGCTGACAATTCACCATGCCAGGAAAAAGGGTTTAAAATCTGATTACAATTTAACATCACACACACACAAATAATAGTCCAGAAGATCAAATCTAATGATTATTCTGGATGGGGCGGCTTGTACACAGTAAAATCAGGCGGTATGGGTGCAGGAAACGTCAGGAAACGTTTCTCTCCAGTCCTCCAACATTCTCAAACCAGCAGCGAAGTCTTAACTAAAGGCGTTGATTTGTAAAGCTGTTGCTGTATCCTCCGTTGGTTTATATCATTACGAACCACTTCAGGAAAATCATCATAACTATCAAGAAGCTCTGAACTTGAAAGCCTCATAAGTCCCAGTTAGCAATTTCCTCCCCATTTCAACGTCAACATTTATTAAGCTCTCCCAGAGAAATCAACGACGACTAAATTATTTTGAGAGTGTGCCTCGGGCTACAGAGGCACACTCAATATGGCTAAAAAAAATTTAAATATATATATTAGGAAGAACAAGGAGAGAGAAGAGAAGGGGAAAATGACTGACTCAAAGTAAAACTAGATTTAATATCTTAATGGCTTTGTGTGGAAAAAAATGATAATAGAAAAATCCAATTAAAATCTGATGATTGGCACTGTGAGGTAGAGACATGAAACTGTTTGTCTGAACCACTGGCTCTATATAAAGCTTTGATTAGATGATGCTGGTAATAGCAGCCGCCAGACTAATAGGTTGTATATTTTTAACTCAGATATAACACAGGCTCTGAGCTCTTAACACAGATGTGTGAGACTAACACGGACAAAATGTTTGAATACAAATAAAAGAAATTATGAAGACATGAGGAAAAAGTTTCAGATTTTCATGAAGACTTGAAATTGTTGGTCCATCCTTGCATGTGTGTGTGTGTGTGAGCATTTCCCCTCTCTAATGCCTCTCAAGGTGACTTGGCCTTCCTCCTTCAGGGCTTTCCTTTCAATTCTTTTTGGGATTGAAATTATGATGAAGTAATTTTTCCACAGAAATTGCCTGTGTCACTTGTGGTATCTGTCGGCAAATTTCTCAAGTGTATTTTCAATCTCTCCATCTTTCTTTGTCCTCTTCTTCTATCCCTCATCTCTTGCTCTTTTGGGCTTTTTTTTCTTTCTTTCTCTGAGCTCTCACTTGACATGTCAATGTGTCAATGTCACATTACACCCAGGCAATATTTGTGATACAATTTGGCACATGAGCTGACAGAGAAAAAAAAAAGAACAACTGCTTTATTTCCCAGCGACGCAGCCTGTCATGTATACGGTTCTGCTCACGGATGTGTGTGTTTGTGGAAAAAATGCATAATAAAGGAGAATATAGGCTGAAAACATCTGCATGCAATTACTCAGGAGTAGACTGAACACACACACACACACACACACACACACACACACACACACACACACGAGTCTTCCTCACACACACATGAATATCATCCAGCAATGAAAAATCACCTGCTTGTTTCAGGGGAAAATAAGAAGCAGTGTGGAACACGTCGTCAGATCGGAGAGGGAGATTCCTCAGAGACCTGTGGCCTAATTTCTTATTTTCAAGAGGAAACTTATCTAATTATACATAAGTTAACTTCCTAGTGGTCGATTCAAGGGCAGCACTCAGTGGTATAAATGAACAGCCTGAACAGAAACAGGGCTGTGGCCGTCAGATCCCTCAAGGGTTTCTTGTGTTTTCTCTTCTTTTAACAAACAACTGTCTCTCTGTCGTTCTGCTCACAAAATTTAACTATCTGGTTGAATGTACAGTAAATATCTGTGTGAGTCAAATTCACACATTTCACAGCAAAGCAGGTAAGTTAAAACACATCAGGTCAGGTGTGCAGAAACACTGATGAAATAGTGTCCATAAATCTCCATAAAGTCTCAACTTTACATCAGAACACAAGTTTACCAATATCTAGCGTCTAATGTCCCATGCAGAATGTGGTTCTATCTACAGAGATTTGTTTTTTAGTTTATTGATTTTTAATCCAATTCAAATTAAAATTAAGTTTTGTTCAGCACTTAAATATTTCAACTTTTGCTGCAGATTTTGAGTGCAGTAAACTATAATATGCATAAACTAATGCAACTGTTGCATGACAAGGACTGTTTAAGACCATCTGTGTGACTTGAAGAAAGCTCATCTTCAAAGAACTAACAAAAAGCATTTACAGTATAAAACATAATACACTGTGAACCTGGCATAAACAACACAAAGACAAATAAATAGGCATGTAAAGGAAGAAAGCATAAACCTTTATTTCTGTAAACATGAGTGCAACTCGACTTGTCTTTATTTGAATCACTGGTTCTCAAAGTTGGGGCTGAAACTCCACTGTGGGTCATAAAACACCAGGTGAGAGGGGAGAAGATCATCAGAAATCAAGCTCGCATTTAAGATGTTTGTCATCGGCATACTAAGCTTTATCTGTTAAGATGACAAACAAACTCATACTCAATTATTTGATGAGGTTTTTAGGCCTATTAACAATGTTCAACGTAATAATCACATTCACAGATCTCTGGTCTTGTGAGTCAAAAGCTAAAATCTTTAGAAACCGTTGGTTAGAAGCTGCCTCGATATTATTTTATACCTTATGATTTACAATCTTTACTAGCTGCTTTTGATGTGACATCTGAAACAAGTTCAAAAGTATTCATTTTAAAAATTCATCACAAAATTAAACATTTTTATTCTCTTGTCCAAAACATTTCAAAACATGCTTATTTATGAACGTCACCACAAAGAGAGACTTGGCAGAATTATGTCACACATACAGAACTACAGGATATCAGTAACTTCATAGAAATTCATCCAATATTTGCTGAGGAAAATTCTAATCCACATGGTAGCACTAAAGGAAGACAGAGAGAAAATAAATACAGAGTTAACAGATTTAAAGTTACATGAATTAAAAAAATAATGACTGATATGATGATCACCAGCACTCAGCATGTCATGAGTTTATAACCCAAAGAAGCTTCAGGTGAGCTGTTGGTTGGACAGACGGAGCTGTAGATAGTGATAAGGCCTCCAGTAGAATCAGACCGTGAGATAAAAACACAGAAGGGCCTGATATGTCTTCTCAGAGTAGAGCTGCTTCCTCCTCCTCCATGTTCGACCCTCAGGCGTGGCCCAGTCTGCTCCCTTCCTCCCTCTTACCACCATATGGACAGAACAGCCAACATGCCAGCATCAAATACAGTCTGAGCTCTTTCTTCCTCAACATACAATATACATGTTTAGTCACATTAAAGTAATAGGTTGTTTTTTTTATTTTAGGAAAAGAGAATAATGAATGGCTGTCAACTAGAGGTAATCCTGCCTAATGGAGTCCCCAGCTCTCAGATGGACTGAAGTCCCCACAGCAGACTGATCATATAAAGACACCTCTTATTGCTTTGATATAATGGAAGGGAACCTTTATTGTATTCTTAAGAACGCCCCTACTGCCACCCCCATGCTTTTATTTCACCCACTACCCTCCAATCCACTTCTGCCTCCATCTTTCACTTTCTCTTTATCTCATTCTTCTGTCTGCCCGTCCTCAAAAGTGTTTCACACTGACCAGTCTGCAATTTGATCACGCTTGCTTTGGTCATTACATCACAGTTATCGAGCTGTTTGGTTCAGGAAATAAAAGATGAGGAGAAATGAAGGGATAGAGGGGGGAAGCGACAGATGAAATGTAGGTCAGTGGAGATGTGCTTGGGGCAGTTTCTCTCTGTGTGTTAGTCTCCCTCCCTGGGCCACAGCTAAAGAGGCTAAAAGAGAAGAGGGGTGAAAGTGGCTCTCACCCACACCTGCCTCTCTCCAGGCTTATACCTCGCATAGCTTCCTCATGAAAAAACTCCCAATCCCGGACTGAAGATAATTTTTTAATTTTGCTGATATTCTATCAGATCCCAGCTCAGGTGGGTCCTGTGTTTGCTTCAGTCAGGTTCTATTTAAAGCAGGTATTGTTCATTAAAAATGACTTTTTGTCAAATTTAAAATGAATAAAACATTTGAGTAAATAACTTTTGGCACTTTGGATTTCTTTTACATCTCTGCATTTTTACCATCAGTAGACAAAGCTGATAATGATAATGATTGGAGTAAAGTTGGGAAATTTGGTGACTTTTTGTCCGTCAAATAATACTTTTGTGGTCGAATTACGAAAGGATTTCACAATTAACCAAAAACCCACCTAAAACAGGACTGCACCTTGCACACATCATATATCTAAATCAGGATCAGGACCCCATTCAAGGTCACAAAACATTCAGTTTAAAAAATTATCTGCAGAAATAGCTTCTGCCTTTAACTGATGCAGAAATTATTTTCTTTATGCGCTTGTTTAGTCATCTTTTTTTTAGCAAAGTTTGAATAGTTCAACCAGTGATATTTGGGGGATTTTTCAGCTGGAAAGTTATTGATTTAAATCACAACTTTGCAAAATCAGGATTTAAGTCAATTCTTTTTTAAAGCGGCACTCTGGAGCATTTTTCTCTGTATCAAAGTTTTCTAAATGATATTTCAGGTCTAAACTATGATCTATGGGTTGAGTTTCACAACATCTGTCATTCTGATGAAGACCCTCCTTCCTCCTAGAGACCCCTTTCCATTATTTCTTGCCGCCGACATTTTTCAGCCAATGAAATTCAAATTTCTGCATTGTCTGAACATGCACGCGCATTGACCAAACCTGTACCAGTAGGGGGCGCTGTCGTACAGGACGCTCCGTGTGTTTCTCTGCCGTCTCAGCCGTTCACTGAGGACTCACAGCTCATTTCTACTAAAAACCTACCCATTCTCCAGCTAAAGATGGATTTATTTTTATTTTTAAACCTTTCACCTCACAGAATGGCAAGGCTTGACAGGGTTACGCGTTTATTTTGGTCAGAAAGTTCATCCAGGGCCGAGTCAAGTTCAGCTTCAGAGTCCAGCAGCAGCTCGGTGCTAACAGAGCTAATATCAGAAGCAGCAGGGACAGAGAGGGCTCTTCAGACCCTCGTAGTATTGTTGGAATAAGATTGTGAACTGTGAGTGATTAAACCCTACACATTGAGCTGTACAGTTCATGTCCGAAGTATATGCGCCGCGTGCACGCGCGCACACGCGACCGGACGCGCGTGTCGAGATGTTTTGAGGAGGAGCCTTTGGACGCTAGATTCAAAAACTGCTCTCCTGATGAAATCCTCCGGAGTGCCGCTTTAAGTTCAGTCAGATAACACTACTTTAACACCCTGCAGTGTACACTGGATTGCTCGTTTCACAGCTCACTGGTAGTCTGTACTGTAACATGCGACTTTACTCTTTCATTTTCCTCCTCCTCATTATTTCAGTGTTTCTAAGAGGAAGAAGGACCACGCCCTGATAACCATCCTGAGGACACCTGAGACAATTCATGCCATCTGAGCTTCTCCTCTTTCCGTGACAGAAGATCTATTCACCTCCATATTCTGAATTTAACCTTTGCAGGAAAAAGGCAAAGCTTGTTCATGGTTAAAGAAGTGCATCATTATGCAATAAATCAGACTTTTTGCTGTAAAAACTCCAAATTGGTTTGAAAATCAGCCATTACCCTGATGCATACAGTTTGTGCACAAGCAGTAAAACTGAGATTATATCATCATTTTATCATTTCTTTCATGTTCCATCCAAAAGTATTGCAATTATTTGCACAGTTTTTAACACTTTGAATATTAAAGAAGGCAACCTCTATTGCGCAATAGGACCGACTGAAAATGGAAGGTGATAAAACTTTACCGAGTGTGTGTGCGTGCGTGCGTGCGTGTGTGTGTAGCTCCGGGCTGCAGGCAGATTGCAGGAGAGAGTGGGAGGAGCGGAAAGTGCTCCAGTCCAATCCGAGCCGCCGGGTAAAGCCTCTCCTTTGCGCTCTTCCCTCCCTCAGCCCGCAGAAAGCAGTGAAACCCTCCTGTAGAGGTGAGAGCGCAGATGTCATGAGAAAAGCGGCCACACGACCAGAGCACTCCGACCGACCTCAGCCCGCCTCCCTGCGCCCCGGTCTGGGATGCTTTTAGACGCGCTTCCACTCAGAGCAGCCAGTGGACGTTGACGCACGCCATCCACGCTCTTTCTGCCGTCGCTGTTATTTTTAACCGAGGACCCCCCCCCCCCTATACACACACAAACAGCAGCCCCCTCCACCTTGTTTTAAAGTGTTTATTTTTGTTTCTTCATGACTGCTGCTTTGGGAAGCGAGCCTCAGCACCAGCTCCAGCAACGCCAGCACGATGCGAGGTAAGACCATTGCACTTTACCCAGGCTTCAGCTCGGGGAGTGCACGCGATCACAGCGCGCGACACTCTTTATTCCACATTTAAAATGAGAAGTTTACTCTGATTTAGTTATTTTATAGCGTCCTTTATCACACAGGACTGTTGTCACTTTTTTTGTGATTAATGCACCTGTCACTGTGTGGCTGGCTGCTTTTCTCTGCCACCTCTCTACATAAAAAGTTGATTTCGAGCTATTTCCGTGCGTGTTCGTTTTGACTCCTCGCGTGTCAGGGCTTAAGGTTTGCAAATGATCATTTAAATCCAGCGGGGGTCGTTGATTACACACGCAAAGTGTCGGATGGGGTTTGGAACGACACACCGGCAGAACCGACCTCAGATCCAATCAGATTTAAAGATGAAGTTATGAATTATTTTGTTGTCGGTCAGTCCGGTGATCAGCGTTATTGAATGATGTTGGGGAGGGGGGGGGGGGGGGGGGGG